>JARGCV010000112.1:13195000-13792500 GCA_034064705.1 Bothrops alternatus | reverse complement strand
GTGTCATCTACATATCTGAGCCTGAGTTTGGGTTTGTGATCAGATTTTTCTAGAGCTTGGGTTTCAAAGTGTTCCATGTAGAGGTTTGCAATGACAGGTGAGAGAGGTGATCCCATTATCGATGAAGTATGTGTTGGATAGACAGTGGTTGGTCAGATCTAGGATGTGTTTGGGGGGGTTATATTTGTTTTGGATAGCTGTTAAGGCTTCTTTGATTGGCACTTGGGTGAAGAGGGATATGACATCGAAGCTAACGAGTAGGCTGTAAGTTTTGTTTCTTTATGATCTCTATGAACTGGAATGAGTTTGTTACATGTGAGGTGATGGATTCTGCATTGGGCTGTAGTTGTTTGGCGAGAAATTTGGCTAGATTTTGTAGAGGTGAGCCTATGGAGCTGACTATGGGTCTAAGTGGGGTTCCTTCTTTGTGTATCTTGGGGAGACCATAGAGCTTAGGGCATCTGGATGATTTCTCTCTGGGAATGATTCTTTGCTGGATCTCTTTGCTAATGGGGGAGGTTTTTATTTTGGATCTAGTGGTTTTTTCCAGGTAGGTGGTGGGATCTGTGTTTAGGGGTTTGTATGTGGAGTCTTGGAGTAGGTTGGTTAATTTGGTTTGGTAGTCAGATGTATTCATGACCACCGTGGCGTTGCCCTTGTCTGCTGGTAGGATTATTATGCTGGTGTCTTGTTTCAGGTTAAGTAGTGCTGTCTGCTCCTCTTTGGGTAAGTTGCTTTTGGGTGGCTTGCTGGTGCAGAGTATGTTGGTGATTTCGAGTCTGATTCTGTTAGCGTCGTCGGGGTTGATTTTGGTCAAGCTGGTTTCAACTCCGCATATAACGGTTTCAGTGGGGATGTGTTTGGGAGCGACTGCAAAGTTGAATCCTTTGGAAAGGACATTGGTTTCGGCTTTGGTGAGGATCCTATCTGAGATGTTATGCACTGTTTGTTTCATGTGTGGCTGTGAGGGAGGAGGGGTTTCTTTCTGGTGTTCTTGTAGTCTTCGGAGTTTGTTGGTGTGTGTGTCTGTCTTGAGGATGGTCTGTGTTTCAGCTCTCCAGACGGCGAGTTGTTTGGATTTGTCCCAAAGTGCGGGGTGGATCTTGTTGCTGAGTTTGAGGTGAAGTGTGGGGAGATCTTTGTTGATTCGGTCTAGGAGGAATCTTTTTGTGTGAAGTTCATTTCTGATTAGGGCCAATTCTGTTCTTTTCAGGATGCGTTTGGTGGCTGCAGAGTTGGAGTGGAATTTCAATTGGAAGCATGTGGGGATTAAATTTTGATCTTGGCAGTTGCGTAGGAATGTGAGGTCACATAAAATGGAAGCTCTTTGGACTTCGAGTTTTTCATAGGTCCTGGTCAGATGGTGGATTTCCTCCCCGTAGAGGTATGATATTTGTTTTCTGAGGTTTTCGCGGGTGTTTGCATGTAGGTCTTTGGTTCTTCGGGTTTTCTCCCACGTAGAATTTGAAGTGTCTTGGCGACGTTTCGACGAAGTCTCATTTGTCATCTTCAGGCTGGTGCTTTCGGCTTCTGCTTCTAGGAGCAATGTGTGATTGCTGCTGTTTCTTCCTTTTAACTGCCAGTGGGGGTTTGAACTGATTGGCTGGGAGCTCGGCTGTGTTCTGATTGGGTGGAGGTGTGTTCTGATTGGTTAAGGGCTTGGCTGTGTTCTGATTAATAACAGAATAATCAGAGAAGCCATTGAGATAGAAAAACGCCCTCACAGCATGAACAAACGAGATGATACCTCCCGCCTACCAGCCATTTGGAAACCTGCCCTTATTGATAAACGAGTCCATAACACCAGATCCACACTCACAAAAACCATACAGGATGTCACCACCACACATCCAGGCAAAAAGCAAACCCAAACCCACACCAATGATGAGGCATGACCACAAACCAGAAGCCAGACCACAGCTGCATCATTAGCCACCTTAAACCCCTCCAATCCATACACAGCCAACCTCCCATCCAATCAGAACATAGCCAAGCCCTTAACCAATCAGAACACACCTCCACCTAATCAGAACACAGCAAAGCTCCCAGCCAATCAGTTCAAACCCCTACTGGCAGTTAAAAGAAAGAAACAGCAGCAATCACACATTGCTCCTAGAAGCAGAAGCCGTTTTTCTATCTCTATCTATTTTCTATCTATCTGAGATAGAAAAACGCCCACACAGCATGAACAAACGAGATGATACCTCCCGCCTACCAGCCATTTGGAAACCCGCCCTTATTGACAGACGAGTCCATACACGGGGAATGACACCAGACCTACACTCACAAAAACCACACAGGATGTCACCACCACACATCCAGGCAAAAAGCAAACCCAAACCCACACTGATGAGGAGGCACGACCGCAAGCCAGAAGCCAGACCACAGCTGCCTCATTAGCCACCTTAAACCCCTCCAATCCATACACGAAGCAAACTGACACCCACCATGAAGATGGGGCACGACCACGAACGCAAAGCCAAACAGCTATACAGTTTACCATCTCTAATCCCCTTGTAACACTGACTAACCTGAGCACAACAAAGCCTCCACCCAAACAGAACACTCCCCCAGCCAATCAGAGCACAGCCAACCCCCCATCCAATCAGAGCACAGCCAAGCCCCTAAACACACCTCCACCCAATCAGAACACAGCTGAGCTCCCAGCCAATCAGTTCACACCCCCACTGGCAGTTAAAAGGAAGAAACAGCTAAAATCTCACATTGCTCCTAGAAGCAGAAGCCGAAAACACCAGCCTGAAGATGACGAATGAGACTTCGTCGAAACGTCTCCAAGACACTTCAAATTCTACGTGGGAGAAAACCCGAAGAACCAAAGACATATATATAAACACCCGCGAAAAACCTCAGAAATATATATATATATATATATATATATATATATATATATATATATATATATATATATATATATCTGTTCTGACTGAAGAGAGTTAAATAACTCAAAATAGCTATCTCAGAAATCCCTTATTTCTTTGTCAACAATTTTAAAAACATATATATATTTGTGCTTGCAGATGGCTCTGGGTTGAGCTGAAACAGGCAAAGGAAAGAATGATTTCTTCCTCCCATATTTGGGTTTACAGGGTGCTATCTAAAAAAGAAACACTATATACACATCTTCCCTCCCTGATTACTGACAAAGCGGGAGAGAGCCTGTGGCTTAGACGTTTAAGCATCTGCCTAGTGTGCAGACTGCCCAGGTTCGAATCCCGGAAGGGTGAGTTCTGACTGAAGAGAGTTAAATAACTCGAAATAGCTATCTCAGAAATCCCTTATTTCTTTGTCAACAATTTTAAAAACATATATATATTTGTGCTTGCAGATGGCTCTGGGTTGAGCTGAAACAGGCAAAGGAAAGAATGATTTCTTCCTCCCATATTTGGGTTTACAGGGTGCTATCTAAAAAAGAAACACTATATACACATCTTCCCTCCCTGATTACTGACAAAGCGGGAGAGAGCCTGTGGCTTAGACGTTTAAGCATCTGCCTAGTGTGCAGACTGCCCAGGTTCGAATCCCGGAAGGGTGAGTTCTGACTGAAGAGAGTTAAATAACTCGAAATAGCTATCTCAGAAATCCCTTATTTCTTTGTCAACAATTTTAAAAAAACATATATATATATTTGTGCTTGCAGATGGCTCTGGGTTGGGCTGAAACAAGCAAAGGAAAGAATGATTTCTTCCTCCCATATTTGGGTTTACAGGGTGCAATCTAAAAAATAACCACTTGGCACACATATTCACTCCCTGAATATTAACAAAGCGGGAGAGAGCCCGCTTTATTTGCTTTCTGAGGTTTTCGTGGGTGTTTTGCTTGTTTCAGCTCAAAACAGAGCCATCCTTATTTCTTTGTTAACAATTTTAAAAACATATATATATTTGTGCTTGCAGATGGCTCTGGGTTGAGCTGAAACAAGCAAAGGAAAGAATGATTTCTTCCTCCCATATTTGGGTTTACAAGGTGCAATCTAAAAAATAACCACTTGACACACATATTCACTCCCTGAATATTAACAAAGCGGGAGAGAGCCTGTGGCTTGAGACTAAAGCTTCTGCCTAGCATGCAGACTGCCCAGGTTCGAATCCCAGAAAGGGTGAGTTCTGACTGAAGAGAGTTAAATAACTCAAAATAGCTATCTCAGAAATCCCTTATTTCTTTGTTAACAATTTTAAAAAAACATATATATATTTGTGCTTGCAGATGGCTCTGGGTTGAGCTGAAACAAGCAAAGGAAAGAATGATTTCTTCCTCCCATATTTGGGTTTACAAGGTGCAATCTAAAAAATAACCACTTGACACACATATTCACTCCCTGACTGTTAACAAAGCGGGAGAGAGCCTGTGGCTTGAGGCTAAAGCTTCTGCCTAGCATGCAGACTGCCCAGGTTCGAATCCCAGAAAGGGTGAGTTCTGACTGAAGAGAGTTAAATAACTCAAAATAGCTATCTCAGAAATCCCTTATTTCTTTGTTAACAATTAAAAAAAAACATATATATATATATTTGTGCTTGCAGATGGCTCTGGGTTGAGCTGAAACAAGCAAAGGAAAGAATGATTTCTTCCTCCCATATTTGGGTTTACAGGGTGCAATCTAAAAAATAACCACTTGACACACATATTCACTCCCTGAATATTAACAAAGCGGGAGAGAGCCTGTGGCTTGAGACTAAAGCTTCTGCCTAGCATGCAGACTGCCCAGGTTCGAATCCCAGAAAGGGTGAGTTCTGACTGAAGAGAGTTAAATAACTCGAAATAGCTATCTCAGAAATCCCTTATTTCTTTGTTAACAATTTAAAAAAAACATATATATATTTGTGCTTGCAGATGGCTCTGGGTTGAGCTGAAACAAGCAAAGGAAAGAATGATTTCTTCCTCCCATATTTGGGTTTACAGGGTGCTATCTAAAAAAAGAAACACTATATACACATCTTCCCTCCCTGATTACTGACAAAGCGGGAGAGAGCCTGTGGCTTAGAGGTTTAAGCATCTGCCTAGTGTGCAGACTGCCCAGGTTCGAATCCCAGAAGGGTGAGTTCTGACTGAAGAGAGTTAAATAACTCGAAATAGCTATCTCAGAAATCCCTTATTTCTTTGTTAACAATTTTAAAAACATATATACATACATACACACACACACACACACACATACACATACACACACACACACACACACACACACACACACACACACACACACACACACACACACACACATATATATATATATATATATATATATGAGAAAACCCGAAGAACCAAAGACCTATATATATATATATAAATACCGTAAGGAGAGAATAATCCATCAGTGACTGTACATTAAAAAAAATAAAAACAATTGCATATTTTGAAAAGAATTCCTTTTCTATAAGCTGATATTCCTTACTACAAGGCTCTCTTTAGATAATCATTTTTTCACTTTTTCATGTCAACATACATCTTCATAGCAGACAGAAAAGTCAGAAAAAGAAAGACATAAAATATATTACTGGTCTTCTCATTCATTTTCTGCATTTCTGTATATTACTAAGTTATCTCTTCACTGAGAAAAAAAGAAACAAAGAAAAAAGGAAAATGTTCTTAAAAATTACTGTGGATGGCATTCTCCATATTATTTTAGAAGTCACCGGGAAGTGTTGACCCCAAGTGACAGTCATAATCAATTGGTTGCCTCCAGAGATGTATTTCCCAAAATGATCTTAGAGGACAATGGAAGTCCTGAAGGACAAGGCATTATCTCAGGTGTACCAAGCCATGCATGGCTTTAAAAACAATAAGTAGCACTTTGGACCTATCTGAAAGCTAGTTGGCATCTGGTATAAATTTTTCAAAATCGATGCAGTCCGGTCTCTGTGGTATACTTGGAAACCAAGCTGCTGCAGTTTTCAAGTCACACTCAAGGACAGCACTTCAGAAACTAAATACGTATCATTGTTTTTAGGTGATTTTTATCTAGAGAAAGACACAGCTAAAGGTAATAAAGCATGCCTCTGGTCATGGTCACTATCTGAAGGATCAGGATCAGGATCACGGAGAGATAAGGATCCAGGATCACTACCAAGTGGCACATCTGCTTTTTCTGGGAGTGTGAATCTATCTAGAATATGAAGGTCTATCATAATCTTAGAATTATGAACCATTACCCCTCCCCTATGTGTGATTGAATCAAGGAAAACAGCCTTTTCTCCACAGCATTAATATTTTCCAGATAGCATTAATATTTACCCAGCAGGTAAAAAAAGGGGACAGTCAGCAGACCATCCCAACCACCTCCTCATGAGTTGTATATTGAAACTAATCTTGCAACTAAGGCACATAATGACATTTCTGGACATGTCTGACTATAAATCTAATGCAGAATAGCTCAGAACTGAAAAAATGTATTGCCAAAATTCTCATTGAAAGTACTACAGTTGTTATTCTCTCACAGTTCTGAAGAGCTCAGCTGGAGGAGTCTGCAGATGTGATGTGTGCATGACTTCTCCTCTGAATGTACACAGGATCTCAAATATTCTCCATATTGTGCATCTTCTGACTGGGACTGAATTTTCTACACTAGTCATTTATCTTTGCTACTTCCGTCTACAGATTTTTTTCTCTGATCCAGGGGCTGACCTTGAAGGGTTTGAGCAAATTATTGGAGGAAGGTGTGTTTACTTCCCTATTTCAGGGATTCAACTAGACCAGGGGGTCAAACTGGCAGTCCATGGGCCAGATGCATCACGCATAGGCTACGCTGACCCTAGCTCTGCAAAAGCAAAAAATATCACGATACGTCACGATATGTCACATGACATGATTGAGTTTGACACCCATGAACTAGACTATCAACAGAATTTCCTGCATAATCAATACTAAACATTAAAACCTTTGAAGGCTTGGGAAAGCCTGAAACTGAATTAATCCATTCTTCCTTTGCAGATGGAATATAGCAGTAAATCAAATCTTAATCAAGTTGTTGCCTTCCGGTGGCTCCGCCAGCGCTGCTGGGTCTCCTTTGTGAGACTCCGCTCTCTGGATTTGTAAAGCCGCGAAAAACAGCGCTCATCAGCTGTTTTTTCGCGGTGAAAAATCCCCTCTCCGGGCAAAGGAGAGGTGTAGAGCATCGGGAGTAAGGTTGAGCCTTCTTAGATCCCTGGAAAATAAGTTTTCAGGGATTAAGAGTGAGCTCCCTATAGCTCCGGAGAACGCTCCTTTCCAGAGATGCCTCTGTCTTCTGACAGAGAAAGACACCGCGACCACCTCTGCTTTTTTTAAGTTCAACACTGGAGAGACTGTAAGCAGGCTGAATGAATACAGGAGTCTTAAATGGATTGCAAGTATTTTTATTGTTTCTTTTTGGCTATACATTTCTAACGTATACAATCAACATAATGCTTCAAAATGGCGCTTAACTTTCACTGCTTTCATTGTTAGGGAAAGTGCTGGATAGTGAAAGTGGATTTGTTACTTCTCACTTCCTGCTTCTTTAAGTGCAGTTAGAGAGATGGCTCTGACTGTCTGAAATTTAAAATGGAGCGGAATTTACAGTTAAATGCTGAACCTATGTTGGATTGTACAGATGAATTTTATGAAGAAAGACCTGATACACAGGGGATTTTTATTTTTACGCAAGAGTTTAAAGAGATTAATGCACTTTTGAAGGAGGCTTTTACAGAAATATTTACTATATGTACTAAATTCCTTCCTTTAAATGAAGCTGAACAACTTACTGCTGAACAATTTATATCACAATTTGAATATGGAGAAGAGTTAGAACATTCAACTGGAATCTCTCCTTCAAATGAATTACAATCCTCTGTTGAGTATTATACAATACAAGAGAAATTAGGAGATCAACAGGGAAATGAAGAGGATACTTCTGAGAATAAAGACTATAACTGGATTTTGCTTGATGAAAAGTTTATTTATGGAGAGGAAGAGGTTTTGCTTCAAGAAAAGGAATTCTATCCAGCTAAGCACCAAGAAGAGGATTTAATTCACAAAAGAGAGACATTGTTTCACCTCAAGAAGCAATTAGGCTACAAAGTGAAATGGACTTTGCTTGATGAGCAGTTTATTTATGGAGAGCAAGAGGAATTGATTCAAGAAAGGAAGATTCAGTTTCAGAAGCAATTTATTTACGGGGCTGAAGAAATAACGAAGAGAGACTTATTATTTGAAAGGGTGGCCCTGTTATGGCGGCTTGTTTGGTTAGGAAAAAAACCTAGAGTTCGTTTGAAATAATGAAATTTAAACTTGTATGTAAGGAATTATTGGCAATTTAAAATTATGGACTGAATTGAGGACCAAGATTAGGAGTAAGATGCAAGAGAAGATGTTTAATGGTTGACACAATTAAATAGACGAAGGATGTATTTGTTTTGATGATCTGGGTTTGACATTAGATTGACTTAATGATGAGATAGATAGATTGGATAAAATTGAAGGAATGTAAGTTAGAAATGCTATAAACAGTTTGTTTGTATTATGGAGGTTTATTTCTTAGATGAGAGAGCCCAGAAGTCGATTGATTAAATGAAATTTATAGAATGATAAATATTATTCTTAACAAGATGAGTTAATTGTTTAATAAGGAATTAAGCTTAATTTAAGATTATGGGTTGAATTAAAGATAAATATTATAGCTAAGGTTTTGGTGAGGATGTTTAAATGAAGATATATTAAGATATATTATGAGAAATTGAATTGATTAGAATGTAATTGATATTGCTACCATTATTATTATTATTATTTTTCTTTTTTTTGAACTGAGGGATTTATTGATATTGTTATTGCTATTAATATCATTTGTTTAATTCTAATAAGATGAGTTTTTTTTAGAATGTAATTGATATTGCTACTACTATTATTATTATTATTTTTCTTTTTTTCAACTGAGGGATTTATTGATATTGTTATCGTCATTAATATCATCTGTTTAATTTTAATAAGATGAGTTTTTTTTTAATGGATTGTTTTGATTTAGAGAATGTATATATTACATAGTTTAAAATTCTTGTTAAGATTATACAATAATTATGTTTGATGTAGTGGGGCTTTCTTTTGTTATACCCTGTAATCATTCTGGGAAGTCGTGGGTTAGGGAGGGATCATAATTTTAGATAAGATGTTTTCTCAACTGTATTTGGGGCTGGTGGAAGAATAATTAATTATTGTTACTAAAGGGTTGTCTGGGTGGCCTTTGGTGGAGTGAAGATTGATTTAAGTGGAAGTTTATAAGAAGGGGGAATAATAGGTTGGAGATAGAGAACGATGAAGGTTATTTGTTTGAGATGTTTATTTTCAGTTGAGTTATTATCATTAGATGCATTGGAAAATGTATTTATGCTCTGTTTATGGATGATTGTTTATTTTAATACTATGATTTGATATGACTAGTTTCTTTTTTCTGTTAAAATTTTTTTTAAAAAAAACCAATAAAAATATTTAAAAAAAAAAGTTGTTATATGAAAATTTAACCATAATAAAGTAGCAATCCACCCAAAATGGACAACATATCATCCCAAACATGGCAAAGCAGAAACTTGCAGATAGAGGACTCAAGTGGTCTCTTTGCTTCTTTTCAAGGTTTAAGGCTAGCAGTTTCACCACTCTCAAACTAGGCAAATTTAGATAATCCTCCTTATTACACCCTATTCATATGCTTTTTTTCAGGATTATTACAATAGTTTATGGCAGTACTTTTCTTGTAAAAAAAAAAAAGGTGCCAGAACTCACACACATCATACAACCCACCTTGCCTACCCTACAAGGTTCCATCCAAAAAAGGTGCCGGAACTCCATTCTGGGCGTTCTATGACAAAAAAACCCTGGTTTTTGGAGAAACATAGGGAAACTTGCATTAGACAAGCAAATATTTACATGCCATTAGAAACAGAAATGGCAAAATGGTGTTCTATGAAATTACATTGATACAGATGTGGGTAGTTTTTAATGAAAGGATATTCAAAATTTTTGGAATTCTATTTTTTCCCCAGGAGGGCAACTGCACTGTAATGGAGAGAGTGAGCCTGGGCAAGGATAGCCTGCATTTGATGCTGGTTTGGAAATAGTTTGCAAGATTTTTTGCAATATTGCTTTCAGGAGATAAATGTGCTCAAAATGTGTTCATTGCACTTCTCCTTTTTGTAAATGGAACTCTATTCAGGATTTCATGCTGAACTTTAGAATAATCGCTTCATTTAGGCATTAAATTATTCAGCGTTACATTGTCTAAAAAAAAAGGCTGGTTTGTTTTTAAAGAGAGTGTTATGGTTTTATTCAGCACTTGGAAGTAATCATGTGAGATATTTGGTTTAGTTCTGAGTTTCCGAGCATTAAGTATCACAAAGGAATACATCTGGAGCAATGCTCACAAGGTGTATGCATCTTCATGCACTTTTGTTATTTTTTAAAAATACAAATCAAATCAGAACCAACGAGCAAGTACACAAAATGAGAAACTGTAGAAACCCAACATGATAGTCAATTCATATTATTATAGATCAGTATGATTTTCTCTGTGTGTGTGTATGCAGTAGGTATAAGTCTGGGAAAATGGGGATGAAAGTTTAATACATAGGGTAAAGAAAGAATAAAATGTTGATGCTTTTTCATTTACCAGCACAAAAATATTCCATAGTCCTTATAGCCTCTTGGATATTGTAAGACATTCAGGGGACATTTTAGAAAGACTTCATCCTACCCTGCAAACCAGTCCTTAAATACTGCAATTATTAATATCAATTCTATTTAAAAAAGTGATACTGGTCCTGTTGGAAATGCATCATTAAGTTATGTGCCATCATTTCTAATCATTTCTAGAATATCTTTTGACCACTGTACAGTATATCTCAAATGTCAAAGAGTTTCTTCCCAGGACCTGCTTCTATCTACCATTGGGTGACTTTCTAGAAATACCTTTAACATTTGATTATTTATGAAAGTAGTTCCAGTTTGCTATAGTGGTTAAAGCACCAGGCTAGAAACTGGGAGACTGGGAATTCTAGTCCCACCTTAGGCACAAAGCCAGCTGGATGGTCTTGGGATAGTCACTTTCCCTCAGTGCTAGGAAGGAGGCAATGACAAACCACTTCTGAAAATCCTTACTTAGAAAACTGCAGGAACTTGTCCATGCAGTCTCTGGGAACTGGACATGACTAAATGGAAGGAAAGAAAAAGCACAAATATAGTGTTTTCATTTGCTACAACATGACAACATTAAAATACTCTTCAGGGAAGGATCCCATATACATAAATAAAGCACAGTTTGGCTTCAGAAGGAAATACAAGATCTGTTGACACATGTAGGCATATGTTAAAATTGAGCATCAGTATGGCTATAGAACTGCTTGTTGTATTTATATTTATTTATTGCATTTATTTGCCAGTCTAGTTTAAAAGCAAAGAATCTCAAATGGGAAAGTATGAACTTTGATATGGTTCAACAAGAGTTTTCCCTTAAATAGCAGATAGATCAGCTGTTCAGGCAAAGAGTTGTATTTCTATTTAAATTATAGTGATTATTCATACTCTGGCATCTATGTACATCAATGCAGTTGCACCCAGGAGGCATAAATGTCCTCCTTGTTTCAAACTCACAATGGGTGGATTTGCCAAAAAGTATGCTCTATTTTGAAAATATTCCTTATTTCTTTCCTGCTCAGAGACTTAATGAATCTAGCCATAAGGCAGTCCTTATTTTTTTGCTTCTTACACCATTCCTTTGAATTGATGCATCTATTTTGGATAGTCTAGTTCTAGACATGTCTCCTTCCCATATCTTGGACTGATTATGTCCTTTTGGAGGTGTTTACCCTAAGTAGCTTTTGTGCAAGGAAACTAATAGGGAAAAAGAGGTTGATTGGCCATATAATTTAACTGACATTTGTGTCGTAGGATTCACCTCCTAAGCCAATCTGATTTTCTTTTTCCTCTCCTAATCAAGGACTCCGACTGCTTCCTGTTACTGGCTATGGCCTTAAGGTATCCATAAAGAGTTAAATGCAACATTTCTGAGTTGATTAGCATAACATTTCATCTGTTGAAGGCAGAGGCTATGGATGGCCTGACTGTGCTGATCTAGCAATTAATGGCCATTTTGTTATTATTTCAGGTCTTTATCTTTTCCTCTCCTGTAGGAACATGACACATAAGTTTCTCCTGGAAAGATACTGAAAAAGAGTTTCTTTTGGCTAGCTTTAGGGAACTGTCTCTCTCTATTCTTCCAAATTTTTGTGCCTGACGTCAGTGACAACTGGTTTTAATGGAAATCTGATATGCCAGTCCCCTAATGTATCAAAACATAAAGACAATGTGTGATGTGATATAAAGACCAAGGTTAGGTTATGCACCAGATACATCAAAGGCAGAGGTATTTCAGAGGAATATTACCTGTGCCTAGAAAAACATTTCACCACACTTTATTAGGAGCTAAATAGTACAGCCTTTGCATTCAACAAAAAGAAAGCTCCCTCCCTTTGTAAGATAAACAGGGGCGGGAGAAATTATGATTGAGAAGCTGCCACTTCCAAAGCTCTCCTCATCTCTCATCAGTTAGGATGAAACAGGAAATAGGTAGCTAAACAGGAAATAAGGCCAGCTTCTCCCCAACTGACTTTTGTCTGGATCTTTTCAGGAGTATTTCAGGAGAATTCCCTCTCATCAGAAGTTTAGTGATCCTTTTACATTCACATACAGTAGCATACCTTTGCTAATAGTATATAATCTATTCCTAGAAAACAAAAAAATCTTTCCATGAGTGCAAAGCTTGTGGAAATGTTCTTCAGCTTTAATATTATTTCTTTATATATACATCCTCTGCTTTCCTGTATTCACAATTGAAAGAAACACTCTGAAAAGGGATCAGGGTTGTAACCATGAATAAAGGGTAACTGGGAACAGGCAAGCATCAGTCAATTCCCCCAATACCATCATGAGCCCTATGTTGTATCTGTAATCATGTTTCTATATCATTCAACTTTCATATCATCTTTTACATTCATATCACTTTACTCAACCCTGGTAAGACAGAGTGGCTCTTGCTTTTTGTCCCCCATCCTTCAGGCCCAGATGATATTTCATCCTTGACTCTGGATGAGGTGGCATTCTGCCAGACTAAAATTGGGGCACAATTTGGGTGTTTTCCTAGTCTCATGGCTCTTCTTCAAAAAGGACATGGCAGCCATTGTTAAGGGGGCCTTTGCACAGATTCATCTGGTGTGCCTTCCCATATGGGGAATCTTGCTCATATTCACTCATGCTTTTGTTCACTTGCCATTTAGATTACTGTAATGTGGTCTACAAGGCGCTGCACTTGAAGACCAATGAAAAGTTCTAATTGGTCCAGAATGCAGTAGCATGAACAACAATGAGTGTCCCTAGGTTTACCAATATAACATCTCAGTTGTATGAATTTCACTGGCTCCAGTTTCCTTTGATGCAGTTCAATGTGCTGGTCATTACCTTTAAAGCCTTATGTGGCACAGAGTCAGGTTATCTGTAGGATCACTTGTCCCTAAGGACATCTCCCCATTATACCAGATCAGATAGGATAGGCATACTCCTAGACCCTTCCCTTAAAAATTGCTCTCTAATGAGATCTAGGAAGCCTGTCTTTTCCATGGTAGCCCCTAACTCATAAATATATGTTTAAGAGCATACTAGTATCATTTTAATGGTTGATTGAGAACCACCTAGAGTTCAATATAAGGTGGTTGGCTATATGAATGTTTTAAACAAAAAACAAACAAACAAACAAATTCTAGAATGTCCCATATTTCACGATTCCTTGCAAAGAATGTTAACGTGTAGCTTTTATGTAATCCAGAATGAAACTTGCAAATTAGGTATGGAAATAATTACAGAATTAATCTCAATTCAGTATATATTTTGCTTGCATGTAACATGAATTTTCATCTTATCTAGAATGGATAGCTGCCTGCAAAAGAGTAAATTGTTATTCTGATATATAGTTCAAATGTTTTATGACTGAGTGTTAAATGACAGGATTTGCTCATCAATCTATTGCACAGAAAATGGCTTTGAAAATGTATGCAAATGAACACTTTGCAGGACAATCTGGCAAAAGACATTTCAACATATTCTCCCTCCCCCCAAAAAGCTTGTTTATTTTCATGTCAATTACTATAGTTGGGCAGAAGGTCTCACCAGGTGAGTGGATCAAGAAACTCATACTGTATTTCTTCAATTTTTTTCAATTTCCTGTACCAAGCTTTCCTTCCCATTAGATCATCTCAAGTATCAAACTTCAATGTCACAAAGGATGCACAACAAAGTTGATCTTCTATATACTGTACTACTAAAATTCTCCTCTTTGTGTGTAACTTTTAACTGGATGAAAGGGTGTATCATAGGGGAACAATTTTTGAACTAAGATCCTCTAATAGACTGACTTACAGAATGCATCCAAAATCCAGAACTCATGAAATATGGCAAATTTAATAAAACATCTTGTTACTTAAAATTATAATAAAGCATGTTTATGATATAATACAACGTGTTGCAAAATATTTCCTGAGGTCAGTTTCTGACATTTGTACAATAGGGCTCAATATGGGCTACTTTCAAGGCAGATACATCTCTGTATATCTCCCTGAATTTTTAAGAACTTTTCCAGTGCATTAGAAGCTTTGACATTGTCGAAGACATTGAGAAACCCAGTAAAGAAATATCTCTGAAATGATGACCTAGCAGGTCATGGGTTGTCTAGTAATTATTAATATTGTAGGATTTTCTGCTTCATGTGCCAAAATAATGTGGATTATATTTTGTACCTTGTACCTTGTTAAAGCGAGAAAGAAATATGATTCAGCTTTTCCAATGCAGGGAGCAGGATATTTTGCTTTGGCCCTGGTTGAATGCATGAATTTCCAGGTGGTAAATATTGACATTCTGGAAGATTTTATGTCAAATTCAGTACTGTATCCAATTCAACTGCAATACTTACTTTCTTCTAGCGTGCATTTCACCTCTGCCATTCGAGCATTACTTCAGAAAGTCTGGCATTCTGGAAACCTTTTAAAGAAGTTGAACACTGACATTGAAGTTACTTATGTGTTTTTGCCTGTAATATGAAGCAAGACACTACAGATCATTTTACGCATTATACCATATGGAAAAGTACTAAAAGAATCAATGAATTATATTGATACAACTTCCTTCTGATTTTCTCCCCAGTGGAATCAGTTCATATTTACTTTCTTAGCTGGTTTTGTCCCTGCGATTGTCCAATCCATCCCTGTCTGAAATACATGATTTGAACATTTCATGTTGAATTATTTCACAATAGGATCAATAAGTTAAAAATAATGTTGTTGTCAAACCTGACTCTTGGTAATTGTAGGAACAAGTCTCAGCAGCAGCATCTGGGGTAATAGCTTGCCTGTATCTTCTTCCTAGGTTGAGAGAATGACTGCTCAAACTCACCTTGTTGGAGTTTATGTCTAAGGCTGGATTAGAACTCATGAACTCCTAGCTTTAAATCAAGCAGCATTGGCTCTCTTCTATCTCAGATATCTATGCATATACAAAAAAATACCATACTATTTATGGTCTTTTACTGGTGAAGTTTTTTTATTGTTGTTATTTTTGCCTATATCACTACAAATGCAGGTAATTAGTATATGTAACTCTGAATTAACTCTCCCTCTCTAAAATGGACCATATCTTTACACAGCAAACTGAAGGGTTACTAAATAGTATGCATAGAATTAGAGACTTTGGATTTCTTTTTTCCCAGTCAAAAAATGTTTTTTGTCTTTTCTGCAGATATAACCATAAATAATAGAATCTCAAAATTAAAATTTAGTTACTTACCTGGAAGTAAGTCTTTTCAAATTAATGAGGGTTATTTCTGGAAAACTATGTGAAAAATGGCCACTTTTTGAACCAATGGAAAATAAGTAAGCTTATTTTTATGAGAGTCAGTTTGCTGTAATGGATGAGGAACCAGATTAGAAACTGGAAGTCTGTGAGTTCTACTCCTGCCTTAGGCCCAGACCCAGCTGGGTAACTTGGCCTGGTCATTCTCTCTCTCTCAGCCCTGGGAAGAAGGCAATGGCAAACACTTCTGAAAATCTTGCCAAGAAAAGCTGCAAGAACTTACCCACACAGTCATCAGGAATCAACACTGACTTGAACATACACACACACACACACACACACACACACACAGAGGCAGAGAGAGAGAGAGAGAGAGAGAGAGAGAGAGAGAGAGAGAGAGAGAGAGAGAGAGAGAGAGAGAGAGAGAGAGAGAGAGAGAGAGAGAGAGAGAGAGAGAGAGAGATCAAATCTTATCACTTAAATAGGTTAACTTTAAAAACAAAAATTTAAACTCACACCATTTTAGAGGGGGAACAGGCTGAATTTTGATCAGGGTTTTATATTTCATTTGGTTTATAAATAAATACACTACCAAGTCCTTTATGCAGTTTTTATTGATCTTAAGTCTGAATTTGACTTTATTTTTAGAGTAAAACTGTAGAAGAAACTAAGAACTCTATAACTGGTAGGAGCTTGTTATTACTTATTTATAAGTTACATTATAGTGCAACTTTGAAAGTGATGTGTAATGTGAAAAGATCAACTATTTCTGACCTATCCTTTTAATTTTTTATGTTAATTCAGAAGGGAATTAGTGTTAATTCAGTATTGAAGAATCTCAAGTATTTGGATATACACATATATACTACCAAAACAGTGGAAGGAAATTATTTTATTTTACAAATGATTACAACTGATAACCTCAAATTAGTCTTAGAAGAGCCCTGAAGGTTCTTAGCCAATGCTGCCATTTTGATTAGTTTGTAATTAATAGTAATAAAATCAAGATTATGATCTTTTCTAATTGACCAAGGGCCTATAAATAATGGTGATGTTATTGAACAGTTCAAAATTTAAAAAGATCCTTTAATATCTCCTGGGGTGGGGTGGGGGGAGAAGGAGGAGGAGAAGAGGAGGAGAAAGAGATCATCATTCCCAAATGATTATAAAAGAAAGCACATTTATGGACAAAGGATAAACTCATATTTCTTTATGGAGCTCAGTTTGACCCAGTAACAAACTTAACTTCATCTCATTATGGATTTACACATCAGATTTCTGATACTTCTGCTATGTGGCCCAACATGCTTCAGCTGGGAATGATGTTACTGACGCTTTAGGGAGCAATGTGGTATTTCATGTTCAGGAACTAGCTAAAATCAAATTATTCTCATCAGGTCTATCTATTTCTACATTTGTTTATGATTTCTAACTTGAAAAAAGACACATCATATAAAAATTACCATATGCTATTACTCCACTGCTGATATTATCTATGTCCTATGAGGCAGGAGAAGGTGTTTTTCTTTTTACAATTCATCACAAACATACAACTGCAAAGTGATCTAGCAAGTGCCTTTTTCCATTATCAAACATGAAACCAAACAGGGAAACCAAAACTTCTCTGCACCCAGCCAGTCTGTTATTGTAAGACTTTGGCTCTGCACAAATGTTGGAAAGCTTTTTATTAAGGTTCACTCCAATATTCTTCCATCTGCTGTGCTAGAGGACAAATATAACATACTAATATTTTCCAACAAATGTGGCAGCTTCTGTGGTTTAGAAGCTGTTAAAATCATTAAGCATTCCTTTTTACACCACTCTTTTTGTAAGGATCTTTATATGGAAATTATATCACTTCTAACACTGCACTTCTGCAGAAGCTTGCTTTGTTTCTTTTCCTTTAGCAGACAAATTTCCTGATACAAAGTAGTCAAATACTGGTTAAAGCTTATAAAATTCATTGAAAGGTTGTCTATGTGTTTATGATATTTCAGTTGAGCTTTTGATCGATATCAATGGTATAATGATGTATGGAAGCTGGTCTTATTTTTAAGTAGTATTAACACTGAGTTGAGCTAATTTATGTGTTCTTTCTGGATGAGGATAAAATATAAAATGTGAGTATGAAAATAAGTTTTTAAAAAGATAAGGATGAATCTGTTTAATCATAAACAGGTAATTTGGGGATTATTGGTGTGAAATGTGTGAAAATGGTCTGAGATAGATGCAAAAAAGAATGCAGATGCAGATGGTGAGCAGGCTGAGTTGGAGGATGGGGTTAAATGCATCATCAGTTTGGAATCATTGTGTAGACACAAGAGACCCAAGTCCAACCGCCCATGAATTCAATTGACCCTTATCTAGTGTAAATTTAGCTTGAACCATTAGTTGCTCAGATTCTTGGGAATAGGTATAGAATTAACTCTCACTGATAGATCTCAAATCCTGTTCCTGGTTATTTGCACCTGACAGCAGATGATAGGTAGGGATCACTAAACAATATGTTTGAAGTTTGTCCATAAGACTAGCAATAGTTTATAACTGGTTCTCCATTGCTTCCTTTTCCTTTTTCTCCTTTCTAATGAATCTTGGGTTTCCAGGGACAACCCAGCTTAGCTTCTGAGTTAAAGCAAGTTCATCTAGGTGCTGCTGTCTACTGAGATTTAGCACCTAGTACCCCTCAGTAAATCACAGGTGTCCAAGGTTCTTCTGGAAATGACTCATTTATTAGTACCTCTTATCAACAGTGTCAGCAAAATTATGTACGTCATAATTCTGCTTACATTTAAACTTTTTCTGCAGCTTGACATTGAGAAGGACAGATACTACAGAAGTTATACTGCTGACTTGTTGTTATTTATATCCCGATGACAGCAGGCATATTGTGTTCAACTTATTTCACCTGGTGTGGTGGTTAAAATTAGGTTACTACATAAAAAGATGTGGTTATGTGACTTTGTAAAATGAAAATATGCCATTAACATTAGTATTCCGGAGTTCATAAATGAAGCAGTAATGTTGTTTCAGTCAAATGGTTATATTAAGACTCTGTCCAGGAAGCCTTTAATGCTATTTCCTACACTATGCTCCACAAGGTGACTTTGAAGGATTTTTACTGGCTGAAGTCTGTGCATTTTTAGTATAGAAGACTTAGAATCAGAAGAGATTCTCCACAGTTTCAAGTGAGAGCTAAATTCTTAATTGAGCATCCCATATCACATCTAAATTATTCCTTCTTTGGGCCTAGAAAAATATAAATGCAAGCTGTGTATACATTTCCTCGAACACCTTTTCATTGCGAAATGTAAATTTTCCCCACTTTAATGGCTAGAAAAGGAAACCTTAAAACAGCTATCTTTTAAAAAACTCAATACATTTTCTAAGGTATATTTTTCAGAGTCCTTTGAAAGAAAAACATTCTTCCAATTTTACTTTTTTTTTTTCAACCCAATGGCATGTGGTAAAGAAATTATGCAAAGGAATTTTACCGTCTACCTATCTATCTATCAGCACGTCAGCAGGATAATTTTCCAAAAGTTAACAACACAGCACCAAATTTGGTATGGTGTGATAAACCAGCAAAAGGAAGATTAAGTTTGAAAATGGATTGGAACTGGTTTGAGGCTGAAGGGAAAAAAAATCACATCCCGCCCCCAATAGATCCCTGATAGGGAGACAATTGGGCAGAGGCTCATAATGCTGCTAGCTGCTCCATTCTAAACCCTTTTCTCCTGGTCACGTGATCCAGAGTAGGGCATATGGCCTTCAACCTATGGTACCAGTGTATGCATGCAGAAAAACATAGGGAGATACAACTCCAAGTGAAATCGAAATCCACACACTGAAGTAAACTGTTATTTTGTTACACAATTTATGTCACTATTAGTAAAAGGATTGGACAGAATTCTAAAAGCTATGCTCAGCATGCTTCCTCTAATTCATTTTAAAATGTCTCTTTTCAATTAGAAATTGAAATGTTCTGAAGTAATGTTATAGTTTGTAATTGTTTAGCCTATTTTATCTTAAGTGCCTTTTTGTATCAAATTATGTTTGGGGTGAACTTATACCTTGGTAATAATATTATTGTGATATTTTAAGAGGTGAGGTCGTGAGGATATTTATTTTGTTTGATGGACAAATATTTGGTGTATTGTTCCTGGCAAACTGGGACAATGACTTTACAAAATGCTAGTGCCTGCCTAAATCCACAGACCATTCTTAATAGGATAGGTGGGATTGCCAGGATAAATTCAATCTTTGGGAAATGAGTTTATTTATGAGCACTAGGAGTATAGACAAAGAGAAAGGAGGTATAGAAAAATATTTAAGAAACTATTGTAGCAAAGTAAATGGGAGATGAACATTTGGAATAATTGTGTAAGACTGGGAAATAGAGATAGCTGTGTGCATGTTATTGGAGAGAGGGATTGAGTTATTGCAGTGACAGAGTTTGTTTAGTGATATGTTGTAGAATTAGCCTTGAGACTCTCCTTGTGTTCCTTTTGATAAGGGAAAGATAGCAAAAGGAAATGCACAACACACCTGGACCACAGAGGGTCATTACTTCTCTGTTCTTTTTCTGTAATCCAGAAATGGCTGTGCTGGTTAAAGATTTTAAAAAAGACTGCAGCATGCTGTGAATGGGCCTGTATGCTTGTCTTTTTATAGATCACCTGCATTACATTTATCACACTTTCTCAAGTCATGGGAGGTTAACTATCTTGGCACATGCCTAGATAAAGGCTTACTTCATGAAATCAGTCCTGGAGAGGCTTTGGTTGAGCTATCAGGTGATGAGTTTAAGGTACCCTTATTCTTACATATTTTATATTTATCTTAACATGTGTTTGGCATTTGTTAAGCCAAGGCTGCTATTTCTTACGATAGTGTTGGTGGTAAATGATTAGCCCAAAGGCCTCATTAAAATGAAATCAGTACTATATTAAAAGATAAACCTAACCATTCCAATTAAAAATCAACATCACAATATGATAAATTGTAACTCTGTATGATAAAAAAAACCTCTTCTTGTCCCTATGGGCCATCTGTTTCTTCCTCAAATTTGAATCCTCCTGAAAATAAATGGGGAAATTCTCTTGTGATCCTTGTGAGGTTTGTCTAGCTCATATCATTCTAGGAAATGCTATGAACACTGGGCACTATCTAACAAAATGAAATTCAGTGGTGAAAAAAGTAAGGTTCTACATTTAGGCAAGAAAAACCAAATGCACAGGTATAGTATAGGTGGTACCTTGCTCAATAGTAATAACTATAAGAGGGATCTCAGAGTTCTAGTGGACAATCAATTAAATATGAGCCAGCAGTGTGCTGCAGCTGCCAAAAAAACCAATACAGTACTAGGCTGCATTAACAAAGGGATAGAATCAAGATCACGTGAAGTGTTCATGCCAATTTATAACGGCTTGGTAAGTCCACACTTGGAATATTGCATTCAGTTTTGGTCACTACAACGTAAAAAAGATGTTGAGACTCTAGAAAAAGTAGAGAGAAGAGCAACAAAGGTGATTAGTGGACTGGAGGCTAAAACATATAAAGAACAGTTGCTGGAATTCGGTATGTCTAGTTTAATGAAGAGAAGGATTAAGGGTGACATGATAGCAGTGATCCAATATCTCAGGGGTTGCCACAAAGAAGAGGGAGTCAAGCCATTTTTCCAAAGCACCTGAAGGCATGACAAGAAGCAATGGATAGAAACTAATCAAAGAGAGAAGCAACCTAGAACTCAGGAAAAATTTCCTGACAATTAGAACAATTACTCAGTGGAAAAACCTGTCTCCAGAAACTGTGACTGCTCCAACACTGGAAGTTTTTAAGAAGAGACTGGACAACCATTTGTCTGAAATGGTATAGGATTTCCTGCCTGAGCAGGGGATTGGACTAGAAGACCTCCAAGGTCCCTTCCAACATCATCATTATCGTCGTCATTGTTGTCATTGTTGTCATTGTCATTGTCATTGTTGTTGTTGTTGTTGTTGTTGTTGTTAAATGGTCTGAAGTTCTGCCATGCTCAGTCATCTCCTTGAGGCCAGGGAGTCTTTAGCATAGGAGAATATGACTATGCCTGCTAGATACAGTAGTAAGTTTACTGGAATGCAATTTCCTTGATTTTGCCATAATGAATGTTATAATTAGGCCCAAGCCTAAATCTGTGAACAGGAAGTTCTGGTAGCCTAACCATAAATTCACCCAGAGGTCTTGTAGAGGTTATGACCTTGTAGCTTCATACTCTGCTGCCATTTCAGCTTCAGGATTGGCTCAGCAATGGTGGAAATAATACATTCTATCATGCTATACAAATGCTCTCAGTTGTTTTTCTTCTTAATATAAAGGGACAGTACAGATTTCCTCCAGTTGTATTCTCCTTCAGTCCAGATTTATCTGTGATGCTGGCCCAAACCCAGAAGAAGAACTAAGTCCAGTCAATGTATTAGCATCTATGAACATTACTGAAGTTCAAAAGAGGAACTGCACTACAATGAATCTCACAATTCAGTGCCTTTAAGGAAGTTATTAGGACCGCTTTTCAGTGCAGGAAATCAAATCTGAAGCAGTGCCCAAGGAATGAAATATGTAAACAAGAAATGAATGATTATCCTCAGTAGCAATCTGAAGGGGATATATTTTGGATTAGTCTGTGTCTGATGATGTCTTCTCATCTCCCTTGGGTACAACAGTTGAGAACAGGTACGCCAAGTGAAATCTCTTCAGATTGCTGGGGCATGAGCAGGCTTATTATTAGTTAAAAATAATTTAAATTGCACTCTTGGAGCAATTTATGAGCTTGCTCATGGCAGCAAGTTATTATTTTGATCAGGCTGCTCATTTCTGAAATCTCTTGGCAACAGCTTTAAAATAACTTTCCCTTGGGAATGAAGACCAATCTGCACTAACAAATTAGAATGTACTAAAATAAACACACATTTCTACTCATCTTTGCAGTGGTATTGCGAGACACATTTGAAATCTGAATTAAATTTGCTAACAAGGAAAACACAATGAAGTATCTGGTTCAGTGAATTTTTATTTGCTGCTGGCTGGGTTTCTTACTAGTTAAATGCAGTTCCATCAAGCCATTCTCCACCCTAGTTAGTGGCAGCTGCCATCAGCAATGCGGGAATCATCAAAATATTGCCAGGAGAACAGTGGTCTAACAAACACAAATTTGCCACATAATGGATGTTGTCAGCTAATTAAAAGGGTTCTGTGTAATTCCAGTTGCAATTCAAATAATATGGTTTTAGACATGTGTTTTCCCTCCAGTTATTGGGAGACCCAGTTCTACTTTCCTATTTAGCTGCAAAGGAAAAAGATATCCTATTTATCTCTTGGAACAACAAGATAATCAGTACAGCAGATGTTTGGTTTTAAGTCAGCTCACTATTAAGATGGATTCTTGCAGAATTGTGACAGTAGAAAGAGTATTTCTCCATCCCCTTCTGACACCCACAATTGCTGGGACCCAGAGCTATTTTTCCTTTTTATATATTTTATCAATTTTATTAAAAATTACAACTGCAAAGATAAAAAACTAATACAAAAAATAATAATAGAAGGTGCAGAAAAGAAAAAAAATGAAAAAATAAGAATATAGTAAAGAAAAGAAATATATAAAGAAATAACTTTCTCCTTCATCACAAGAAGTATAAGCAATTTTAGTAATTTATTACTTCCTTTAAAATGCAGCAATTTTTTCCCTCATATCCTAACTCTTATCTATAAACAATTTTTTTAAATCTTATCACTTCAGCCCTGATCAGAAAAAGTCCATTAAGAGTTACCAGAGATAGCATATTTACTTTAACCTTGGTCAAATAAATCAACATTATATTCCCTCCTTTTACTTTTAACAGTCTTGATCTTCAAATAATGATCTAGAACAGTGATGGCGAACCTTTTAGAGACCGAGTGCCCAAACGAACCCCCAAACCCACTTATTTATCACCGGGTGCCAGGTGGCCATGGCCCACTGGGTGGGCATGGCTGTGGTAGGCATGGCAGTCTGGGTGGGTGTGGCCAAGGTGGGTGTGGTCCCCTCGATGTTGGTCATGGGAAGGGACACCTGTGGGGGCTGGGCAGGGTTGGAGGAGATCCCAACCCTGTCAGGTGGGGTGGTGGGCAGGAGGCTCATCCTATGGGGTGAGGGAAGGTGAGGTAGGGCAGTGGTGCCATCGTCGCAGGGCAAGGGGAGGCAGGGGTCAGGGTGGCTGCTACCTGACACCATCGGCCCCACATACAGAGGCCAGCGAGTGCATGGGGGCCGATAGTATCCGTCAGCAGCCACAGCCTGCCGGCCCCTCGACTGGCACACTCTGGGGCGCTGCAGCCCACCCCCACCAGTTCAGAGAAGCCTCCTCTGAGCTGGATGGACGCCGACAGCTGAGGAGGCAATGCAATGGTCATACCCAGGAAAAGGAGAGCATGCAAGGCCAGGAGGGATGGGACAGGGGGAGAGAAACCAGCCATGCTGGGATGCATCCAGCCACATGGGATCTCGGTGAGTTGGTGGGCAGCTGGTTGAAGAGAGATGGTTCCATCTCCGATCATGGTGCGTATGTGCCCACAGAGAGGGCTCTGAGTGCCATCTTTGGCACGCATGCCATACATTTGCCACCACTGATCTAGAACTTGAATATTTTTTTAATTTTTTCTTTGTTTCTTCTCACAAACCTCTTCAAAGCTTTAACAAGTTTCTTTTGTAAATCCAATATAGGAAAATTATCCAGGTCACTCTCATGGTTTGTTATTTGTATATCTGTTTTAATTATTAATATATCCAGTTTATTTTGTATGCCCAGTGTAGGATCTTTTTGCATATCATGTTTGTAGCCTGTCATTTTAAAATCCAGTTTCAAATCAGTCTCAATCTTCTATAACATCTTTGAAACACAGTCGATCTATAGAGGTAGGCACTCTTAAAATTAATTTTCTGGGTACATGCTTCAAAAATATCCTTCAGTATCTTCAATATTAAAATATTTTGCTCTATTCTGTACTAATAAGAAAATTTTAAATATTCTTCTCTTTTAATTGTAACCTTTAGTTTCTTCTAGTTCCCTCTAGTATCCAACCTTCAAAGTCATAAAGGTGCTTTTTCAAAAGGCAACTGGACTTTCTTTGCGTTTTCATTGAAGACATTTCACTTCTCATCTAAGAAGATTCTTTAGTTCTGAATGAATTTTTTTTTTGGGGAAATGGAAGGATAAATATTCCTTGCAGTCATCTGGTTGTTACCACTCTCTCTATGAGTTGTTGAGGCCTCTTGGGGGTTTATCTGTGCCTTCAACAACTCTCACAGAGGGAGTTCTAAATAGCCAAGAAAATGATAAAAGAACATTCTCTTCCACTCTAGAAGAGTTCAAATCACCAAGACCCAGTGGTGGGATTCAGCCAGTTCGCACTAGTTCGGTAGAACCGATAGCTAATTTTTTGTTGCCCAGGCCCAGAATGGACTTCTGGAAGCAGCATCCACACAGAGATGATGTTCATATATTTGAATCCCACCACTGCCAGGACCTCATGGATTACATCCCAAAAGGAGCTGGCAGTCATGATCTTGGAACAATTGAACTATATCTTTCAAAGATTCTGGAGCACTTGGGAACTACTAGAGAACTGGAAAAGAGCTGATATGTTTCCCATCTTCAACAAAGGGGAAAAAAAACAGATCCAGAAAACTATGGACCAAACAGCTTGACATCAGTACCTGAGAAGATCCTGGAAAAGATAATCAAGAAACAGATCTGCGAACACCTAGAAGCAAGTTATAACCATAAGCCAACATGGGTTTATCAAAAACAAATCATGCCAAACATATCTTATTTCATTCTTTGACAAGGTGACCAGTGGACCAGTGAAATGCAGTGGACATAGTATATTTGGATTTCAGTAAGGCATTTGACAAAGTAGACCACAACCAAATTCTTGGTAAGGTAGAAAAATGGGGGATAGTCAGCATCACCAGCAGATAGATTCATCACTGGCTGTCAAACGGCACTCAACATGTAGTCCTTAAGGGAACTACATCTACATGGAGGGAAGTAAGCAATGGAGTACACTAAGATCTGTTTTAGGCACAGTACTCTTCAATATCTTCATAAATGATTTAGATGAGGGAACAGAAGGGGAATTCATCAAATTTGCAAGCAACACCAGGCTGTCTGAAATAGCCAATACCCCAGAAGTTAGGCTCAAGATACAAATGACTCTCAACAGATTTGAATATTGGGCCTTATTTAATAAAATGAAAATCAATGTAGATAAAAGTAGTGTTTTACACTTAAGCAAGAAAAATATGTATAGGTACAGATTAGGTGAAACTTGGTTCAATAGCAGTCACTATGAGAGGAAATTTGGGGACCTAGTAGACAATTACTTAAATATGACTCAGCAGTGTGTTGCAGCCACCAAAAAAGCCAATGTAATCCTAGGCTGCATTAACAGAGGGATAGAATCAAGTGCTCTAAGGATTGAAGGAAACTCACCCAGTTCTTTAAAGCATGTCAATCCCAAGGTTCCTAATGGCTAAGAAGCAATTAACAAGCAATTTCTGAAAGTGATTAGAAAAGAAAATATATGAATCCAGTGTCCTTTCAAAGGCACTGACTGCAGTTTGAGCAAAATAACTATTTCCTCATCTCCCAGAGCTCTTTCTTTCTTTCTTTCTTTCTTTCTTTCTTTCTTTCTTTCTTTCTTTCTTTCTTTCTTTCTTTTCTTTCTTTCTTTCTTTCTTTCTTTCTTTCTTTCTTTCTTTCTTTCTTTCTTTCTTTCTTTCTTTCTTTCTTTTCTTTTATCAAATTTCTATACCGCCCCTCTCCGAAGGACTCGGGGCGGTGTACAGCCTAAAATTTAAAAACATATAAATATACAAAATTTAAAATAATTAAAAATGAATTAAATAATTTGGCCGAAATCCCCTACTGTAGACCATTGCCTTGCATTCTCCTAATCAGAAGCAGCTGTCTGGACCACTTGTAGGTGATCTCAATTTTCTTCTTTGGTAAATAGGAATTGTTCTTCATTCTGCCACAGTCTTTTAGTGGAGTTGTCTTCAGTTTACCATTTTCCCTTGGAAGTTGGACCCAAAGTTATTTTTCAACTGCTTCCCCATCCCCAAATACACTGTCTTCTTTTGGGTCTACACACAGAAACACATTAGATATCATTTCCATCAACACAATCCTGAAAGACAGAAATATATTCCTTGTATCCTAAAGTAGCATGCATGTTTTGGTGTAATGAATCTTTTGATTATTATTATTATTTGTTACATATATTGAAGGGCATTGAGATCAAATTCAGAGCTGCTCCAGGAAGGTGGGAACTACCTATTTTCTTAAGTAGAGTACTTCCTACCATCTTAGGATATCCATGTAAATCTTTAGAATCCTTTCCTTACCACTTTTCTTTCTTTAGTCCCAGATTCTGAAGCTCAAGGAAAGAACTTGAAGGAAATGCATCTTCTTAAACATCCTTCTAGGCTGTGGAAGAGACACTTCCCCTAGGGTTTACAGTATTCACATGCTTGTTTATGTACAAACTCATATATACAACATCTGTGCAATCATCTTCCTAGTCTAAACTAAACTGATGTTGACTTAGATTTAGCAAAAAGAGTTCATCACCTCAAGATCTTGTAATGTGATGTGATATGTGTCTGTCTGTCTCTATTTGTCTATATATATATAATCCTGCACTGTATGTATGTATGTATGTATGTATGTATGTATGTATGTATGTATGTACGTACATAGACAAGGAAGACAGAGGAAGAAGAAATGTCAAATAAAACCGTATCACATCTTCTTTTTTAAATTGTACCCAATTAGAATGATCCAGACTCAAACGAACAACAAAAATATGGATCCATATCTTTTTTATATTTCCATATAAAGGTTGGGAGATATTATATTTTGAAGAAAAAAAATATAAAAGTGAAACATGAAATTAATCTATATAGGAGTTTTTTCTATTGTCTCTATTCTATATTGTCTTCCATTGCTACTGTCTTTACTGTAATAATTATTCTATTATACTGCTATTTAATTATATTATTACTATTACAATACTTCTTCTATATTATACACTATAGTATTACCAGAAATCTTTTCTTCTTAGAAATACTGTTCTGCCTTCTGCATTAATTCCTCTCTTTCACTGGGATGCCTTTTTCCCCCTTCTTTGTTAATAGCACATAGAGTATATGCCTTTCCACATTGTGCTTTATTTTGTTGTACATCTATACCTTCTTTTCTTGGACCATATACTTCCTTTGAAAGAAAAACACCTTCTCCCATTTGGCTGCTTTTCTCTGTTTGTTGGTAGTTGTAGAGCAGCAGTTCTCAACCTGTGGGTCACGACCCCTTTGGGGGTCGAACAAGCCTTTCACAGGGGTCACATAAGACCATCGGAAAACACATATTTTTGATGGTCTTAGGAACTGAGACACCGCTCCGCATTCGTCTCCGCATGGCCTCCTCCACCATTTGCAGAGAGAGAGACAGAGAGGCACTTTTGCTTCCCTTCTCTCTCTCTCTCTCTCTCTTTCTCTTTCTCTCTCTCTCTCTCTCTCTCTCTCTCTCTCTCTCTCTCTCTCTCTCTCTCTCTCTCTCTCTCTCTCTCTCTCTCTCTCTCTCTCTCTCTCTCTCTCTCTCTCTCTCTCAGGTGGACTTGCTTCCTGCAGGGCTCCTGATTGGCCCTGCGCCTGGGTGCCCCACCCTGGGAGAAGCGCGGCCAAGGCCTTGTGGTCTTGGAGCTGCCCGGGGAAGCCCCCGGATCCCTGCTGGGAGCAGCCTGCTGGAGGCTCCGCCGAACGGGCCAGCCCTCCTACAAGCTGTGGCCCAAGGGAGACCAGCCCCTGCGATCCTCAGCCAGCCCGACGATTAGCTCCACTGGCCGGGAAGGCGTGCCAGAGTCCAGGCTGCTGGGAAGGAAGAAGGAGATGCAGCAATGATAGGAGAGGAGAGCCTCCTCCTGAGGCCCTCCTCCCCTTCTTCCTTCTGCTGCCCCCACAGGTGGCTCGGGCAGGTGCCAGGACAAGAAGAGTGCCTGGGGGGAGCAGCCAGGCTGGCAGAGGGGCTGGCAGGAGCTGTGCCGCACCAGCCCCCACTGTGGCTCCATCGATGGGTGGAGGATGAGGCTGGGCAGCGTGGAGTCCCAGCTGGGGTAGCTGCTTCCTTGCCCTCCTCCTCTCCTTCTTTCTCCTGCTGCCCCCCAGGCAGCTCAGGCAGGCGCTATCCCCACCAAGGCTCCATCGATGGGTGGAGGGTGAGGCTGGGCAGTGCGGAGTCCTGGCGGGGGCGGCGGCCGGGCCGGGGGCAGTGGGGACCCCTGACGATGCAGCCGTGCCACTGCCACTGCCACAGGATCCACTGCCTCCAGTCCTGCTCCCCCTCCCTGCCAGTTCAGCTGAGGACATGGCGAAGGCCAGGCCGGGGTGGCGGGGACCCCCAACGATACTGCTGTGAGAGAGAGAGAGAAAGAGAGAGAGGAAAGAGAGACAGAAAGAGAAAGAGAGAGGAAAGAGACAGAAAGAGAAAGAGGGAGGAAACAGAGAAAGAGAGAGAGAGAGAGAGAGAGAGAGAGAGGAAAGAGAAATAGAAAGAGAAAGAGAGGAAAGAGAGAAAGAGAGAGGAAAAAGAGAAAGGGGGAGAGGAAAGAGAAAAAGAGAGGAAAGAGGGAAAGAGAGAGGAAAGAGGGAGAGAGAAGAGAGAGAGAGAGGAAAGGAAAGAAAGAAGGAAAGAGAGAGGAAAGAGAGAAGATAGGAAAGAGAGAAAGTAGACAGAGAGAGGGAAAGAAGAAGAAGAATGCACTTAGCAACAATTTCAGGAAACAGCAGTCCGTGTTGTTACTGCAGACAACAAACAAGGAAGGAAACACAGAAAGCAGAAAGATGCATGGGTCTGCAAGGAAGAGCATGTGCAAATGAGATTTGTACATATGATGTAAATAAAACAGAAGCTCAGAACAAGTTGAAGTAGCAAAAGATTGCTAAAACAAAACAGAGATTGTTCAGACAAGTTCAAAATAAAAGGAAGGGGGAAAAAATGAAAGACCTAGGAATGAAGAGAGCAAAATAGAAACTTCTAATGTTCCATTTGGAGATTGTTTATTACCGGTAGAGAAGAAGATATGCATTATTCTAGGCAAAAGAGATGGTGTAGAGTTTCAGCTTACACTTGACAAAAACATAGCCAAAGAGTAGATGCAGAAGAGAATATCTGGCATCATAATGGTGTGTGCATGGAAAGTACCTTGAAGTTGGCCCAAGCCAAATATGAACAAACAGCACTTTTATGATTTCATAAAAGGCAAACACAATTTTAGGCTGCATCAATAGGAATACAGTGATTCCATTGTATTCAGCATTGGTAAGATACCATTTTAAATACTCTGTCCAGTTGTGTACCTATTTTAAGAAAGATTTAGGAAAACTGGAATAAGGGTAGAAAATGATCAGAAAATTTAAAATGAAATATTATGAAGAGAGACTGGAGGTATTGGTAAGCCTTAAGAAAGAGTGATTAAGGCAGAAATGATTGCAAAAAAGTTCAAGGAAGAGCAGAAGTGTCCTGTACAAATTGTAATGACTGTCCCCCCCCCAGGGCTTGCGTTGCAAGTCATAACACAAATCCTGGTTTTGTGTATTTGTACTTGTATTTCATGATGGATGCATTCCAGAATTGGACACAAAATCATACATCCTTATATCTTGAAATATAAGCTCTGAAAAGTCTTTTGAGGTAAAAACAAAAGGTTTATGTTCCACTTAATTTTATTTATGTATTTATTTGATTTTTGTAGCTGCCCATCTCAATCCGATTGACTTTGTGTCAAACTTTGTTTTGACGCAGGAACAAACGGCTTTTTTTGACCTTAGAATAGAACTTAGATATTTTGAGAAATGGTGTTTTGACTGTTTTTTTTCATAGAAAACAATCTTGAAATGAACATTCTGGCCTTCACATGGACCATTTTGGCTTTTCAGATGTTGAAATAAAATGTGCATGATAATTGTCTGAAGTTGGAACAAAACACACTTTGTGGTTTTGTTCTGAATAAATGCAGTCAACTTGACTCTTTTGATCAACTGTCAACTCTGCAATGAACCTGGCTGAAGCCATCTTGCTTGTTTTCAGTTGCCACAGGAATGCGAGGAAGAATGGGGAGTTTTATGCTATTCTAAACATTTCTCTGTCCCATGGGAACCAAGGTCATTTTTGTTCATTAGACTGGGGGTTGAGCCTAATGTTAGAAAGACCGCCAAATCATTTTATTGGGAAACATAGTTGATTCCATAGTTTTGGGGTGGCAAGTTTAACTTTGTAATACTGTAACTTTTTGGATGGAATTTTAGTCTTGGTTTCACTTTTGACCGTGCAAATACTTTGTAGCCAATAAACATGTTCTCAGAGGAAAACTCAAGCCTCCGAGTTCTGCTTTAATTGATTTCATCTATTGGAACCATGACATTAGACCAAGACTACAATTTCTTCCAAAAATTACAGTATTACAAAGTTAAATTTCCCACCCCAGAAACTATGCAATCAACTATGTTTCCCAATAGAACGGTTTGGCAGGCTTTCTAACATTAGGTTCAACCCCCAGTCTCAAGCCTTGGAGCTCTGCTTTAATTGGTTTCATCTATCAGAACCATGACATGGACATTTGAAGTGGGACCTTGTGGACTGTTTTGTTTCAGATCCTCAGCAAAATGTTTTCCATTTCATGCTTGCCCCCATTTTCAAGTATTTGAAAGGATATCCCATCTGTTCTCTATCATCTGAGAGCACAGAATGCAAAATGATGTTCCTGACATATAGGAAGATAGTCTCTGGTTGATTGTTTGAAAAAAAACAAAACCTAAAAGTCATAGTAGTTTGACAATGAAACTATTTACTAAACACTGAGTTCTTTTTCACATGGTAGAGATCATGATCTTCTTGGCTGCAGTAAGCACACAATGGCCGATGTGATCCCTTTTAACTCCACAATATTATTCTGTTGCCAATAACTCCACTGGACAGAAATATTTTTTCCATGTGCAAAGTATCCATTTCTACGTATCATTGTCTTTCAAAATAGAGAAAGATTTGGTTGGAGGTCCATCTTCAACTCCTAATCCAGCAACAAAATCTGCAAATGGAAAAATAGATTGTTGGACTGGAGCATCTGTGTTATTTTTATATTACAGTTTCAAAGTGGTAAGAAGGTAGAAGAAGGTGGCTTTCTTCAAAGTGCTGTCTTTGAACAGGAACTATTTCCCCTCATCATGTGTCTAATATTGTCCTGAGCAATGTTTCTCATCCTAAGCAATTTCCAGAATTCTTGGCCATCATTGGTTGGAATCTACATACTGAAGGTTGCCCAGCTAGGGAAACACTGTTCTAAAGTTCCATTCAGACATTACAGCTAACAATAGCAACAATGATCTATTTTTGTTGAATTTGTTATGGCTACCCACTCTGAAAGACTCTGAATGGCTTACACAATCTAATGCAAAGTTAAAATAATTACAAAGATAAAGCAAAGCAGCCTGGGCTGCAACAGCCACTATGAAATATGACGTGGCATCCCCATTCCTCAAACCCATTAACTCTAGGCCTGGGACCAAAGTCAGTTTTTAAGGTGCTTTTAGAATATTAGGATAATTGGTGTCTTGGAGGGGTGGAGTTCTGTCCCAGTATTGGCCCTCCAGAAATTGGGATATGAATTCAGGTAAAAATAAATAACACTGTGCATTGCTGTCTGGAATTGCTGTCGCTAAGCAATATGACATTGTATGGTATCATGTGACTATACTGCTTAGCAATGGCAATTCTGGAACTCTCAGTTGCCATTGTTAAGCAAATCAATATGGGTCATTATGTGAGGATGTCACAAGGTCACCATTTGTCAACCACCTCCTGCTGGTTTCCACATTGACTTAACTTGTCAGAAGCCAACGAAGAAGGTTGCAAATAGTGTCTGTGGGATACTTTGATGTCACAATGAAGAGCCAAGTGCCCAAGACAAGTTCATGTGACTCAAGAGACACTGCGACAGATGGAATTACTCATAAATAGCTCTCATTCAGCACCATCACAAATTCAAGTGGTCACTCAACAAGTGGTCATTAAGTGAGGACCATCTGTGTAAAATAAAATATAACTGTTTCAGGGCATTATTTTAGAAGTTAAGGCACAAGATTAAAAACCAGAAGATTGTGTGTTCTAATCCCACTTTAGGCACAAAGTCAACTTCTCTCTCTTCCTCTCTCCCTGAAACCACTTCCAAAAATATCGCCAAGCAAGCTACAGGGACTAATCTAGGTGAGAATCAACACTGACTTGAAGGCACACACACACACACACACACACACACACACACACACACACACACACACAGAGAGAGAGAGAGAGAGAGAGAGAGAGAGAGAGAGAGAGAGAGAGAGAGAGAGAGAGAGAGAGAGAGAGAGAGAGACAAACACACACGCAAAAGGAAAGAAAGAAAAGAGAAGAAAAAGAGGATAAGCTAATTATGGCCTTCTCTTCCTTTTTCCTCTTTCTCTCCCCTAGCCTTACCCTTTCCTTCCATTACTATCTATCTGTTAGAAAAGCAAGTTCCTTACACGTAAGATTTCAACCTCTCAAAATGTGGTAATCTTGCCAAGGTAATGAGATCATTTGCAGAGGTGACTGTAAGAGCTTTCCTCTGTTATGAATAGGGAAACTGAGACAATGTGACTCAGTAAAAGATATTGTGGTTGCGCAGGGTGGAGAGAATAAAATGTAATGCTACATTTCAAACATCATTATGGGAATATTGAAAACTTTATGTACCTGGAATGGTGCATAAACCAAACCTTGCAAATCTTCTCTAATACTGTCTTCACTAGCATTTTTAAAAAGAAGACGGAAAAAAAATACAAAACTACATAGTCCTCTATTGACCAGAAATGCTTTTCCAGGCCTCTTTCTATTCAAAGCTTCTTCTTTAAAAGCAAAGAGGAAAGTCTTCTGGATTTCAATGCTGCTGCCAGCCTCTTAATATAACCACACCATTGAAAATGAGCTGTTTCATGACAGTTGGCCTGACTCATTGCTTTTAAAGAGGGTATTTGTGTGTGTCTGTGTGTCTGTGTGTGTCTCTCTCTCTCTGTGTGTAAGTATGTATGCATATATATTATGTTGTGGAAGGAGACCATGTATGGATCATCTTTCTCTGATTTCACCACTGAGGGACATTCCTGTGGTTGCTGCCGCAATTCTTTCAAAGAAAATAAATGATACAAGGAGAATGCTTTGTCCCTTAGGAGTGATATAATGAAACCTTAACATTAGAAGGGACAGAAAAGATGGAAGAAAGAGTCATATAATTGCTATAAGCCAGGGACCAGTCAATATAATACTCTTCAAATGATTCAGCTTCAATTCCCCATCAGCCCCAACCAGCCTGGCAAATAGCAAAGGATTGTGGGAGTTGTCATTCAAAAGATGTAGCAGGCAGCAGGGTGCTTGGACCCAATTTGGAGTTTAATAACTTTTCTGAAAAGCTTCCCAGTATAAAACCAAAATGACAGTTGAAACATTTGGCTTTTCCCAGAATTCCAGCCAGTGTCTTCTCCTTGCCCTTTTTGAAATTTTTGAAAAGTTTTGAACACTAAAGCTCATATGTTAAAGAAATAAATAAAGCAAGGAAGCAAACAAGCAAGGAAAGCTTTCTTATTATACCTGGTTCTACGATGGATGCAGACCATTGCAATTGGGCAATTTTTTCTCTCCCCAAACTACTTCTATATGGGAGGAAGGGAAGAAACTGGATTCCTAATAGCGTGAGATTTCTTGCTTGGCTATATGAAATGGAATGGAAATATATTCCCTCATTCCTTAAGATCTGTGTCTTGCAAGCAATTTTTTTCTCATTTTGGGGAAAATGTTTTTTTTAAAACCAGTTACAAAACTCCTTATAAAATGCATTCTTCAGGTACAATGTGTATGTGTGTTTGTGTGTTCATAGTTTTTATATAATTACAGTATATATATATATATACACACATACATACTGTAGATATACTGTAGATATACTGTAGATATACTGTAGATATACTGTAGATATACTGTAGATCAGGATTATATTCTCATTCCAAAGACAAATATTGAGTTCAGTCTTATTGAAACACCAATATGAAGGCATCAGTTTGCTCAATGGTTCTTCTACATACTGCAACCTTCAATCCAATGATAGCAACAAATGTTCTCAAGATAATTTAAAGGGATTTCAAGTTTTTAAGAAAAGATTGGACAGCCATTTATCTGGAGCATTACCATGTTGGAATTCCTTTCTGATTGATATTCTTGCATGAATTAAAATAGAAACATCAGAAGACTATCTAATCTAATATGAGACCCAATGAAATCTCTCTTGACCTTTGCTGCTATTGTACATGTTACTCAGAGTCATGTAAGGTAGGTGAGAGTAGCAGCTATATAAATCAAATCAAATCAAATCAATCAATCAATCAATCAACCAAATAAATAAATAAATAAATCAAGACTATATTTGTATGCAAAACTGTATGAGCATCCTAGACAAGGTAGACACACATGCTACATCATCACTGACCTGATTGCAAAGATAGCACCTTTTCCTGATGTCAATTTTGGCATGCTTGACCACTTTTGAGACTTTTCTTTCAATGTCTTGGGACACATTGAATATTTCTTAATCAGAGCTGAACAATGTGGCCCTTGTGGGAATTAATGTAGCCACTGAAGTTTCCTTAATGTCTGTTTATTTCCCGAAATTTATGTATATATAAATTTGGGGAAATAAACAGACATTAAGGAAGCTTCAGTGGCTGATGAGAGCTAAGGAGCTCGAAATAGCTATACCAGATTCTCTTTAACTCTTTGTTAGCAATCCAAATTTAACACACACACACACACACACACACACACAAGATTGAAGGGTGTAGTTGGCTGATGAGAACTAAGGAGCTCAAAATAGCTATACCAGCTTCTCTTTAACTCTTTGTTAGCAATCCAAATTTAACACACACACACACACGAGATTGAAGGGTGTAGTTGGCTGATGAGAACTAAGGAGCTCGAAATAGCTATACCAGCTTCCCTTTAACTCTTTGTTAGCAATCCAAATTTAACACAAAAATGATTGTCGCAGTAGCGACTGCTGCCTGCGGATAGCCCTAGATTGGGGCTGATACAGGCAAAAGATTTCTTCTTCCAATATTTGGGCCGATTGGATGCATCATAAATTTTTTGGCCAAAAATGCCTTTACAAAAGCCCCAGAGACAAATCAGAAAACAAAAATTTTGAATGGCTGTGCCCAACCCAATGCTTAAACAACTGTCTATTGTCTAGAAAAAAATAAAGCAAAGGTGTTCTTGAGGAACTTCACCTACCTGACCAATGTGCTATTTTATGTATTCCAGGATATATTTTGTGAATATACAAGCTCTGCTCCCCATGGTAACCATTTTATGAAATCATTCACAACATCTCCCTAATATTCTAAATGTGCACATTGTCCCAAAGCAATGCTACCTATTCCTAGCAACCCAGGTTTGATAGGTTTGTCAGCTCTAGGTCTTACTCTACTTGCAAGTGATATTTTGGTTCTGACATGTTCACACAGTTGTGATTTTTTTCTGCTTCTAAACACAGGGGCATTTTAACAGAGAATAACCAATAAAGGAGAGTATTTGTAGCTCTGGGTTGAAATGAGAGGTGCTTTCTGAGCTTGGCTGTTTTCTTGCAGACATTTCATTACCCAAACTGGATATCATAATCAGTGCTGGTCAGTTGTTTGGTTATGGATGTGGATGGAGAAACTGTCCATAATTTATAATTCAGTTGGAAATTCATATGGAAACTGTTCAATTCCAGGGAATATACTTTTAATTTGGCCATCATCATCATCATCATCCAGTGAATTCTGGAATGAGATTGCTAGATTATGCATTTAAGAAAAGAAAATGAACATATTTCTTTTTTATAATACAGAAATTAAAAAATATCAAATCCATTTGAAAACTGAATATGGTTCTGGACCCAGGAGTATGGGGATTGATGTGGGGATTTCTGAGCTTTTATTACTTTTCTTCCCAGCACATCGATAACAGCCAGGGATTTTTTTAAAAAAGAAATCCCCTGTTTTATAGGCAGATTCTGAGAAAATGATCAGCCTATACAGAAAGTTGTATCCGGAACCCTATGAATATATTTCTCTAATACTATCTGGCATAGTTTTTGACCTGCAATGACATCTTTCTTGTCCCCCATATATATGTCTATTGTCATCAACATGACATGACCTTCGAATAGCAATATAGCCAAGATTTTTATGTCATATTTATTCATTTATTATTTATTTATTAATTTAATTTCTATGCCGCCCTATTCCGGAGAACTCAGGGCGGCTCACAACATGATAGAAATTACATTATATACATAAATATAAAAACCCTTAATTAAAAAAGAAACCAATCATTCCACAAACATACACTGGCTAGGGGCAAGGTGTTAGCTGCCCCAGGCCTGCCGGCAAAAGTGTGTTTTAAGCAATTTACGAAAGGCGGAGAGGGTGGGGGTGACACGGATCTCCGGGGGAAGTTGGTTCCAGAGGGCCAGGGCCGCAACAGAGAAGGCTCTTCCCCTAGGCTCTGCCAGGCGACACTGTCTGGCTGACGGGACCTGGAGAAGGCCCACTCTGTGGGCCCTAACTGGCCACTGGGATTCATGAGGCAGCAGACGGTCCTGTAAATAACCTGGTCCGATGCCATGTAGGGCTTTATAGGTCATAACCAACACTTTGAATTGGGTTCGGAGACCAATTGGCAGCCAATGCAGCTCGCAGAGTGATGCCGAAATGTGGGCATTTCTAGGCAAGCCCAACACTGCTCGCGCGGCTGCATTCTGCATTACCTGAAGTCTCCGAACATTTTTCAAAGGTAGCCCCATGTAGAGAGCATTGCAGTAGTCGAACCTCGAGGTGATAAGGGCATGAGTGACTGTGAGAAGAGACTCCCGGTCCAAATAGGGCCGCAACTGGTGCACCAGGCGAACCTGGGCAAATGTCCTCCTCGCCACAGCCGAAAGATGATGTTCCAGATTTAGCTGTGGATCGAGGAGGATGCCCAAGTTGCGGACCTTCTCCGAGGGGGTCAAAAGCTCCCCCCCAGGCTAATGGACGGATAGATTGAAATATCTTTGGGAGGCAGAACCCATAGCCACTCCGTCTTGTCGGGGTTGAGTTTGAGCCTGTTTGCTAGTATTCCATAAGACCAAGCTTTGTCACTTACAGTACATTGGTAGTAATCAGATTAAATCATAGCTCAGGCATTTACTGTTTTTTTAAAGAACACCAGAGATATGGCTCAGATGTTTTAAGAGCACTCATCAACAGTGTATTTTGCACAAAGTTTTCTGTGGATAGATAAAACTGACCATCTAAAAGCCACTGACTGAGAACAACCCTTAAATCTGGCTGCCTGCCCAGGTGACTTACAAACATTTGCAAATGTCATTAAGGTTGTAGTAATCCTTAGAGAAAGATCAGTAAATTTTGTGAAAAACAATAATTATGATTATAAAAAAAAAGAAAAGGAAAGGAAAACAAGAAAAGCAGGCTAGGTCATAAGGAAATTTCTATTAGGGCTTGTTCTAAAGTTTGTAAAGAGATATAAATCATTTTATAGCACTTGTAGGGTTGATATGCAACTTTCTTTCTTTTCAATTGCTGTACTAATTTCTTCTCAGGAATGTCAAAAATTTCCCCTTAATCCTTTCTTCAGGTTTACATGACTGTGTACGGAGGGAGATTAATTTGTCTTGAATTAAGGGTAATATTTTTCAACTCCCTTGCAAACTGACAAATTATCACAGGATCTGCTAATCTCCCCTTATTCCATTTACCTCACCATGTGTCATGCCATGTGACTAGAAAAAGGAGTGATCCTTATGGGATGTTAGGATGGTGGTAGGCCTTATTGGCTCCCCTAGAGATTACCACCACAATATTCCAAGGAGTGTGAGAATGACCTTGAGAATGTCCTGTAGACATGGGAGTTCTTGATAAGGTAAAGTCGTAAGATCAAATGTAAAAAGGGGTGAAAGGTACAGGCATGAATGAAGGCAGTTCACCTAGAAGAAGGAACTCAAAAATCAAATTTAGAGGAAGACACTTCTGCATTACTGTCAAGCAAACTGTATGGATATAGCTTAAACATTTAGACAAGTTTAGATGTTAGATGATGATACTTTCAGATTAAAATAGTCAATCTTCTATCTTAATTCTTCTGTTTAGTGAGAAAGAATGTTGAACATGAAAGTGATGACTGGGTCATATCAAAGTTGTCAGAAAATCTGATCATGGAAGGTGCCACTAAGTGGGGCGAAAACGTTCCTTGCCTACAAGTTGCTTTAAGCATTTCAAATTTTATATACTGTACACGAGTACATAGAAAGTGAAATGTTTGAACCAAGAAACAGTTGAAGCTGTCAGAGCAAAAATGAAGCAAACTAAATTAGACATTTTAGGAATAAGTGACTTTGAGTGGACCAGAATGAATAATTTAAATCAGATGATTACATGCTATACTACTCATGGTATAAGATCTTTTGAAGGAACGGACTGGAAGTGATATTCAAAAAGGTCATCCCTATCTATAGATTTGGCTATAACTCAATAAATGACAGGTTTATATCTCTTAGAAATAGTGGCTGCAGTATCAGGAAAGGATGCTGTACTATTAATGGATGATTGGAATTCAAAAGTTAGAGAAATGGAAGATTGGGAGTGAGCAAATGCAGTAATGCAGGAAGTAGGTTAAAAGACTTTTGTGAAGAGAATTCTTTATTTATTGCCAACAGCTGCTTCAAGCCAGCACATGAACATCAGCAGATGCACAACAGTGGAATCAAATTGACCACATAATAGGAAACAGAAGATGGGGAAGTGCAACACAGCCAGCCAGGTGCAGATTGTGGAACAAGTAATGAATTATTGGTTTCTAATATATGCGTTAAACAGATATAAGGAAAAGCAACAAAAAAAGGAGATATATTTTTAGGAAAATCAGAAGAAATTGCAGGAAAACTTATAGCTAAGATAAAAATACTCAAATGTAATCATAGAAGACATCTAATAGAGGAAAAATAGGTTTAGTTAATAACATAACAGAGGAAATATAGATTTTTGCAAATGAGATTATAAAATGATAGAGTGAATATGTTTAAGAACCTCCTCCAACTGAAAGAGATAATAGTTAAAGTAAAAATCCAAACACTACTAATTTGAGATACGTAGACAATATAGATTTGTTATATGAAGGTAAAAAATAAAAGATGTGAAAATAAACTTAGAAAAGGAAAAGTCTGGGTAGATGTTAAACATTAAGAGGATGCTGGGAAGTAAAAATGTCCAATACTTTTTTCTGTGGCAGAATATACAATTTGGTGGGATGTCGGCAACATTATTTTGGCTTGTAAGAAAATTGCGTAATGAGAGATCCTGGCTTGCACAGAATGACATGAGCATGTTTCAGATGAAAACAGACTTTGGTTTCAACAAAATATATAAGAAATAACTACGTCTCTATAGAAATAGAGCACAATAATGATGAAAACTGTCTTGAATGCATTTGGGTCAATATAAAAGGGGGAAAATGATATTGCCATAGGTGTATACTATAGGTCACCCAACCAAACAGAAGAAATAGATGAAGTTTTTGCTAGTCAGTTAACCAGGAAGCACATCACAGTAGTAATGAGGGACTTTAACTACCCTGACATCAACTGGGAGACAAACTCTGCGCCAAGTGTAAGATCAAATAGGTTCCTGACAAACCTAGCAGACAACTTTGTTTCCCAAAAAGTAGAAAAGGGAACTAGGGGATAAGCCGTATTGGACTTAATTCTCACTAACAGAGATAGAATGATAGATAGTGTTGAATTAACAGGACCCTTGCAGAGGGAGAGTATCATGCAATATTGGAATTCAACAGTATACAAGCACAAGCAAAAGAATACAGTCAAACTAGAGTCTTGGACTTTAAGAGAGCTAATTTCAATAAACTTAGAGAGCTTGGGAAGGATTCTATGAATGAGAATCCTCAAGGGGAAACAACTCAAAAAGATTGGGAAATTTTGAAAAGTGAGATTATAAAAGCTCAGTCTAGCACAATACTAGTGAAGAAGTAAAATAATAGTTCTCAAAAGAAACCAGTATGGCTGCATAAAGAACTCTCTGATAAATCGAAAGACAAAAAGATCAAGTATAAAACATGAAAAGAAGGGCACACAATTAAGGCAGAATATTAGCAAATAGCCTGAGCCTGCAAAGTTAAAGTGAGGAAAGGCTCAAAATGAACTAAGGCATGTGACAAAAGTAAAAAATAACAACGACAAAAAAGCTTCTTTCAACACATAAAAACATGAAAAAAGTCAAAGAAATGATTGGTCCATTAGTGGGAGAAAATGGCAAGTAGATGACAGGCAAAAGGGAGAAAGCAGAACGACTTAACTCATTTTTTTCATCTGTCTTTACACAAAGGGAAAAATAGTTCAACCTATCAAAAACAGTACCCTAAAAAATAGATTAGAAACACAAGTTAAAATAAACAAGAAAATGGTAAGTGAGCACCTGTCCACACTAGATGAGTTCAAATCACCAGGACAAGATGGATTACATCCCAAGGTTCTGAAGGAACTCACAGACGTGACTTCCGGTTTCGTCACACAGCCGCCATGGCTGGCTGGGAGATCTGCTCTTTCTCCCCCATTCAGTTTTGCATCGCTGGGGGGCCCTGAAAAGGGCCGAAAACCGCCCCAGAGAGGCGACCAGAAAGGAGGGGCTTTTGCTGGATTGCAGGAGAGCAGCAACTTTCCTGAAGACCTGGCATTTCCTCCAAACCGGTGGACAAAAGGACCGGCCATAGAAATATGGCTCATCCCTAGGCTGCTAACAGCCAAAGTCACATTAACATCTGGCAACTTCAAAGCAGCGTGGAAAGGATTGAGTGAGATCTGCCTCTCTTACATCCTAATTACTTAATTACCTTCATAAGCTGCTAAAGTACTTTCCCCCCTGTGGTGAGGGAAGGGGGATTTTAGCCCTCCCTCCAGAAACAGTCGCTATCAACCACTTGGGAGTTTAAAACATTGGGAAAAATACTGGGATCCTAATTGGAATTCTACTTTTTAAAACTGGTGGATTATAAGACTTGTAACTTTATGTTCTCTATTTTTTCTTCTCTGATTTTTACTCTAACTATTATTGAAGATTTGGGTTCTTTTTCTCCCCCTTACAATAGAGGGGGAAACGAAAACTGAAAAGATCTAAATAACTCTGAGATGACATTTGCTGGCTAAATTTGAGACTGTAATCTGCTATTCTTTAAGAAAGACTTGTTGATTGCCTTAAAAACAGATAAGATACAAAGTAACCTTGAAGCACCAGCTGCAAGAAACTCAGCCCAGCTTTTTACTTGGTGGACTTGTAAGTTTTTTGTTTAGTTTAATATATGACAATGGAAGAAGAACAGGAATGGATTTCTCCCACAGAGGAAGTACAGGAACAAATTCTTTATATGTTAAAAGCAATTATCCAAACTCTCCATATGCAAGCTCAAACTATGACTTCAACTAAAGAATCATCTATACAGAATTCTATAGAAAAGGGGAAACAATCAAATGTTATGACAGAAGACATAGATACTCAACAAATACAAACTGTGGAAAACATGGGAAGGAAACTGATAATAGAGAACAAGGAAAGGACTTTTCTTATAAACCAGAAGAGATTTGAAGACAAAAAAGAAAAACAGATGAAAGATAAGATAAATATTTTGGGACAATTGCATCGAACTGGAAAAATAAAGAGACGACCTGTCAAACCAGCTAGCCCTCCTAAGAAAACAGCAACTGAACGCCTTTATCAATATCAAACAATAGTTACAACAATACAAGGAGATCTTTTTGATGATTTAAAAGCGAAGATATGAAAGATGATTTGGCAGAGGAAAAAAGCTAGAATTAGATTGAAAGGGATTGGGGTTTTGATCTATATATGAGATCTAAAATAGAATATATTTAAATGGATAGAATATGTATTTTGAATATAAGATATTGTAATGATTTGAGATAAAAAAATTGGTTTTATAAAATCTAGAAATATAAATATCGAAATAAAAATATTATATTGTCTTAGTTTGTTAAGATATATGATAGATTTTACATATAAGGTTTGTATTTTAAATATTAGATCATATGTGGAATTTGACAAAGGAATCGTGTTTAATTAAAATTTGGAAAAAAGATAAATATTAAATGTTAAATTAAAATATCAAGGAAAAATTAATTACCAGGTTACTGATTTGCTAAAAGTTTGAATGTTTATAGATAACTAAGACTTGAATTTAAGTTATTGTCATGAGTTGAGACACAGGTTAAATAAAACTTAGAAGTATAAATACTAATAATTAAATTTGTATATTAGCTTGTGGTATAAATGCTGATGGTTTATTTAATTATTTATTTTTCTTTTTTTCTGGAAAGGAAGAAAGGAAAGAAGTAGAAAAAAGGAAAAGAAAAGAAAAATTATTATCCCTAGATATGAGATAGGAGACTGAGAAACTGGGATCATTTAAAATCTGGAAATGATAAAGATTAAACATTAAATTTAAATATTAATGCAAAATTAAAGTTAAGAAAAACTTATTAGATTATTGTCTAAAAGATGGAATGTCAAATTAATTAAGATATGCATAGACTGAAGATTATTAATGAATATTAGAAAGGTATTTTTTGTTTGATTGATAGAATAATAAATAAATAAATGTAGACCTGAATAGAATATTAAAGAAGTAAATAGAAGATAAATTTTAATAAACCTAGATAAGATCACACAGGATATTTCTATGATAGCAGAGATAAAAATAGTTAAAGCAGTGCCCTTTCCAATGCAATGCATAGCTGAGGGAGTTGAATATGAAAAAAAATAGCAACAGAAGAAGATTGGTACTTTCAATTTGGAGATGGTCGCTATGAATACCATGGACTACAGAAATAATAAAATAAAATAAAATCTCACTTAACCACTCTGAATTAAAGAACAACTGCTCCTTTGTGGTGCTGATCATGAAACAGAAATTCTAACATTTTGGACATGCAGTGTTGGAGTAGGAAAAAAAAAAGTTCCTTGACAAAGCTGAGAGAAGAGAAGAGGGAAAGGGAACAACTAAGATAGAAAGGCAGGATCAAAGAAATTTCACAGTGATCACAGGAACAACTATTTCTAGAGACAGGGTGAAATGGAGAGTATTTGTCCATGAATGCGAAGAAATGTCTTGTGCTCTTATTTTATTGCTAGTATTCTTCCAAGTCAATGTATCTCAAGCATTGTTATTCCTACCAATATTTTTTCCCCTGTTTTTGTATAAATATGCATGTAGCAAGGTCTGCTACTTTGTCTTGTTTTTCTGTCCAAAGTTCAAGCTAGAATAGAACCCATTCTTCTACTGCATAGCATAAAAGAAACAGCAGCTTCTTCTCTATCCCTTTTCCTTCTCCCTCTACTATATCTTATACATATATATAAGAACATCAAAATCTATCATCAGAAGCAGTGAAACAAAAGGTTCCTAAGTATTCCTGCTGAATAATAAAAATTTCCCTTGACCACCAGGCACATTAATGAGCATGGTATGTTAAACTATGAAAGGTGAAAATTGGAGCAAATGTTTAGATTTGCTGTTTGGCATGAGAGAAGGGCTTGGAGTGGCCACCCAGGTTGTAGCTCATTTGCAATATCACAAACACATACTTCCTGGCAGGAAGCATTGGAGGAAGCTATGTTGAATCAAAGCTTCCATGTGTGAATTTCAAACACACGGGAAAGACCAATTAGGGTGGGAGATGGATGAAAAGCATATATCTTCTTTTTTAAAAAAACAAAAAACCTGAATTTGCATTTAACGTCTATCAAACCCCAAGTGTCTGATGCCAAAGTATAAGCTGCTGCTATCTTTCTATTTCGTGGTATAAATTGGTTTTTTTGCCTTCTAACTGTGTGAACCCTTTCAATTTTTTAAAATTGTTTTAATTCAAAGTAGACAGGACGCATCAGCCATTATTTTGATTTGCTGAGAAAGTTGCTGATAATCATTTCTTGGAGGCTTCTTAAATTAAGTAGGCCTTCAGTTTCCTCAAAGTTTTATGTTCTGGATAGACTTACCTTATCTAATTCTATGACGTGTCTGAGTCTCAAAGGTGCATTTAATGCCTCTTACCTATGGTAATGTACACAACAAAATTATATTCTCCTTGTTCCTTTTTCATTTGGTTTTAGAGCATATTGTCTGACCATTTAAAAAGAATCATGGAAGACATTTTTATGTGTTCATGGTATGAAATATTACATAGCCAAGACAGAAATTTCAATCTCTAAATCTCATTTCACTAAATGCCAGCTGTTTGAGATAGGCAAGGTCAGGAAATTGGTATCTAGGAGTCTTGGAATATACTTTAACCCATTTAAGTGTGGTAACAGAATCTTTCGGCTTTTAGTACTGTCCATGGGGTTTTCATGGCAGAGATACTGGAGTGGGTTGCCATTTCCTTCTCCAGTGGATCACATTTTGTCAGAACTCTCTGCTATGACCTGTCCATCTTGGGTGGCCCTGCACGGCATAGCTCATAGTTTTCCATGGTTTTCCCAGTTGCAATGTATGGCTGTGAAAGTTGGACCATAAGAAAGGCTGAGCACAAAAGAATTGAGCCTTTGAACTATGGTGCTGGAGAAGACTCCTGCAAGTCCCTTGGACTGCAAGGCAATCAAACCAGTCAGCCCTAGAAGAGATCAAACCTGACTGCTCCTTAGAAGGCCAGATCCTGAAGTTGAAACTCAAGTACTTTGGCCATCTAACGAGAAGGAAGGACTCACTGGAGAAGAGTCTAATGCTGGGAAAGATTGAGGGCAATAGAAGAATGGGACGACAGAGAATGAGGTGGCTGGATGGAGTCACTGAAGCAGTAGGCTTGAGCTTAAATGGACTCCAGAAGATGGTAGAGGACAGAAAGGCCTGGAGGAACGTTGTCCATGGGATTGCGATGGGTCAGACATGACTTTGCAACTAACAACAATAACAACAGAATCTTGAAGGCCAGTCAAAGTGTTTAAGGAAGATTGGCTTATAATGACTCTTCTACTGGTGAAGTAAATCAAGAGTGAAAACATTAACATACACAATTTGGGCTTGTTATTATTATATGTTATTATCATATTTTAGACTGAAATTTAAAACTCTGTTAACATGAATTCAGATTAGTTATTCCTTGTCAAGGATATTTTTCTTGTTTATACCTCTAGTATTTTGGACTGTACCAAGTTGTAAATAATTGTGAGTTTCATGTCAGGAGAATAACCAAAATGTTTTCTACACCATTAAAAAAAATGTACATCTGATTTGCGGCACTGAATTGTTGCTAAATTTTTAGACGAAGAAGTGAGGAAGAAAAATTTCTAGCAATTGGTCAATTTGTGTGTGTGTGTGTGTGTGTGTGTATCATTTATTATACATTATTCAAGGGTATCTCACACTTTCTCATCACAAAGAAGGGGTGCCATAAAAGTTTTAAATCACTGTGGGATTAAATGTTTGAGAATTTTTAAACATTAATTTGTGCTTGGCTTCCCCTTGTTTACTAGACATTTTAGAAATTTATTCTTTTGTTGTTGTTTTTACTCATATAAAACTAGAGTTCAATGTTACAGAATATACAGGCAGCTTAAGGCTATCTAAATACTTGACTCTGTTTTTTGCTCATTTGTAGAAATGAAAAACCTAGAAAATTAAGTAGTATTTGGAACTGGGCCTGCCATTTTTTGCTAAATTGAATGAAATAGAAGCACATCCTGGTGTTCCATTGAGGAATGAATTTAGCTACTTAAACACTCTATCAAAAATGAAATAATTGGCTCTGCACTTTTTCTGCCAATTATTACAAATTAGAATTTGAACTAAATCTACTAAACAACCTAATTACTTAATTGCCCAAGAGAGATTACAACCTTGTGGATAAAGTATAAACTGCCTCTCCCACATGTGTTTACAAGAGAAACTATTAAGATTATGTCTCGCAGTCTTTTAGATTTTTTTTCATTTAATGTATTTATAGTAACTGGTGAAGGCATCATACATAATATAGTGTAGTATTTCTAAACCTTTATAATCTAGTAAGAAAAACACATGAACAAACCATGCACTGAAAAAAAAAAGATTATATGGCTATATAGTTTAAAATATGCTGAAATTATCTATAAAATACTCTAAGAATATACTGAATAGTATTATTCAAAATAAGTCACACTAAATTCATTCATAATCATCATTCTACCTGTTGGTTCACCTGTCTATCCATCCATGTATTCATCCATCTGTCCTTCCAACTGTCCATCCTTCCGTTTGTTTATCCGTCTATTATGCATCCATTTGTCCATCTATTTGTATATCCATCTAACCATCTGTCCATTCATCCATATAGCTATTTTTCTGACTGTCCATCCATGTGTTCCTCTGTCCATCTGTGTGTCTGTCCATCTGTTAATTTCTCTGTCTATTTGTCTGTGCATTCAACCATCTGTCAGTCTGTATTTCTGTGCATCTGTTTGTCTGTCTCTGTCCATCCATGTCTGTCTGTCCATATATATGTGTCTTTCTGTCTTATATTTGTCCATCCATTTTATCCATCTTTCTATTTGTCTATCTGTTCATCCATCCATCCATCCATTCATCTGTCTTTCCATTTGTTTGTCTGCCCATTAGTAAGTTGAATGAATCACCCTTCATTCAAAATTTAAAAAGAGCAAAATAAGAATTTTAAAATGAGCAGCAAAAGTCTGAGAAGGCTTTGTTTAAGAAACCTATAAACATACAAAGGAGACAGTTGTATTTCTGACATTTGGCAAAAGTGCCTTTGAAATAATTTTTGAAACAAACAAACCATATCTTTGTGGGTTGTTTAGAATTATTATGAAGAGAGAATTTGCAAAATAAAGAGATAAAGGAAATTTGAGACACCCTGTGTGAACAATATATTACAGAAATACTAAGTACTTTCAAAGGGAGAATGGAAGAAAGACTTGTAAGAGAAGAATGAGAGAGGAAATGATAAAAGATTAAAAGGAGGATTTAAAATAATCAAATATATAGATCAAGTGACTGTTCTTCTTATGCCTATATCTGAATAATTTGCTTGCTTTTAAGTTTGTTTGTTTTTTCTATTAATGGGCTTGTGAACATTTTCCCAATGTATGCTTATTTGCTTATTTTTTCTTTTGTGAAAAGAAAAAAAAACCTTGTCTGGAATATTTATAGCTATTAATTCTTATTAACAGGACTGAGATCTTTATAGCTTTTCTTTCTAAAAAAATATCATGGAATAGACATTTCCTAGTTATGTTTGTGCTATTTTTGTTGATGGAAAAGTCTTCTAAACATTTTCATAACGGGAACCATTTTTGTATGTTGACTGGGTGACAATAGATCGGTGTCCTAATACTCTGAGTGTCAACAGAATATCAATAGTGCCAGGTCATTCATTCTGAAGAGGTCATGGGAGTAGAATGAAAAGAGGAAATTAAATGTGCTCACCAAAAGAAAAAAAGAAAAAAACCCATAAAGATAGTTAATAATGTGACAGTTACTCATAATAAGGAAATCCACTATTCAGGCTGTATAGCTACAGAGTATCCCAATAAGGAAGTGGTTAAGAAGACTCCTGTTGTGTTGAGATATTAGAAGTCACCCTGAACTATAAATTTCCTTGTTTTTACTAGGTAAAGTTACAACTGAAGCATTCTTTGAACAGCCCCGTTAGTTAATGAATGGCCTTTATTTTTGTTTCAAACTGGGTTTCTTAGAAGAAAAAAATCAAGCATAATAAATTTCATAGCTTTTACTTAGTACTAAAATATACATATGTTAGTTCCTCTTGTTTCATCTCTTAAATATTTTTATTTTACTTTATTACTGAATTTATAACACACTTTTTGGTTTATTCCAACACTCAACAATGACTTCCCAAAATAAAAAGAACATATTCAAAAGTAAAATTAGAATTTTAAACAATTTACAATTAACATTTATATTAATAAATGACCCCAGGGAAGGGGGGGAGGAGTGGCTATTTTGGCCCGGGAGAACCTCAGTCTACATAGGCTCACTGTTTCCGAAATTCTGGGTTGCGAGTCCATCCTCATGACGCTGGACCTAGGGGTCCAGGTGGGCTTATTGCTTACGTACCTGCCTCCCAGATGCGTGGCATAAGCCCTGCCTGTGCTACTCGAGGAGGTTGCTGGGCTGGCAGTGGAGTTCCCCAGGCTTACGGTTTTGGGGGACTTCAATCTGCCGTCGCTTGGCGAGTCCTCGGGATTGGCACAGGAGTTTATGGCCGCCATGACAACCATGGACCTGGCCCAAGTAGTGCAGGGTCCGACGCATGAGGGTGGACATGCCCCAGATATGATTTTCCTTTCGGAGCAGTTGGGTAATGATCTGGTTTTAAGGGGCTTAGATATCTTGCCTTTGTCATGGACCAATCATTTCCTGCTTTGACTGAATTTTACGGCCCCAATCCTTCCCCGCAGGGAGGCGGAACCGATTAGGTGGTTCCGCCCCAGACGCCTGATGGATCCAATTGGTTTTCAGACGGCGCTTGGGGAATTACCGAGCTCCCTCATTCACAGTCCGGCGGAGTCCCTGGTAGCGGCATGGAATATGGCCGCGAAGGGGGCTATTGACCGGATTGCGCCTTTGCGACCTCTCCGTGGTGCTGGCCCCAGGAGGTCTCCTTGGTTTACCGAGGAACTCAGGGGGATGAAGCACCATAAGAGATGTCTAGAGAAGCGATGGAGACGAAGTAAGTCTGGATCTGATTGAACCAGATTGAGCTCATTTATTAAAGCCTATCTGAAGGCGATTAAGGTGGCAAGATCTTTGTATCTTTCTGCTTTGATCGCATCTGCGGAATCTCATCCGGCTGCCCTGTTTAGGGTGACCCGGTCCCTCATTAACCCGAGGGGTCCGGTGCCTCCCTTGCAGGGTAGTGCCGAGGACTTTAATAACTGTTTCGCAAACAAAGTGGCTCAGATCTGGGCTGACCTAGACTTCAATTGTGTAGCAGAGTCGACTGATAATGATTCAGTCGAGGGGACAGGGGCATGTTCTTGTCCGGTCATCTGGGGTGAGTTTGAGGCTGTTACGCCTGAGGAAGTGGACAGGGCCATTGGAGCTGTAGGTTCTGCCACCTGTTTGTTGGACCTGTGTCCCTCCTGGCTGGTTTTGGCCAGTAGGGTGGTGACACATACCTGGATCCAGGAGATTGTCAATGCTTCTTTGAGGGAGGGGTCCTTTCCAGCTCCCTTAAAGGAGGCACTTGTGCGCCCCCTCCTCAAGAAGCCTTCCCTGGATGCAGTAATTTTGACCAACTATCGTCCAGTCTCCAACCTTCCCTTTGTGGGGAAGGTTGTTGAGAAGGTGGTGGCGCATCAGCTCCAGCGGTCTCTGGAGGAAGCCGATTATCTGGGCCCTCTGCAGTCGGGGTCAGGCCCGGCTACAGCACCGAAACTGCTCTGGTCGCTCTGATGGATGATCTCTGGTGGGCCCGGGATAGAGGTCAGTCCTCTATCCTGGTGCTTCTTGACCTCTCAGCGGTGTTCGATACCATTGACCATGGTATCTTTCTGTGCCGGCTGGAGGGATTGGGAGTGGGGGGCACGTATTGCGGTGGTTCTCCTCCTATCTCACTGGTCGGTTGCAGTCGGTGTTTGTGGGGGGCCAGAGGTCCACCTCTAGGTTACTCCCATGTGGGGTGCCTCAGGGGTCGGTTCTCTCCCCCCTATTTTTTAACATTTACATGAAGCCACTGGGTGAGATCATCCACCACCAGGGAGTGAGATACCATCAGTACACTGATGATACTCAGCTATACATATCAGTGAAGCAGTTGAGGTCATGTGCCAGTGTCTGGAGGCTGTGAGGGTTTGGATGGGTGTTAACAGATTAAGGCTTAACCCCGATAAGACAGAGTGGTGATGCCTCCCAAGGACACTTCTATCTGTCCTTCCATTACCCCGGGGGGGTGAATCTATAAACCCCTCAGAGAAGGTTCGCAACTTGGGAGTCCTCCTCGATCCACAGCTGACATTGGATCATCATTTGTCGGCAGTGGCGAGGGGGGCATTTGCCCAGGTTCGCCTGGTGCACCAGTTGTGTCCTTACTTGGATCGGGAGTCTCTCCTCACAGTCACACATGCCCTTGTCACCTTGAGGATCGACTACTGCAATGCTCTCTACATGGGGCTACCCTTGAAGAGTGTTCGGAGACTACAATTAGTGCAAAATGCAGCTGCACGAGCAGTTGTGGGCCTTCCTCGTTGTGCCCACATTTCATCAACTCTCCGCATGCTACATTGGTTGCCTATTGGTCTCCGAGCCCAATTCAAGGTGTTGGTTATCACCTATAAAGCCCTTCATGGCATGGGACCAGGATACTTATGGGACCGCCTTCTGCCACATACTTCTCTACGACCGGTGAGAGCGCACAGGGTCGGCTTCCTCTGGGTCCCATCAGCGAAACAATGTTGTCTGGCGGGCCCTAAGGGGAGGGCTTTCTCTGTTGTGGCGCCCGCCCTCTGGAACCAACTGCCTCCTGAAGTCCGCGTTTCTCCAACTCTCCCGGCCTTCCGGAAAAATCTAAAATACTCATCTTTGCCGGCAAGCCTGGGGATGATTGTAGTTGATTGTTGCATTGAATGTGTGTTTTTTTAATTGATTTTTAGATATCTTGTTTGGGTTTTTATATTGTAATTCTCTGTTATATATATGTTGTTAGCCGCTCCGAGTACCCGGAGAGGAGCGGCATACAAACCCAAATAAATAATTAAAAAGATATGCTTTTACCATCTTTCCGAATGCTAGCTGACTGGGAGTGTCCCAACATTGCAGAACAAGTTCTGTGTCTTAGGGATGTGCTCTAAATCCATTAAAGCAGTGATGACAAACCTTTTAGAGACCAAGTGCCCAAACTGCAACCCAAAACCCACTTATGCATCGTGCCGGGTGGATGTGGCCCATTGGCTGGGTGTGGCCCATTGGCTGGGCATGGCTGCAGTGGTAATGGCAGACTGGATGGGACTAAAAAGTTCAATCAATCAATTCCAACTTTGCAAGATCTTTTTTTTCCCGCGCGAAGTTGAAATTGATTGATTGATTGATTGAACCTTTTGTTTTGCACACGGTGGCGGGGGCCTGAAGCAAAAAGGTTTTATAAAACCCAGCTGAAGGCTTAGGACTGGGGCAACGGCACACGTGCCCACAGAGAGGGCTCTGAGTGCCACCTCTGGCACACGTGCAATAGGTTTGCCATCACTGCATTAAAGTTTAATCCTTAATTCTTCCCCCTGTTCCTCCAGATATTTCTGTGTAAAGCAATCCACAGTTAATCAAGCCTTCAAATAACAATTGGTAGCTAAAATTTAGAGGTATATTTTTCAGGTTCAAATAAGACACATTGTTGAGCATCTGTGGACATTAAGATGGCTCTGCTTGTCTCTGGAAACAGAGTCTAGCGCAATAGGAGCATTGGAAATCCATTGTTGTAATAACTGCGGTATTCTTCTGTGATGCCACTCAGAGTTTTCTGTCAATTTTTGGTGACATTTAATACTTATTGATGATAAATATCTTGAAACTGTGATAATTTATGTGGGCTAATAATCATAATTTGTGTTAAGCAGTGATAATTATGATAATTTATTTATTTATTCTAACCAATTATAATATATGATATGATATGATATGATTATAATTCAGGCAGACTAATAATCATAATTTTATTTAACTTTTTTACTTTTCTTGAAGTTTTTTCTTTTTTCTTTCTTTTTCTTCTTTCTTCTTTATTTTTAATTTGCTTTTGTTTAAATCTTTTTTAAAAGTCATATATATGTTATATTAATGCAGAGGTAAGTAATCCACAGTTACAATGCTGAATGTAGCTCAAAATAGTCTTAGCATAATTTTAAAGATTTTCACCTTCACACAAAACATACCGTAGCAGAGGGAAGATTGGAGTTCTTTGTGCTCTCTGAGCTTAGTTGTTTCATTGCCAATTAGGTAACATCTGTGTGAATAAGTATGGGATCTGTTGCCTGTTTATGTGGCGTTTATCCTGCCAGTTTTTTTTCTCCTGCTTTGGTGTTCCATGACTAGAGTAAGTTTTTCTGTCTGATTGTTAATTTGATGTAGATCCTTGCTTATCTGAATATTGGCTGTTGGAGGGGATGTGTTCTAGTTCTTTTGTTTTCTTCCTACGTTTGTTGGTGGTGTGTGGATGTGGTTTGTCTCTATGTGTCTATTTATAACTGATTTGTCTGAATACCAAGCTTCCAGGTATTCCCTAGCAATTTTGGATTTGGTTTGATCTATGGTAATCATAATTTCCTAATTGAAACTCTGGTTGTGTCTGCTCATGCATTGTGAAATTAAGGAATTTTCATCAGGTCTTCTGACAGCTAGTTGATATTTGTCAATCTGTTTTTCTGGTCTTTTGATTGTCTAGCTACTGTTTTTTTCTTTGTGAGCTACTGGGTCTTTGGTTTGCTGAGGATAATTTGGAGGGTTTTACTTAGTGATGCATAAGTATTCAATGTATGGGAGTGATATCCTTTATATATATTTTATCAGTTGTGCTGTAGTGACCATATGGCTAGAAACATTTTGGTAAAGTTGGGCAGGTATCCATTTTGGTGGAAGATGTTGGCTAGGTGGTTTGTTTCCTCTTTCTGATGTTTGGTTTGCTGCAGTGTATTTGTACAGAGGAAAGAGTAGCAAGTAAATGTAATAACGACTCTCCCCCTCAAGTATTCTGTCTTTAGATTTACAAGTTCCATGTAAAGTAATTGGCTTAAACAGATGTTAGTAAACCTATTTTATTTCACAGTATGGAGAAAGAACAAGTAAATCTTAGGATTAATTGCCATTTACAGCAAATGCAGTTAGCAGGTGGAAAGTGTTATTCAGATGAGCCATTACAAATTTGCTATGTATCTAAAAAGTATTGGCATAAATCACTCATGTTTAAGGGAGAAAATACTTATTAGCCATAAAAAAAATCACATTTGTGGAAATTTATACAGTTTGATAGGGGGGAAAATGAACACATTTGGCAGTTAAATTACTTTTTACATTTATTAAGGAAATAAAATACATTTAGAAAAAATCAGTCAATCCAATAGAATTTCCCATGTATAGCCCTTTTCTTGTGGCACCTTCACTAAATAGATCTAGTCTTACACTGAATGGTAGTCGAGAAGACAATAAATTAGTATCTTGTGTTTAGGTTTACAAGATGCCATGGATTCCATTTTTATTCTAGAAATAAAAACAACATTATATAATTGCAGAATTAGACTCTTTGGGAGGAAGATTAGCAATAAGTAATATAAGCAATTATTAGGAATAATTTTCTCTCCTCTTTCCCTTCCTGTCAGCCTTGTGAAACTGTTCTGACAAGAATCACATACAAAAGTACTAGCTACAATTTTATTGTGATGTTACTTCAACAGAATCATGCCAGTCTAGAGTAAGTTTCTTTCTCCCTCTCACTTCCTTAAGATATTTGCCACACCCCCATTACTTCTGTGGGCTAAGCTGCCTCTTCTCCAACTATAATCTAGTCTCTTCTTTCCTATGTAGGAATGACTTTGGGAGACAGGAGACATACTATTGCACTTCCCTTCTCTCTGCCTCTCTCTTTCTCCCTCTTTTTCTTTTAAAGGAAAAAACAATTTTTAAAAACAAACAACAAAAAAAAAGAACAATTCAAATGTTCCTAATATGATGTTGGAGTTAATATTCCACTTCCCCTACTGATAAGAAATCAAAAAATATTTAGTCAGGTTTTTATTTTTGGAATAAGGTCAATGGAGTCTTATGATTTTGTGTGATGCATGGTTTATTTTCAAATCTTATACAGGTTGAGCATAAGTAACAACTCAAAGCATTAACATTGTAGCAGTTACTTTTCACACATTATATTTGGAGGGGAACAATTCCTTCAGCCACACTTGACCTCACACTCAATCTAGCTGTTTATCCTGTAGTTCCTGCTCATAGACCTGATTCACCCTTCTTTAGAGGAAAAAATAATGACGCGTAATCTCTGTCATTTCCTATGATATTTTGGACACATTAGTTCTCACTGTTGGTTGCTATTAACTATCTTTTATCTTGGGCCATCTTTCCTCTAATTGCCACTTGCTATTAACTATCTTTTAAAATATCTTAAGAAGCATTGCTTCGGGATAACCCACATCAATAACTTTAATATTAGAAAACTTAGTCTTTGGAAGTGTGGAGTTAGAAGGGATTTCCAGGAGATCATAGAAAGCAACTCTTTCACAACTCTAGCAAAGGGAGTCTGGGCAAAGCTATAGTATTAATTTAAGTAATATATCTGGTTGAATTCAAAGGGTCCTGGTATGTAAGATACTTTTGATGTGCATTTATGGTAATGAAGCTATCACAGACCCACTGATATTTCTGGAAGTCATAGGATCCATAGATCAGTTAAAACTGATTTATCTCTTACAGCCTCTCAAGAGGAAAATAATATTTCAGCACTGAAGTCTGAATACAGGTACATGTATTACAATGGTAATGCAAGGTAATAACCCTTCCTTCCTTGATAATCAGGGGTTCAGCATGTAATGGGAACCCAGTCATGACCTTTTTTCTTTTGAGAAGCTAGATTATCATACTAAAGTTGTAAAGATCTCCAGAAGGATTTCTGCATGGTGGGAGAATGGGCCTCAAAATAGCAGATATCGTTCAATGAAAACAAAGATAAAGTGATATACATTGGTGCCAAAATTGTAACCACTCATACAAACTAATAGATTCAGTCACAGTTTTGTTCCATTCAGTATTAACCTTGTAAACTCTCAAGCTTCCTCTTTCTGCTATGTATTCAAGATGGACAGTGATTAATATTTATATGTATTTATATGTAAGGGTGTAGGTATATACATATGGTGTTTATAGCAGGTTTATATGTGTATTATGTATGAGTATACATTTGAGAGCAGGCAACAGAATTTCATTTTTAATGTGTGCCAGTATGCCCACAGTAAAAAATGACAATGAAGGTTTTCTTATCTTATCTTAGCACAGGGTGAATACACAAAGCAATTTTTATTCTTAAAAGAGTTTTTCATACAGCAATAACCTTTGTTAGATTCACTTATATGAAATAATAACAACAATTACAAGGTTTAGAAGGACTTTTGCCTCCCCATGTACTTTCCTAAAGTCTTTAAAAAAGTGAGGAGGAGAAACAGGTTTATTCCTTAGCCATTTAAGGAGAAGAAAGGAAGAAAGATGACTGTGGTACTGAATTTGTGGCCTTTCATATTGCGAAGTTCTGAACCTGCACCCACTTTGTCTCGGGTAGCATTACTGGTCCTTGACCATTATGCAAAGGATTTTATTATATTTTAAATAAATGTTAAGTAAAAAAATTCTGCAGGCCTCACAGTAGGGAGAGTGGGATAAGGTAGTGTTGGAAGGAAAAGATCTTTCCTCATTTCAATTAGACCAGTGTTTACCATCCTTTGCAAATTTCAGATGTCAGCTTGCAAGATTCCTTAGCCAGCATCTCATTGCTGAGAATTCTTAGAATTTCACACATATCAGAGCTACCCAGGTTGGAAACATTCCTACAGTATATTCATTTTAAAAGGTGAGCTTATATGGACAGCCAAGGTCAAGAAAGAGAAGGAAGTAGGAAGTGGAATAGGAAAACTTGGGAATTGAAGGAGTAATGAGAATGAAAGAAAGAAAGAATGAATGAATGAATGAATGAATGAGCCTCTGATCTGAACTCCAAAGCATACATTTATTTCCTTAGCTATCACTCTCTTTCTGTACCACCTTTTCAGTCATAAAATGCCAATCTGGAAAAACTGTGGTTTTTTTAATGTGTGCACCCACTATAACACATGATTGAAATTGTGAGCTTGGATTTCAAATGGTTATGAGAGAATATATGCAGGAAATCTTTCTGTGGGTCTCATCTCATCCAGAAAAACTGGAGGTCCAGTTTATTCTGTATATGAGAAAGCTCTTTGGGGTATGAAGATATATGTTTTGTAAGATACCACAGGTGGCAAGTCCTGTTAAAAGGTCTTGTTTTAGCTTTGAAAAACAAACACAGATAATTTAGGAATTCAATCCAGGCAGTAACTTCCTGCATTGACTAGCTAAAAAACTTCGAATTGCATATTTTTTATAGGAATCAATGCAAAAAGGAAATCTAGGCATGTGATTCTTAATCTAACAAGACAGATGGAATGTGGGATGTATGTAAAATTTGGGAAATGTTATTCCTTGTTGAATTGTAACAAGCTTTTAACTTTCTTCATTAACCTTCTATTTATAGCTGAATAAACCTAATTTATTACTGTTTTGAAAGAAGATTATATCAACTAGTTTTGCTAGATCTCTCACAGCTATGCTATTTCATTAAATGGGCAAGACTGCTGAAAGAAATTAAAACAGTGGCAAAAACAAACGTGACTGATAATTATTCTTCATAGCTATTTCAGGTTTTGATACCACTATTCAGAGGTATACTTTTCAAGTATTACACATCCAGGAAAAATGCTGTAAATTAATCTGGCTGATGAGAATGTTGCTGGATCAAAGGGTAGTAGTCTGAGCTTAGCCAGAGTAGGGAAATATATGCTATAGCTAAGAAGCCAGAAGATCAGATGAAAGAATAAAGCACAAGTCAGCCCTAAGATGCAAGTGAGAAGACTGATCCAAATAACAAGCAAGGTGAGAGAAGTAAGTCAAAACCCCTAAGGAACATTGAGTTGAAGTCTCCATGAAGATTCTCACAGAGAAGGTGCTAGATGCTAGTTTTACAACATTAGGCAGCTTTCCAGGAATCCAAGCAATTACTGTACTGATAATGAATGCTTCCCACAGGTGTGGACTACATTGTCTAGAAAGCCCTAATTTTCCTCCAGTTTAATGTCAGAATTTTACAAATTTTCATCTGGGGAGCACAAGGTTCTAGGACAGTGTTTCTCAACCTTGACAATTTTAAGGCATGTGGACTTCAACTCCCAGAATTCCACAGCCAGCAACACTGGGAGTTGAAGTCCACATGCCTTAAAATTGTCAAGGTTGAGAAACACTGTGAGGTTGGTTTTGTATGGGAATTTTGGCTACAGGCCAGTTTATTGACCACAGCTCCTCCATTTCAGCTTTACCTAAGTGTAAGCAAATGAATTTTAAACACTCTCAAATTTCATAACTTCTTTAATTTACATAGTCTTCTTTTTCCTCTCCCATTTGTTATAATGCTCCCAAGGACCATTCTAGATCCAGATTTGAAGTGCATGGTTTGCTTTCTGTTTCACATAAATTCTTGAACAAATATTATAATAGGGGTGGGCCATAGAATGGCAAACACTATTCCTTCAATATTAATTGCATAATTAGATTGGGAATCATTGGATGTACTTTGTAGAAGATAAACAGCTTTCTGGCCATTATGGGGAAGAAAAAGATACTTGTGCTGTGATTTGCCTTCATAAAATATAAAATCTGCCTCTCTTTGATTCATTTTCAGTTACATAAAAGCTCAGCCTAAATTAGAAGCTGGTAATGAGAAATGGAAAGTGGTTTGTTTGCGTCATAAATCAACTGACTGGGACTTTTTTCATTTTATTATTAAAGAAGGATATAGTCAGAAATAATGTATTACTCAAAAGAGTTTTGCTATGTTATATTTTTGTCTGCCTTAGTCTCCCTCTCTCCAAAAGGAAAAAAAAATGGTCTTTAACACTGAAGTAATACTGTATTTTCTTGCTGAGAAAAGTCTATGAGATCTTAGCAGAGACACAGATCCTTTATTCAATTGAAGTACTCTGTGCTCCAATTCTAGCGAGAGGAATGGAGAAGAACCTGACACATTCCAGATGTTGTAGAATTTCAAGTCTTGTCCCTCTGAGTTAATATGAGTCATCCAGTCCCTGGGGTAACTGAGTCATTCTGTCTCCTGGCAATTCATAATCCCTAAAGACCAGCCCAGATGCACTGTAGCCATTTTTTAACTTCTGCCACCTATTGCAAAGAAAGTTAGGAGGCTGGAGCATCCTGCTACCTCTTCTTCTTCATTGTTCCCTTTGCTTCCTCCCTTCACAATTGCACAAAAATGAAACCAAATGCTGCAGTGACCAATTCAGGATCCTCACCATCACAGAAAGGATACATGGGCTTGCTTATATCACTTCTTTCTGTCCCTTTTTTTGATTACCCCAATCTAAAGCTTCATCCCACAGAAATAGAAAGGATAATTAACTCTCAAGACCCTATTTCATGACATGGTTGACTGGGGGAAGATAGTTTATCATCAAACAGCTCTGAGTTTAGATGAGTTTAGCCTTTTCTGTAACACAGTGCACCCCCCACCTCCCAATCCAATTAAATTTGTCATGCAAACTGGACCATAGTCCTATTTCATTTTTTGGACTGGAGTGTCAGATCTGATCCAGAGAAATTGAGAGCCAAATCTGCATTAGATAATTGAATTTTGGTTAATTTCTCTCAGCCTAAAGATGCAGGCATTCAATCTAATTCTGCTTAATGGGAAAGATGTCATCTGCAGGAGGTTCAAAACTGTATCACAATGATTGGAGTGGCAAGGTGATCAAACCTCTGCCCATTTATATGTGCATGTAACATTTAAATATGGTTGAGTCTTTGTTTATCTGGTTCTATTGATATTTTTATGCTGTTAACCCCCCTATCCACTTACTTCAGATGCATCTTCTCTTTTTTCTCTCTGTGTTTGTTATTTTTTTTTTTGTATGGACAATTTCAGTTCTTGGTTTGGCTCACTTTCCTAAGTGAGCCAGTGTGGCACTGTGAAAATGATGGTCTGGTAGTCCAGTTAAACTCCTTCTCCATCTCGTTCACAGTGCTTTTATCTCAGGTGTTATTTCTGAAGGGAATGTTGGAGAGGCATATCAGCAGACACTAAAGTAGAAAGAGCTTCTAAAATAATCTTATTTTTCCTCTAGAATGCCATTAGGATATATCTGAGATATTTTTGAGGAAATTATCCTCATAGGTGGATCTCAGCACTAAATATGGGCAGGGAAAGGCCACTGTCCTAGTTTATTAATAAGAAAACAAACCAGGACATCAGGAGTTAAGTATTGTGGTGGTAGTTTTAATCTTTGTACATTGCCCAGATTCAGTGACCTAGAGTCACTGGTATGAGATGGGTGGCTTTGTACATAATTTAAATAAATGCATATTGAATGGCTAACTCGCATTATGGAACAGTGTGAAAATAGTCTGATGATCTAAATTAAATAAAACCATTGCATATACATGTAGTCCTCAACATGTAATTGAACCTGGAAATTGTAAGTCATGACAGACATTAAGCAGGTCACCATGTGATGGCACCCAATTTAATGACACTTTTTGCAGCAGCTGAGCAAATGCCACAGTTGTTAAGTGAAGACGGTAGCCATTAAGTGAGCTTGTTTTCACCAATTGGCTTTTTTATTGCCAGAAATTGGAAGTAAATGCTGGAAATTGGCAAAAATGCAAAAAAAAAATACAATTACAAATGGTCCTAAATATAAACCAGGTGCACAAAATGCAATCACGTGGTTACAGCTGTATGTATGCAGCAGTCACAACTTTGAAAACAGATTGGGGAGGTCCGTTGCAATTTTGAACAGTCACTAACTGAGAACTATGAATACATTTAAAAAAAATTGCAGAGTTTTTAATGCCAGCTTTACTGTACTGAGGAACTCTCTTTCAACACACTTGCTTTTACCATATTTCACTCTTGACTGTGAGATGGACTACATTGCTTTCATAGCAAATGTATGGGTTAATACCTTCTGTTTTGGTGTCATGCATTCATCAACCTTCTTACTTTCCCAATGAAACCAAACAGTTCTGCTCCCTCCTCTTTTTTTGGATGGTGGGGAGACAATTGCAGAAGCAAGGATTAAGATAGTGGCAATGACCATGTCACTGATATGGCCTCTATATTTCATGTCTTGGGCTTACGCAGGTGGAGTTCAATTGATTTCTTTATGCTCTTAAGCCTTCTAACATTAAATGGAAATATTTTGCATCATGAACTTTTCAGGATGCAGAATTACCTCCTATCATGCCTAATGACTTAACAAGTTATGGAATTACAGTTTACATTAAGCCATTCTTTAAAGCTCTTGTCTTTATATAATCTATTTATAAAATATATGAACATGATTGAGAAAAACAACAATGATGAGAACTATTTACTTTAGGCCTGACCTTTATTTAGCTATATTTAAATCAACATATTTACCTTCAGGCTTTTTGAAATCTGTTTTGTATCATTGACATTTTACAATTATGTATAAAAATAGGCTTAACAAAGCCTCAAAAGTCTGAATAAGGACATGTTGAAGCATAGTGTGGGTGCACAAAGAAAAGCTTTGCAGGATTATTTTGAATTTTGGCCAGAACTAAGTTTAAGTGCAGGAAAATTATAAAACTCCATCTAGTAACTAGCATTGCACATGCAGTTTATTGAGAAACAGTGTGTTTTTATTGTATCATTTATTTTTATTATAGTTTTATTATAAACAGTGCGATTACAGAAGGATGGTGAGATGTTGCTAAGTCCCACCATCACTTCCAGTCAGGTTAAAGAAAAGGGAAGCCTACTCCTACTTATGCTTAATTTGTGTATGTGTGTGCAGACACGTGCTTTTGAATCAGTTTTGTCTCCTGGCAACTGTCTGAACTAGTTTCTGCAGTTTTCTTGCCAAGATTTTTCAGGTTTGCCTTCTTAGGGCTGAGAGATGAACTGGTCCAAAGTCACTCAGCTAGCTTTGTGCTGATGCCTTAACCACTACACCAAACTGTTTCTCTATTCTTGCCCTTTTACAACAAAGAAAAGAAACAAAAAATCTACTTTTTTTGTTTACCCTGGATAGTATATTCTTGGATTCAAGAGTAAAGAGAGAGGTGTCAGACAATGGCTTTATTACTAATTATACCACATGCATATCAAAGTTTTGATAACAAAACTGTATAGTCATGCATGTTCCAAAAATATATGCTCTACTTAAAATTAACAAATCTATTGAGTTATGTACAAGAACTGAACTTGCCAAATTTCAATGACAAATATAACAGGACAAAATGGAATTTCTATTTAATTATCAATATTACCTATATTTTCAGACATTTAATTATGTGTCTGTGTGTGTGTGTATATATATATATATATATATATATATATATATATATATATATATATATATATATATATATATATATATATATATATATATATATACACACACACACACACACACACACACACACACACACACACACACACGCGGGAGAAAACCCGAAGAACCAAAGACCTACATACAAACACCCGCGAAAACCTCAGAAAACATATATATATATATATATATATATATATATATATATATATATATATATATATATATATATATATATATATATATATATATATATATATATATATATATACTATGTACTATATATATAGTATGTATGTGTGTATGTGTATACACACATACATACCGGTACTATATATACATATATGTATAGTATAGTATAGTGTGTGTGTGTGTGTGTGCGTGTGCATGATGAAACAAAATAATTTATTAATTATTTTTTAGGGCAGTGACATTCCATATTATTTTATTCAAAATGGCTATTACAATCTATGGTAGTCACAAAATTCCATTTCACGTATTCTATTAGAAAAAGATTATATAGAAGTTTACTACTATATTTAGACAGAATGATATAATTTGTCTTCTTTGTTCATATTTATTTGGAAATGAAAACACAAAGTATTTGAAGTATAATTGTGGCTTATTCATAAAGCCATCATAATTAGGATGAACTAATAACAATAATTCAACATCATCCAACTTTTTTTTTATAATCTTAATTGTAAAGTAAACAATGATTGCTTGGATCCCAAACAAACTTTCTCAGAATGTTAAGTTTTTTTTTAAATAATGGAATAAAATACTTTGGTGGTATAGACAAGATACAAGGGAGAACATCAGCAATGCAATAAGTTGCTCTAAATAGCAGTGTGACCCCATTTCAACATAGACATATCTATTATCAGGGACAGAAGACCTTTCTAAAGGTCTAATCATGGCACAAATATGCCACACTGGCCATTTTTTGTTCATCCATTTCCTCACACTTACCCTATAATGTATCTAGCACAACTTAAAGTTATTTTTAGCTGTCCCAGTTTTAAAATAAAATTTTCTCTCTCTTTTTGACATTATTTTAACCATAGGTATGACCTGGAACTCTTCACCAAAGATGTGGCTACTGGCACAATCAAGAGTTATGATCTACTCAGCATTACTAGCTATTTTAGCTGCTATGAAGCTGTAACCCCCCCTGCCCCCCCAGGTATGGCAATTTATGGTCATTTTTGCTTCATTGTACAAGAGTCTGAATACCTCCCTCCCTGAACATATCTGCCCACCTAATAACTAATCCTTCCCACAGTACTTGTTAGATCTTATACTAACTTTGTAGAAAAATGAACTCAGTACTATTTTGAAAGAAAAGAGAGCTGGCTTTTGTGTGGATATACCTTTCTCTGATTTTATTATTATAACTTTGAGATGTTCTACAGCTACAGTTGTCTAGGCAATGATCCTGGGACCACTCTCATGCAGATTCTATTTCTGTTTCTGTAGAATATACAATACACCCAATGTACAAATATTGTTTGTTCAATATACATTTCCTCTCTGGCTAAGTGGTAGGTCTCATTGTGCCCACACCATTTTGACTTTGGTGACATCAGGTGCCATGGGGAGGGCTATTATTATAATCTGCAGACCAAGCAAAATTATACCAAAGTGCTTTAGTCTCTGCATTCTCCAGGATTATTCACTGGCTGCTTCCAGGTGCTGCTGCCCTAAAGTCAACAATGGATTTTATTGGTCACTTACTGCCAGGACTTTCATTGTTTCCACCAAGTGACAGTTAGCTTCAGAACTCAGTCAGTACTCATCATTAAATTCTGCTTAAATGTTCCTTGAAAAGAATGCTATACTCATATTCAAATACTCTGCCTGATTGGTAACAGGAATGGTGAATGATGCTGAATCACTCCATGCCTTTTCCCTCAAAGCCTGCTAACTCTTAGACAGCTTGAGAGAAGTCAAGACTTACTATTCTAAATATCCATCTACATTAAAGGAATGACTGCTCATTGTTTTTCAATTGGCATGTGACTCTTGCTGGGAGGGACAATGAAACCAAGGATATTCCTTCCTTCCTTCCTTCCTTCCTTCCTTCCTTCCTTCCTTCCTTCCTTCCTTCCTTCCTTCCTTCCTTCCTTCCTTCCTTCCTTCCTTTCTACAATAATCATTACACACCGTTCAGAAAGGTAGCAGATTTTATACAGGCACAGTTTATCACCTCCTCAAAGACTAATGAATAGCACTTAGTTCAGAGGGAAAAAAGGCCCCAAGGCACTGCCAAAAAAATGCTTTTATTCCACAATTAAAATTCTATAGAAGTGAGAAAACAATTTTCTACTGACACATAGGAAAGGTCAGCTGAAGGTTGCAACAATGGTGGATAGAGTCTCAGATGATGGTAGATGAAGCCAAAATGAGCAAATCAAATCCGCTTTTTCCTTGTACATTGTCTGGATCCATCTAGCTTTAAAGCCTGAAAGAAAGAAAAGGGCTTTCAAGGGTTATGAAGACATTCCAATTGTCATGGGAAGTGGAAATTGGGAATCACCTCTGAGATAAGAACAATACTTTTCTCCCATAGTTTTTATCCTCTGCTTTCTAAATGATCTGGAAACACTCTCTTCTACACAGAAGAAGTTAAGTAATAACTTTGCTCCTACTGACTAGTCCTGGAAAGCTCTACAACCCAGTTGGGTGATGCTTGCTCCTCTCAACCTGCAACTTTGGTATCCTGTCTCCTTGATCCCTTGCCTACTTTGGTAAAGATACAGAGCTTTGGCTCTGTAGGAAATCTTAAATACCTCCTCACTTTCCTTCTTCACACATGCACACCAGTAAGCTTGACAGCTTAGAACTGAGGTCTTGTACAGGGTTCTACCACTATGTTCGAGTAGCAGTACCAAAACCCTTCTGTAAGAGATACTCCGGGCCACAAAGAATTAATCTGTAAATCACAAAACATTTCTAGGTTGTAAATTACCACTTATTATTATTCCAAACCAATGTATTGCATTGTAAAGTGGTGGTGGTGAGAATGCAGTACTGCAGGCAACTTCTGTTGCCTGCCGGCTGCCTGCAGTTCGGCAGTTCAATTCTCACTGACTCAAGGTTGACTCAGTCTTTCATCCTTTTGAGGTCGATAAAATGAGGACCCAGATTGTTGGGGATAATATGCTAATTCTGTAAACCACTTAAAGAGAGCTGTGAAGCAGGGTGAAGTGGTATATAAGAAGTCTAAATGCTATCTCTATTTCTATCCATCCATCCTTTCGAAACAAAATTTCCACAAATTCTTCAAAGTTCCTTTGAAGTTCATTTTTTAAAATGTAACTGCTTATATGTGATTTAAAAATGTAAACATCCAAGATATGTCTGTTGTGCACAATTTTCAAATACTGTAGTGTACACTCCTTTTTAGCTACATCTTTAGATACAGCTAGATTTTTACTGGAGAGAGAACAGATGCTAGTGGAGTTTAAGCTGCAACAATGTTTGGTTTGCAGCTCTTGAAACAATGCTCTTGTAAAGAAATGGTTGGTTTCTTTATCATTCCTAAAGCTCCCACTAACCCACATTTGTAAATTGGAAGGAGGCTCAGTTTCTTCTGTAAAATGAGGTTGAATTAGCTAATCGGCTGTTGCTTCACACAAAAGGTAACTGATATGTAAAGGTAGCCATATGATTTGAACTGAATGATCATATTGCTTGGATAACCAGTGCTTTTTTTCTTAAAAAACAAAACAAAAAAGGTGCCGGAACTCACATATGTCATGCAACCCACCTAGCCTACCCTACAAGATTCCATCCAAAACTCCATTCTAGGCGTTCTATGAGGAAAAAAAGCCCTGTGGATAACAAATATGATCTTTGGAGGTGAGAGCATGAAATCTCTATCAGCATTCCTAATTGATTACATTCTCCTAGTTTGTCTGAACACAACATTTCTGCTATTATTCTGTTTCTGTTCTCAACAATTTGATTGGTATCTCTAACCCAGTCTTAGGATACAACTGTTCTCTACAGACTTAGATCTATTAAAAGAGCATTGAAAGAGCTCCAGAAATATGAAATTATACAAAATGATAATTAATGATATATCTGTCTTGAAAAGTGGAGCATTTTCAAAAGGGACATTCCTGCTGTTCTAAGGAGAAGAAGTATTACCAGCTTTATTATTTTGGGGTTAGATACTGAAGAAGCTGCACACTGAGAAGACACCAGGATGATTACAATTCATGTAAGTTTAAGTACAGATACTTACAGCATTAGATAGATTCCACTTCAACCTGCTACAATGATCCAAAGTGACAGTGAGGAGAAAATGGCATGCCATCTGCTCGCAAAAGGTTTGCTTTGGTAGGGCATGCCTCTCTCTTCTCTCTCATCCCTGGTGTTGTTTATTTGGTACCCTGCAGTCTCTCTCTTCTCCCTCATCCCTGAGTTGCTTAGTCATATAGGCATAAGTAAGGGAAGATTACATATTACCAGTGCTTTTTTGTAAAAAAAAAAAAAAAAAGTGTCGGAACTCACACATGTCATACAACCCACCTTGCCTACCCTACAAGGTTCCATCCAAAAAAGGTGCTGGAACTCCGTTCTGGGCGTTCTCTGACAAAAAATGTCCTGCATATTACTGAGGACAAGCTACATTCTTAGCTATCTAGCAGATATTGGTTACCTAATTAAAGCAAAAGAGGGGGAAATTATCTAATTGGGATTAAGACAGGGAGTTATGTTGCAGTTCACTGTTAGCAAGTCATATCTTTCAGAAAGTAAATAGGAAGAGCAGGGTTTTCTAAGCAGCCTCTTTCTAGTGTTAATTAAAAATGCAAGTCAATCTTAGGACTGTCCTGACATGGTCGGCCCTAAGTTGTATGTAATTGTTAAATAGAAGAACTGCTTTAAATTGCACTCAATGAGCCTAGTGATGCACCCACAAAACTATCTGTAAATCCAGTGGAATGGATTGTGGAGCATTCCAAAGTGACAGACCTAATCTTTCAGGGGAGATGTCACAATCACATAATCACAAAAATGTTCTACTTTAGGTTGCAATATCACAATGCATATTTTGTAATTTTCCCCTTGTTTCTGAAGAGTAAGCCTTATCCCACACAGACTCCATTTTAATCCCCAAATCTAGCGTTTACCAACATAATCTCCAACTTGAAATCTGGATTTAATTTAATGATCTCTTCCTCCTCCAGCCTACTGGTAGGAATAGATTTCTTTAGAATTAGATGATGGGGAAGAGTATGATCTACCTTAATGGTTTCATGTGGATAGTAACAAAAATTGGGGACACTCAGGACACTCAGGCCAGCAACCTTGAAGACTGAAGTCCATTAGCATTACTTTCTTGATGTAATTCAACTGGAACTATCATAAAACAGGATTTCCAAATCCTAACTTCTGTTAGGTAGCCTAGAAAGATGTCAGGATTAATGATATCAAAAACTACTAAGAGGTCCAGAAGTAGCTGAGTTTTACTCCCTTCATCTAATTTCTGCTGCGGATCATTCACCAAGATGAGCAAAACATTTCCTGGATGGAACTCTAGTTGAAATAAATCAGCTAGTCAGTTTCATCTAAATGTATCTAAAGCTGAAAAACAACCACCTTCCTGTTTGCTTCATCTGAGACTGGGAAATGTTAGATTGCCATATAGTGACAAAAATTTTCTGAGTCAAGGGAAGTATGTTCCAATAAAGACATTATCACTGTTTATTTTACGCAGGCAGAAATACATCCCACATTCAGGCAGTGCCTAGTTTTCTTGCTTGAACTTGGCAGAAATTTCATAACTACTCAATATGGTTGACTAGATAAAGAATTGTTATTACATGGTAGGAAGAAGTCATTGGAAACAGTTCATTCTTTCTGCCAGCTATGAAATAAAGACACTTCATATACCATGGTGGTTAATTATGGCATTGTCTTTCTCCTCTCTACAATATTTCAATGGATATTTGGCCTTGAACATTTCAACCATTGATATAGATGCCAATCAGTATTTGATATAGCTTACATTTTTGCTCTGAGAAAATGTAGCTCCTAACATAACCTTCACACAGTGTATTGATCACTTTCCTTAGGTAGTAATTGTTTTGGAGAGAAATTGGGAAATTAACAACCATTCACCAAGATAATAATAATAATAATAATAATAATAATAATAATAATAATAATAATAATAATAATAATAATAAAGTTGGAAGGGACCTTGGAGGTCATCAAATCAAACCCCCTGCTCAGGCAGGTAACCCTATACCGTTTCTGACAAATGGCTGTCCCGTTTCTTCTTAAAAACTTCAAGTGTTGGAGCATTCACCACTTCTGGAGGCAGATTGTTCCACTGGTTAATTGTTCTAACTTTCAGGAAGTTTCTCCTTAGTTCTAGGTTGCTTCTCTCCTTGATTAGTTTCCATCCATTGCTTCTTGTCCCACCTTCAGGTGCTTTGGAAAATAGCTTGACTTCCTCTTCTTTGTGGCAGCCCCTGAGATATTGGAACACTGCTATCATGTCCCTCCTTGTCCTTCTCTTCATTAAACTAGACATACCCAATTCCAGCAACCGTTCCTTATATGATTTAGCCTCCAGTCCCCTAATCATCTTTGTTGCTGTTCTCTGTACTCTTTCTAGAGTCTCAACATCTTTTGATGAGCAAAAGAGGACTGCTGAAATTTTGCCCAGCTATTTTGAAACTCAGCATTGTGGCTATTCAACCAAGTTGTCATTGTGTGCTCTCTAGATGTAAAGGAGCCACTGAGAACAGAATTTCAAAACAAGAAAACTAATTTTCATCTGAGTAATTGTTAAGCTGTCTAATTCAGGAATGTCAATTCCAGCAGTGGGTTATGTCCTTTCCACCAGTTAGATTCACCCCCTGAATCCATCTATATTCAGTTTGATGAAACCTAGATGAGCTCATTGTCAACAAATCCATTCCTTTAGGTTAAATCAATGCATCAGTAAAGTGGTTGATTCTCTTTTTCCCTGCACAGGGAGGTCATTGGTGATCAGGATTGTCTAGAAATGAGAGATGAAGATTTACAACTTTTTTTTAACCTTCTCCCATTCTTACTAGTGTCTGCCTGTTATTACCATTAGAAACTGTCTGCTTTAATGTCCCAGTAGAAATGAAAGAGTATATTCCTTTATAATTTATTTAAGATCTTTTAAACTGTATTATTATCTAGAAATGTTTCAGTATATTAAAAATTTAATTTAAAGCTCCATCATAAATTTCTTCCATTCAGCTGAAAGTAATATATTATAAAGGAATAAGGATTTTATTATAACTTTTTTTTCCTCCGAGAAAAGGGTAATCTTTTTTTCCTGTTTCAGAGATCAATGTTACTATTGATTGCCCATCTCTCTGCTTCTCTAGGCAGAAAGAAACAGGGCATAGTCTTTTGCTATCAGTATAACTCAGTGAATTGTCTACCACTGAGGACAGGAGTATGAACCAATGGGGCTACAATACTCTGTCCATTAAAGTTATCTCCTCCCAGAAGTTGTACTAAAAGATTATTCTGTCCTCAGCAAACAAGAAAACCTCTTGCCCCAGATCTCCAATAAAACATCTCTTCAAACTGTCAAGTAGTGCATCATCCCCCCACCTCCTGCTCCTCCTCCTCTAACAACAGTGCAACTGGAAGTGTCATAGATGCAACCTAGGATTATTTACACATTGCATAGCAGAGGCTTTATCATAGTTCTAAGGTTCCTCCCTGAACTATATAAGATGTTTGTTGATTCTTGAATGCAAATTACTCCCATTTAATCTTTCCTTGATTATTATTTTCTAATTTAGGAAGAAATTTACCCCACAGATTACAATTATTATATTCAGAATTTTTTTAAAAAAACACCTGTATAAATATAATGCTACCCAATAGTTATATGATATCCTAGTCTTGCAAAAATTGTTGCTCTTTTTTTAAGTAAATATTTTATTAATTTTCTAGTTTTACAGTCATAAGAACTTAATAACCAATGTGATGTCTGGGTCCATTAGTAATTCAGTGGTACATATTAACTTCTTCAATCTAGGCCCAATATTACAATATTTAATGCTTCCTCTCTTCTTCCGGAAGTATACATTTTCCTACACTAGGCAAATACAATTCTTATTGTAGTTAATACAGTTGAATATCAACATCTTTATCACATTTTCCTAATAATATCAATAATGTCAGTTTAAAATATCTTTTTTAACCAAAATATATCTTAATTGCATTTGCACTTAATATCCATTTGTTCAATTAATATCCTGTTTTTTCCGCTTTTTTATTTTAATTTCCCATCAATGTTCAAAATGTCTCTATCACTTATAATTTCTCATAATAAGTTATATTTGGGTAACCAAAAAGCTTCCCTTATTCAAACCCTCTTAGCAGTTTCAAATTTTCCTTCTCATACCAAAATCTAATATTCTAGTTACAAATTCTATCTTTCTAGTTATAATAATACTTCTATTTCTAACAATTATCTATTCTCAGCCATGTTCAAACATTAATAGTATAATATCCCATCAAATGGGTCAAAACCTCTATTTTTCCGGCTTATTCTAGCTTTCTTCCTTTGCCATCTAACTTTTCAAGCTAATGCATTTAAATCATCAAGTAATTCTTCTTCTATTTTTGTGCATATTGTTTGGAGTAAGCAAGACAATTTGATTAAAGTATTTTTGGAAGGACGCTCAGCCCATTGATATTCATTAAATAACCTCCCTCCTTCTCCAATTTCCCCCAATTCTCCCAACAACTCTATCTTCCATTCCATCAGCTCTTCTTTCTTATCTTCAAGTGTGTTCTGACATCTTGACAGGTAAGATATCTTTTCCATTTCCAATATTATCGCTATATCTTTTAATTCTTCATTTGTCTGAGTCTGTCTGTTAGTTCCTTTCTTTAGGTCCTCCATCTTTGGATCCGCTTCCTCTGATTTTTCTTCTATTTTCTGAATTATTAGTTCCTTCTTTGTAGTCATTTTCTGAGTTGGTAGATTTAGATTAGAAAATTGTTCTTTTATCTCCTTTGTGTTATTTTTAGTCTTATCATGAGCAAACACAATTGTCTCTTGTATTGATTTTAACATAGAAAGAAATTATTTCTGAAATTCATCTGAAGGTCCCTTACAACTTTTATTATTATTATTATTATTATTATTATTATTATTATTATTATTATTATTATTATTATTATTATTATTATTATTATTATTATTATTATTATCATCATCATCAACAACAACAACAACAACAACATTTTCTTGTTGGGGACTTTGGTAACAGGTGTTAGGGATGATTTTTTACGTTTGAAGCTAAGTATGAAACATCCATTTTGTTTTTGTATGTAGTCTTTATAGTCCAATCTATTTAGAGATTTAAAAAGTTTCAGTCAATTGTCATTTGAACTCCAAATTATCCAGCCAGCCTATCAGTCCAAACTTAAGTCTTCCCTCAGCAAATATAAATAAAGTTTGAATTTTTCAAAATTTTCTGTCCTATGAAAAACATATCCTTTCTGTCCAGAAGGAAAAGAGCAATTAAAAATTGTTCATTGATCAAAGGTTTATAATCCAAAGTATTCCACCATCTCAATCAATAATGCATGTTTCTTCTGTAGGAAAATAGCTCCATGACACACTCTAAAAGTCAGTTAGTATTTATATTCATAGTCCAGGTAGGCCAATTTCAAAATAGTTTATTGTTTCTGCCACACAAATAAGCAGCCCAAGAGGTTCCCCCCTCCCTTTCCCAGCTGTAGTCTTCCAAAGTGAAAGTTTCTGAAAACAATAAGAGCCTTATCTGAGTCTGGACTTCAAGCCAAGTTTCCTTTAGGCATAATAAATTGTAGTGCCTGTAGTTTGTCACTAGATGTCGTTGATGCTGTCTTCCAGCTTTTTACATCCAAACCTATATTACAAGCTTTTTAAGTTTCTTTTTTTTAAAAAAAATCTCAAAAGCACTTTTAATCCCCAAATTTCAAAGTTATATATGTATATTGATTCCAAATTAATCTTGTAATTTTTTCTGTTTTCCCCCAAGCAATTAATTCACCGCTTTTCTTTTCCTGAGGGAATGGGGTGGAAATTCCCCTTCCCTCCCTCATCGGGGAGGATTCTTTGCTTTGGGCATTTTTTTCCCAGGAAAAAGTCTTAAAGTCATAAAGAGAGGATAAGGTCTCACCTTGAAAGTTGCTGGTTAATGCTTCTTTTCTTCGGTTGTCAACAGTTTCTAACTGGCCACACAAATGTAGCCAGTCTTTCCCCCACTAGTTTGGAGGGCTTCCTTCAATCAAACGGAAGGACCACCACCTTCCCACAATCAACGAGGGTCCCCTCCTTCTCTGTCACCTCTTCAGGGCGACTTTTGACCCTTTTTAGGGCCCTCAGTGGGATGAAATCAAACACAGAAGATGGAGCCCCATCTTCACGTGCCCATTACACTGCGATGTCAAACCCATTTGCTCTTTTGTAGCAACTAAATTTCAAAGAGTATAAATATTTTTCGTGCAAGTAGGAAAAAAACACTCTTAATATATCTGCTGCTTTCTTTTAATTGATACCAATATTGTAGGTGAATTACTCAGTGAATTTGTTTTAATGATAATGGATTGCTGCTACAGAGAATAAAGGTCTATGTTTCATAAAACCAGGTAGCTTAAATAGCTACAATTCAAGAATATTTAAGTGTGCCCAGAAATATAACTCACTTTCTTTGAGACAATGATGTTGTCTACATTCATAAATACCAGTTTACCAGTATTCAGTTTACAATGATTACAAATTGAAGGGAGTTCATTCCAAAATTTTTCCTTGGGCCAGAAAATTAATTGAGATCAAGTTAGAATTTCCACTTGCTTTGTTGGCACAAATGCAAAAGATATGTAGTAGCAGAGTCATAATCTGATTGAAATGTGTGTGATGACTGAAGCAAGCCACCATTTCATTGGTGAGGATCTTCTCTTTAAAAAGGATCATTATACCTTCCCACTTTGTTTATCATTATGTGCATCTTGCAAGAACGTGTGGCTCCTTCCTTGCCATTGTTGGGAATTATAGATTTATGATAGGTGTGCATTTAGTTCAACAATTGGAGAGAATAAATAGCCACTACTGAATCTGCTGGTAATGGAAGTGGGGAGCTGGTTTCCATCTCATAGTGTAATTAACTCCAGAGAGGAGTTTTCTTTACAAGCATGCAAAGGCTTAATGTAGCTGGAGTCTTCTGCTGTCAGGGTCACCACTAATTTATAAATGATTGTGTGTTAATCTAACCCTACTACAAGTGTATATTATTATAGTCACTAAAAGAGAAGTAGAGGAGAAGAATTAGTTCTAGACTATTGAACCCAGAAGGTACAATAATGCCAAACCAGGGCAAATGTGATAAGATAAGATGATAGAACTATGTTTCCCCAAATTGCATGTACTTGAAATCCTGATAATCAAAGAGACACTTCCAATAAAATCTTCCCTCTGAGAAACAGGATTTGGAAGAGTTCGAGGAAGGCTCTGATTGCAAAATAGAGGAAGGTTTATAGATTTACTTCAGCTTAACAGTTTTTGAATCACATTTCAGTGAATACTTGTGTTTTCTAGAGTACTATCAAGAATTCATCTATAAGAAGATTAGTGATTGTAAATGAGACAGTGAATGTGTCATGTTTATCCTGCTGTTGATGGGTGTTATGATGGATTGCTGCATATGGAAAAAAAGGATCTTAGAGAGAGAAAGCAAGTATATTTTGAAAAGGTCTGGACTAGATTGTCCCTCTGGGCATCTTGCTGTTGGTATTAATGTATATGTGTATGCATATACATATATGTGTGTATGTATTCATGCCTATTTTCCTTCCATTTTCTTTCTCCATTTTCTTTCTATACATTAGAGAAAATTATCTAATGAAATAGAGGCAGATTTGTTTTTAACAGTTCTGTTTTAAAAAATCCATAAAAAATCAGAGCAGGCTAGAAAACTGTTTGTTAGGACAGTAAAACAGAAGAGCTTTAAAATTATCCACAGAGCTCTATGTGTGCTCAGTATTATCAAAGTTATTTTGTGTTTTAATCATTGGCCATAATTTAGTGCTTAAATTCTTACTTTACAGGCTTTCTATTTCTTTCTAACACTTTGCTATTATTCATAAAAGTTGCTTTATAGTGCAAGTTTACAGTATATTTATTTTATATATCATATTGAGATATTACCCAATTCTCTCATACAGCAAGTTAACTTTATAATGCAAGTTACATTTCTTTTAGGAAACTAAAAAGATTAGCTATATAACAATGTATTTTTATAATCTATTTTACTCATGTATCTTTTAAAGTCATAAACAGAATGTCATTGCTAAAGCTCATAATAATGCTTCCTGAGTCTCTGTCTGAAACTTTATATCTAAAATGAAATAGAATTAGTAATTGGATATGCCATGGGAATATAACTGTCCACTGCACAGATTTTATCCTAGACAAAAATTAAAAATGAAAATGAATAGGAATTGTTAAACTAATATGCAGATCATACACAACAATGACCAGTTAGCAACAATTTAATTTAGGATCCTGCATTGAGTAAGGTACTAAACCTAAAAGTGTTTTCTAACTCTATTATTATTAGGAAGGTGGATGCCCAGAAACCCTTCTGCAATTTCATCATTGTCAATCTATCCCTTGTGTATTAAATTATTAAATTCCCTATAGGGTAAATCAAGAATTTTTGTTAGCTGGCAATCCTGTCTGCCTACCATATGATTGACCTTCTTTTTGTTTTTTTTCTCTTTAGAGAATTCTCTTCTGAACAGTCTGTTCCTTGAAATATTATTTCCTTCTCTGTGGCAACTCCTTTTTGGTGATTTTCTGTAACCCATGTATTTACATATCTTTAGAAATCAAATCCTAATCCTATAATTGCCTGCCTGACATCTTCATTTTCTTCCCTCTCTCTCTAAGGCACAGCCTTAGCCCATTTCAACTTCTTTCATTTTCCTTTACAAGCAGCTCTATATATAGATGTGAACAAGCCTTAGTAATTCTCTTCCAGCTCTTTCCTAGCCATATCTTATGAACAATAAATGCAATCTGTACATCTGTGAGATCATGTGTCAAAATGACATTTACATTCTGTCACATTTATGACTCTATAGTTCAGTGGTGGCGAACCTATGGCACGGGTGCCAGAGGCAGCACTCAGAGCCCTCTCTGTGGGCACGTGTGCCATTGCCCCAGTCCTAGGCTTTCAGCTGGGTTTTATAAAACCTTTTTGCTTTAGGCCTCTGCCACCGTGTGCAAAAAAAAAAAAAAAAGGTTCAATCAGTCAATTTCAACTTCTAGTGGGAAAAAAAAAGATCTTCTAAAGTTGGAATTGATTGATTAAACTTTTTAGTTCCACCCAGTCTGCTGTTACCACCACAGCCATGCCCAGCCAATGGGCCACACCCAGCCAATGGCTCACATCCACCCAGCACTCGATGATGCATAAGTGGGTTTTGGATTGCAGTTTGGGCACTCAGTCTCTAAAAGGTTTGCCATCACTGCTATAGTTCATGCTTTATATTAAACCATGATTTGTTCCTATAATCCATTTAAGAAACCATAACTAGCTGGATGTGTAAAATATAGTAAATAATCAACCACGTTTTGCAAACCACAATGGCCCTGATTAAGCAAATTGACTACATATTGGCTTAGTGATGGGTGTGAACTAACCCATGTAACTTTGATGCTTTGATTGTATCATCTACAGCAGAAGTGTCAAGCTGCGGGCCTGCGGGCCACATGCAACATAGGGAAACCACGCCCACCCCATTGCCAGCAATGGCAAAAAAAGTCATGATACTTTGCGACACATCACGTGACATTGTGGGTTTGACACCCCTGATCTACAGATTACTCTCTGTAATCCATGCTCTTCAGAAAAGACTGCAGATATGCAAATTGTTGCCCTACTGAAGTCATACCCACAAACTAATTGCTTAGATCTATCATATCAATAACAGAACTAATTTCCGCCTAGGAAGTAATTCCTGTATAAAGTTTAGTTTCCCTTCATCAGGCATTTTCTATACAATGATTAGAATTTTTACTTATGGATTTCCTATGATTAAAAGAAAATCTAGAATAACATAGCAAAATTTTATATACACATTAAATATATCAAAAAGCAAAGCAAAACAAACAGGGCATGCCTGTTATAATAAACTGCTACTTAGAACTATTCTTAAATCCACACCTATTCTAAAGTTTATACAAAAACACATTTGTATAAATTCTCCTGTTATTGGCATCAAACTAATGGACTGATATTTCACTATTATTCATAACACAAAAGTTGCTTTATAGTGCAGGTTTACAGTATATTTATTTTATATATCATATTTAGATACTGCCCAACTTCCTCAGCTTAACTTTATAATGCAAGTTAATTTTGTTTAGGAAGCTAAAACAATGTTAACTATATAAAATGTATTTTTTATAATCTATTTTACTCATGTATCTTTTAAAGTCATAAACAGAATGTCATTGCTAAAGTTCATAATAATTACTACTATTATTTAATTTGAGCCAGCCACTCCAAAACACATTTTCATATATTTTTATTGTGCAGACTATGTACAAATTGTGTGTAGCTGTCTAATTTTAGTTCAGGCAGCATATCAAAATTGTGAAAGTCTAGTTTAGAATGCATTTATTCACAAAAAGCAAAAACAATAATTTTAAAACTAAGCATTCTGAAATTTGTAGTATGTCAAAAACTTAATTAAATCAAAAATAAATAACAAATAATGTTCAAATTCCATTCATTTGACAGTAAGGTTAAAAAAGTAGGCTGTGATCTTCAAATCATGGAGTCTATACTGCTTGCCCCTTTTAAGGTAGAATGTGGAAAAAGTTACAAGTATTCAAAGGATAGGACTATTTTGATATAATGGTTAAGAGATCAGACTATAAATCAGGAGACAATGGGTTTTGGTCCCATCTTAGACACAAAGTCAACTGGGTGACTCTGGGCAACTCATACCATCTCAACTCTAGGAAGCAGGCAATGACAAGCCACTTTCAAAAATCTTGCCAAGAAAACTGCAGGCAAAATTGTCTGGGCAGTTACCAGAAGCTAAAAAAAGAAAAGAAAACACCTAATTCAAAGGCAACCTGTCCCAATTAAACTAAATAGGACAAGTTGCTGCAAGGGGTCCTGGCATAAATAAGGTACTGAACTATGGCTGATCTTTAAAATTATAAAATCCATGTTTGATTTAGAACAATAGCCATTGTTCATGCTTATATTTATTTCCTTCAGCAGTTAAGCATTTTTGTGTGTGTGTGTGTGACAATCGTGACTTATATTTTTGAACTTGAAAAGGCAAAACACACTAATACAATGAAATATGCAAATATCAGTGAAGAACTATATTAAGAATAGAAAATTATTTACATTACAGATATTACCAGATGAATAAAGGCGGACTCGTACCATTAATCTGTTGATTGTATTGAATAACATTGATTTAAGACATAGCTATTAACATCAGATCTAAAATGAAATCATTGGATTACAAAATTGTCTAGCTAAGTATTACTGTCGCTTGTAATTTTATTATCTGTTTTTTCATTGGCATTAACCTCTAAACTCCTTGGTACCAACATTTTAAAAATCAGATTGTATATCATTGCTTAATATGCATATTGAAATCAATGTAGTGAGCAAATGTTTAAGAAGTATTACAATGTTTTCAAATTTCTAAATTTCATATTGAGGTGATTATGAATTCAGTGTATATTCTTTCTTGCTTGAAATGGCAAAAAAGAATTAATAATGGTAAACATGGTTACAAATATTGTTCTTGTTACTATTATTATCCCAAAGGCATAACTTGTAAAGATTATACAATTGTAGGTTACAAAATGATTGCAGAATTTTGAGTTTCTATCAGATAAGATGATAAAAAAATCCAGAAGAAAAGGTTGTTGTTGTTAGTTGGGAAGTTGTGTCCGACCCATCGCGACCCCATGGATAACATTCCTCCAGGCTTTCCTGTCCTCTACCATCTTCTGGAGTCCATTTAAGCTCACGCCTACTGTTTCAGTGACTCTATCCAGCCACCTCATTCTCTGTTGTCCCTTTCTTCTATTGCCCTCAATCTTTCCCAGAATTATGCTCTTCTCCAGTGAGTCCTTCCTTCTCATTAGGTGGCCAAAGTAAACATGCATTTTCAACCTATATCTTTACCAAGTCAGTCTTAGGTGAATTCTGTTTCAATGCAGTTGAAATTGCTCCAAGCTTTCTGAGAAATTAATGCAAATTGTTGTTCATCCTGCATATTTAGAAATAGCAATCTGTTCCCATAATTTGCAAAATACTGAAAGCCTTCAGTAAAAGGAAAACAGAACTTCATCTAAGCAGTGTTCATATATATAAATAAAAGTCAAGTTAATTATAACCAATAAACACCGTTTCACAGAGAGGAGAAAAACAATGATACTGTATATGCATTTTTAATACATACTCAAATATCCATCCGTCAGGTTAGCAACATTATTCAGACCACAGAAAAGAAGTAAGAAGTAGTAAAGCAAAAAGTAAGGCATGAAGCAGGAGAAAGAAAAGGAAATAGAGGTAAAACACCAACACCTTTCATATACCTTTCTATATTTTTACGTTTTTGCAAACCAGCCTTGTTTTCAACGTACTCATTAACCATTTCATGCATTGCTTTTTGCCTATTGAACTCCTCAGTTCTCTCTCATCAGCTCCATCCAACCACAACTTTTCTTCCTCTTCCTCTTTATCCATTCACTCTTCCTTCATACTGTATTTGATTTGCAATTGATCCTTGTTAATTGTCTGTATAAAACCAACTTATCAATGTGTGGTCACCACTCACTAATTCGATTTTTTTATCCACATTCATTCAGTACCTGCTTATTGTTGCCATAATCTTTTCTTGTTTTACCACCCCATTTTTTAACCCATTCTCACTATATTAAATTACTACTAATCTGTTTCTCCTGACATGCCTTCTTCCCTCATAACAAAGAGGGCAAAAGAATATTTTAATTAACAGCCATTTTTGCTTTCTTGAAATGATTCCACATGCTATTCATTAGTTTTCTACCAACAAAGCATGTCTTAAAATGTATCGGTTCCTTTTCCTGTCTTTAATAAACATTCTACCAAAATCTGTAAAAAGCTCTAGCTTTTTGACATTTATGTATAACTTGCAGTTGTTCATTTCATTTTCCCTGACAAACACAATGCTTTTCTAGACATCTTTTGTTGTTGATGTTAAAATGATGAAACATGCCTTGTGACATCATCACAATGACACAATTAATGTACTTGTATTATGATGTCTAGTACAAGCATATAAATTGTGTTTGTGTTATGATAAATATAACACCTGTTCCCCCTGCAGATGCCTGTGAATACTTGATCTTTGATATATATTGATTTTCAAAGCTATGCCTCTGATTGCATCATAAAATGTCTGACATTTGATGCAAACCATTGTCTTGGACATATGTTCATATTCCCAGCAAACATGCTTCTAATACCACCAGAAGCATTCCTTTGTATTTATCAGTACACACAATAAAGAAAGCCACTTAGCAATTAGGGCAGTGGACTAGAAACCAGAAGATTATGAATTCTAGTCTGCCTTAGGCACAAAGACAACTGTGTGAGCTTGGGCCAGTCCCCTTTTCTCAGCCCTAGAATGGAGACAGTGGCAAACCACTTCTGAAATCTTGCCAAGAAAACTGCAGAAACCTGTCAAGGCAGTCACTAGGAGTCAAGACTGACTTGAAAACACAAGTATACCCATAAAAGATATGATAAACAACAAAGATATTGTTTTTTACTTAGTCAATACTCAGTGTTGAACCATTTGCTGAGCACTCTATTTTTAGTCCCACATGCTTTATTTCCATTATATATTACTCTTAGTACATTCAACTTATGTAGAGTTGTCTGAACTGTGAGATGGGTGGCAAATAAATTTGATAAATAAAAAAAATCATGCAAAGATCCCACAATTAAGTCTATTCATTTTATTAACATTCTTTCACTAAATCAACAAATTGCAATGCACTTCTTTTCTCATATTTCCTTTCTCAGTGATAAATGAAGAATAAAATTCTGATTTGTGCATTCCTTATCCAATATAGTGGTACCTATTTATCTACTGGCATTTGTATGCTTTTGAATTGTTAGGTGGGCAGGAGCTAGAGCGAGGACAGGAGCTCACCCCATCGTGTGGCTTTCAAGTCTTGAACCTGGGCTGCTGGCTTTCCAGCCAACAAGCTAGTATCTTAACTGGTGAGCCAGTGCACTGCCATGGCATCATGCTGGTCACATGACCACAGAAATGTCTTCAGACAGTGCTGGTTCAATGGCCTTGAAATGGAGATGAGCACTGCCCTCTATGATTAGAGGAGTAAAATCTACAGGGAGTCCACTTTTTTTTACCTTTATCCAATGTAAACTCTGAAACACTCTTCTAAGTTTGTACCTTTTTAATCAGAGCTTGTGCCAAACAGAATATTCTTTCCAAGCAGAATAACAGCCCTTACAGTTTTGAGTTCACTCAAACTATCTTTCCTTTTGTGTAGATAAATAATTGATTTTTTTCAATCATAAACATATCAAACATGTATGCAGCTTCTCCTTAAATAAGCTTTAACATTTCTCAAGTTTCACAGGCTAGACTGTATCTTTTTTAATACTCACCACATGTACGTATGATTTTCTCTTTCTCTTTCAACTTTCTCTTAACTATATTATTTACAGCTGTATTTTCTCTCTTTTTACATATCATGCAATATCTTTGTTTCCTTCCTATTTTTGTATCATTTTTTGTATATGAATTGTTTTCATTCACAGAATTTTTCACTTCATCACTGTACATCATTTTTTAATACTTCCCATTAGCTCCACACACTTCTGTGGCACTTTATAAATTATATGATTTTCATTATTTTGGTACCTGTTACTAATTATCTGAATCGTTTTCATAAACAATCAAATTCAAGCAAAAAAGCAGTCACTAAACAGCTACCATTCTAAATCACTTTTGGATTTCCAAAATGCCAAAAGCATTTTTATGGCAATGTCTCATCCCATTCTCACACATCTATTCATGCTACCTATCACAAGTTTTTTTTCCCTCCTGTTTCCATCCATTACATGTTTGAATGTTGCATTCCCCCACCCCCCAAAAAAACCCCAGTAATCCCTGCTTCTTCCACTAACCCCATCTAGTGGAGCATACTTTGTAACATGATTAACCTTTGGAGTCCCATTTTTATGTAACCTTACAAGAATCAAGTGAGCACCAACTCATACTTTCTGACTTACAGTTTAGTTTTTTTTATTTTTAATTAAACAAATAGAATAGAATAGAATAGAATAGAATAGAATAGAATAGAATAGAATAGAATAGAATAGAATAGAATAGAATAGAACTACATCAGTTCTTTTCCAGACCTCTGCTAGTTCTCTGGTGCTCCAGCATCTTTGAAAGATATAGTTCAGTGGTTCTGAGATCATGTCTGCCAGCTTCTTCAGAACCATGAGGTATAATCCATCTGGTCCTGATGATTTGAACTCATCTAGTTTGGACAGGTGCTCACTCACCATTTTCTTGACTATTTTAACTTATGTTTCTTTTTAAAAAAATATATATTTTATTGAATTTTATAGGGATGGGGAGGGAATAAAATAGGTAGGGGTATAACGTAGGGTAAAGAACAAGGATTAAACCAAGGGTAGGGAAAGGTACAATAGTGGGTTACCCCCAACAATAAATCAACGCTTTAGCAAGCAGACTACTGTCCGGGTATACATGTTAAATATCCATAGTTAATATAATACTAAACACTATGTTGAATAGATTTTTTAGTAATAATAAGAATGAGAAATTAACCAATATATATCATTCATTCTATGAGTAACAATAATTAATATACTATAAATAATATATTACTAATTGAATATAATTACTTATAAATACTGATATGTTGCTTATTAATTATAATTACTTATAGGTAAAATCAGAAATATAAAAGTATTCACAATGATCAAATACCATAAAAGTTGAATAGAAAGTATCGCCCCCACCCTCTCTGCCTTTCGTAAACTCCTTAAGACACATCTTTGCCGACAGGCCTGGGGCGGTTGACATCTTGCCCCTAGCCAGTGTATGTTTGTGTGTACGTTTGTTGAATGAATGGTTTCTTAAATTTAGGGGTTTTCTTTTTATATATGTATTTTTTAATATATTTATTATGTAGTATTTTAATATTGGATTTCTATTTATGCTGTGAGCCGCCCTGAGTTCTCGGAATAGGGCGGCATAGAAATTTAATTAATAATAATAATAATAATAATAATAATAATAATAATAATAATAATAATAATAATAATAATAATAATAATAATAATAATAATTTATCCTATTTAGTTTCATAACCTTTTCTCATTCTGTCATATTGCTAACCATTGATAGAAATTTTCCCATGTTTTAAAATAAATTGTGTCTTTTTTCTCTTTGATTTCTAAGGTTAATCTATACATTTCTGCACATTCCAATATTTTTGTGATAATAATCTGATCAGGTAGTAACTTTTCATTTTCCCAAAATTGGGCAAATACTATTCTTGCAGCTGTTAATACATGTAATATTAGGTATTCATTCTCTTTTCCATAATTAGATCCTAGTATTCCTAGTAGAAAAAGTTCAGGTTTAAATTCTATCTGCAATTTAGTCATCTTTTCTAACCATATATGAATCTTAAACCAATATTTCTTTGCATTAGGGCATATCCACCAGACATGATAATAAGTCCCTGGTTTTTGTTTACATTTTCAACAAATATTTGATACATTTTAAAACATTTTCTTTAATATAACTGGTGTCATGTGCCATCTATAAAACATTTTATATAAATTCTCCTTATATGCAGCTGCTTTAGTAAGTTTGATATTTCGATCCCAAAGTTTTTGCCAGTCTTCTAAATCTATAGAATATCCAAAATTCTTTCCCCATACTATCATTGTTTCTTTTACTTATTCTTCTTCTATCTTCCATCTTAACAAAAATTTGTAAAGTTTTTTAATCAAGTTTTCATCTGTTTTTAGCAGTATTTTATCTAATGGTGTCTGTTCTTTGTAAAATCTTGTCTGAATTTGCAAATAAGACCACCATGTTAAGTCAACACCATGTTGCTGAAGAACTTGTCTGTCTTTAAGTTTTCCATCTTTGTCCAAAATATCTTTATAGATAACAAGTTTGTCATAGTTAATTAAATTTGGATAAGCAAAAGCTTCCATTGTTGAAAGCCACTCAGATATTTTCATGTAGATTTTATGTTTAATTTTTTCCCACTCTGAAAGCAATACATTCCTTATGGCATGATTTTGAAAATATTTATGTACTTTATTTTTCTCATACCACAAAAACGTATGCAAATCCAATTGCAAATCATGTCCCTCTAGATAAAGAAGTTGTTTATTTCTCAGTGTGATCCATTCTTTAAGCCAAAGCAAAATGGCTGCATGGTAATAAAGTCTCCAGTCCGGGAGCCCAAACCCCCTCTGTCTTTGGAATCTTGTAATAATTTAATTTTAATTCTTGTTTTTTTCCTTGCCATATAAATCTCATTTAATTCATCAAAAAATTTCTGACTCAATTTAACAGGGACCATTTGAAATAGAAAAATTAGCTTAGGTAAGATGTTCATTTTGATGGTCGCTATCCTTCCTAGCAATGATAGTTGAAGATTTTTCTATTTCTCCAAATCCACTTTTATTTGTTTTAGTAGTCTCTCATAGTTGTCCTCTTTTACCATTGTATATTTTGATGTTAAATGGATACCTAAATATTTAACTTTTTTTTAGCTATTTGAAGATTTGTCTTTTTAGCAAGTTGGATTTTTTGATTGTCTGTTAAGTTTTTTGTTAATGCCTTAGTCTTTTCCCTATTATTTTCAGCCCAGCCATTTCTCCAAATTTCTCTATTTTCTGCAGAAGTTTAGTGGCTGTTTCTAGTGGCTCCTCCAAAATAAAAACCAAGTCATCTGCAAAAGCCTGTAATTTATAGTTCTGGTCTTTTATCTCCAGTCCTTTGATCTCCATGTCTTGCCTAATATTCCTAGCCAACACTTCCAATGTAAAAATAAATAACAAAGGAGACAATGGACATCCCTGTCTTGTGCCTTTTTTGATTTCAAAGCTGTCTGTGTAGTCTCCATTTAAGAGTATCCTTGCTGATTGTTTATTATAAATTGCTTGAATTGCATTTATAAAGTTTTCACCAAACTCCATCTCTTTCAACTGTTGGAACATAAATTGCCAATTGAGATTATCAAAAGCTATTTGTGCATGGAGAAATATGAGTGCCAACTGTTTCCCCGGATGGTTTTCATAGTATTCCAAAACATTTAAAATGATCCTTAGATTATTCTTTATCTGCCTTATAGGCAGAAAGCCATTTTGGTCTGAGTGGATGAATTCAGTCAATAATTTCTTCATTCTTTCTGCCATTATTGCAATAAATATATTATAATCCTCATTTAATAACGATATTGGTGTATAATTTTTTTTCCAAAACAATTTTTATTAGTTTTCCATTTTACACCAACACAGCTTAAGAACACATGTGGAAACATGGTGATCATTTTTTAAAAAAACAAACAAACAATAACATAGTAAATATATACACATTATTTCTTAAAAATTTCCCTCTCTTTCTATATAGGATATTATAATCAAATTAATACATTTTCAGATGAATTCAATATATAGATATTGGTCTATAATTTTTGATTTGTGTAAGATTAGTATCTTCTTTGGGTATGAGGGAAATATTGGCTTCTGTCCATGAATTAGGTATTTTTATCTCTGAAAGAGTTTCGTTACAAAGGTCTTTCAAGATCGGGCTTACTATATCTTGTAAAGCTACGTAAAATTCTGCAGGAAGACCATTGGATCCCGGAGTTTTATCCTTCTTTTGCCTTTTTATCGCCTCTGTGATCTCCATCATTGTTATCTTCTCATTTAACATGTGTTGCATATTCTCTGATACCATTGGAAGATTGGCTTTTTTTAAATAGTCCTGTACTGCCTCATTAGAGACCACTTCAGTCTTATAAAGTGTCTCATAGTAAGCTTTACTAATTTTTTTAATTGCATCATTGTGGCATCATTGTGTTTCTAATCTGTTTTTTATAGTACTGTTTTTGATAGGTTAGACTGTTTTTTCCCTTTGTGTAAAGACGGATGCAAAACATGAGTTAAGTAGTTCTGCTTTCTCCCTGTTGCTTGTCACCTTCTTCCCACTTTCTCCCACTAATGGACCAATCGACCAAACCTCCCTATTCCCTTCCCTGTATGTATTCATCAAACCATTCTACAGAATTGGACTACCTTCATTCACCTATCCTCTCACTTTTTCTTAGTTTCACAGACAATATAGCAACTTTACTTTCTTATTTCATTATTTAATTCATGTCCTTTAACATTTATTCCACTTACCTGCCAGGTCACAACCTTTCAAATGCCATAGTTTTTACTAGATGGATCTACAGATATTAACTTCCATCACTCATATTACTTTGGCCATTCAAAGCTTTCACATAACATTTTTAGTACAACACAGAAGGTCAAGACTAAAATTTCTATTCAGGTCACATGCAGTGTTCCCTGCTAATGGAATGGAAAATACTGGTCAGCTCTGGCACACTGATGCTATTCTATGCAAAATCGAATTAGAGACTACCTGGTAACCATTACATCAATAGGAAATATATATGTTATATGCACACCCAGAATGCTTGAATTTTTCATATACTAAAAAATTAATACTTAAATTAGATACTAAAATTAATACTTAAAAAGAAAACTTCATCTTGCCTTCAGTTTTACACAAGTACTGCTTCCAGTCCTACAAGGTCAAATACAAATTTAAAAAAGGCAAAGGATTGAAATCTAATTGCAGAATAATGAGTTATTTAAAATGTCATTATTTCATTAAAACGAATATCTTATTGAAGCCCATTTTCTAACTGCAGTAAAATCTCTTTTCTGAGGAAGAAAAAAAAAACACAAATAAGCATTTAAGTTTGGTTAAACTTCTTCCTTACTACTATACTATAAAGAATGATTCTTTTAAAATGGAAAATCAAAAAGGAACTGGACTTTTTCATATTGAAAAGCTCTTTCCCCACAGAAGAGGCCAGTGATTTTGCAACCAAAGGATTGAATGCAGGTAAAGCAACGTCAGCAATCAAATTAGTCATCACCAAATTGAATTATGGTATGTTAATAAAGATGCTTTCTTGACACCCTGCTGCAAATGCACATGCTTGTGTATATATGTGTGACACTTTCATGGAACCAAAGCTTATTTATGGTATATAGGATGCTAAGATATAGATCAAGCCACTAAGGGAGTGTCCAGTTATGTCAGAATGCATATTAGGGCTGTGGTGTATTTTGCATTCAAAAGCAAAATAATCTTTTGGTAATGCTTCCAACTCCTGAAACTAAATGCTTCATCTCCTGGATTGCACAGCAACTGCAAAGGTCATAAAAAGATCTAATCATCATCTTCATTATCATCAATCTGAGAGATCTTTAAAGCATCTGCTTTAAAGAGTTGCAGAGTGGTTTTCCAACTAACAAATTTTATTAAAAGGCACAAGCTTTGATGAGCTTTGTTTTTTCTTCATTATGACTACAAGGTGCTACCACACACTTCCGATTTTCTGTGTTTCCAAACCACTGTTTGTCTTGAAATCTCAACTGGTACAACTCCTTAGCATGAACTATAAGGGAAGCAGAGTGTCTGTAATGATTTTGTTGCATTCTAGATGCTGTTGAAGGACTTACAATAGACTCTTCAAGAAAAGCTTTTTAAAAGTTGTGTTATTAGTGTAGAACTAAGCAAAACCTGATGTTATAGAGAGAACTAAAATTAGTCACAGATAGCTTTGGTAAATGTGTTGATTTTCATTTCAGCTTTTTTTACCATCAGTTTGCAAATTAAGGAGAAATTTAAAAAAACAAACAAATCAGCATATTTGTACATATTTTTGTCTACAGCTTCTATATTTTTATTACAGTTTTTTTCACAGTATAAATGAGGTTTTGCATGTATTTGACCTTAATATAAATATTTTTCCTGCTCTCTCTCTCTTTCTAATAGTTGCAAATTTTTCTTCTTCTGAAAAGTGTAGATATGCCCTGGGACAAATGATTTTTTTTAATTGGAACTATTGGAATGAACCCTATTGCACGAATTACTACCAAAATGTTGCATTCACTCAGAGGGTGCTTGGTTACTGAGATCTATATTATAATTATGGTAAATTTCATCTGGTCATACTTTATTTCTGGAGAAGGTCCTATTTTATCATATGGGATTGAGTTGAATATTGATTCAAAATACTATCAAGTGTCCATTGGAGTTGGGTGGCTAATACATTCCAAGAATAAACAAATAATAAGTTTGGAACTATGTTTTCTGGGATTTAAAAAAAGTTTCAAAATATCTGGGATCAATCTCTTTTTATGATATTCCCCCTCCTACTTAGAGCTTAGACCTTAGAATTTTTCTTTTCAGCTGCCTGTGTGTTTCCAGTTACCTAATCAAAATATTTTGAGTTTCCCTATCTTGGACATCTTTACACTTGAGTGCTCATTCACAAACAGTTGTCAACCTATCTCACTTCATTGTTTGTGTTGCACCTGCTTTTTCTTCCTTTCTCGTGTATTCACCTTGATACCTTGTTCCTACTTGCTTTGTGAGAATGTTGTGTGCAGCTGTATATCTTCAGACCACCCACACTGTATTCAAGGATACTCCTGGCACACATTTCTCATGGGTTGAGCAACCTGGTACTTCTCTGAAATAATTTCAAGTATGCTAATCAACCAATAAATAAGTTCTATCTATCTATCTATCTATCTATCTATCTATCTATCTATCTATCTATCTATCTATCTATCTATCTATCTATCTATCTATCTATCTATCTATGCTCTTGCATAAAAACTATGATAGTTTTCTCTGAAGCAACTGCTAATTTATATTTTCCTGCCTAATTAAGGTTTGCTTTTGCATATCTTTCAATATTACAATGACCAAAGCTTTGGATTAATGAAATACACTTCACATATATATTATTCTGTTCTCTTGGTTCTCACAAACTGCTTCTGTCTTTCTATCAGAGGTGTATATTTAATTGCCATGTAGTCATTCACTTGAAGCATTCTTTCACTGAAATTGTAAACATGAGTAGACTAGTAAGCCTAAATGCTTCATTATATGCTATAAGGTGCAATACAGAAATGCAGTTCTCACACGGAATGTGCTTGCCTCTCCTTCCCTTTATCTTCATGTGAATTAGGGAAGAGTTTCTCTGAGATATTTACTCACATTTCATTCTTGCTTTGGACTCAGGGACTTTTTTATCTAACTGCTGCCTGGGTAGCAATTCTTACACCTTTCCTTAAAGGCCTTTCCCTCTGGCCCTCTACATAAATCAAGAAGAAGACTAGTGCTTTGTAGTCTCCTGTTTCTTCTGGATGGAAGAGTACATCTTGGTGAGAAATAAGAGAATTTTAGAACTAGAAGTCAACAATCAGGGGTTTGGATGGTATGTGTTTTTTATGATGATATAAAGTCAAAGATATTTAAGATATTTAAAAAGTAAAATAATTGTAGAATTTAAGAATCATTATATTAGAAATATATTACTTAGAATATGGAACAAGTATAAACTCAGACTGTGCCTAAAATGCCTTTATGGGTCTCAGCACAAGAAGCATTTTATATTAAAAAAAAAACAGCAAGTAAAAAGAAATGATTAATTTATCAAGAATTGTTACAACAAGAATATGGGGGTTGTAAGATGAAATCAAGATAGCAACTGACTGCAGAGGGATTTAGCTTTCAATGATTTTCATATGTACAGTTAAGAAAAAGATTTAGAGTAGATAATAAGATATTTGGAATTGAGCAGCAGGAGACAGAATTTTAAATTGACATGTACAAATGTTAACAATGATACCCATCTGAATGCTAAAATATTTTAGCAATTTTAATTGAAATTAGAAATGGAGGAAGAACAAGTGGAAAAGTATATGATAAAATGGGCTAAGAACTTTGGATATAGCATATTGATGGAACAGTGGGAAAATATATAGTGTTCTGAAGAATGAACAGTAGACTCTTATAAGAATGATCCTTTCTTAAATAGCCTGATATGATTTGAAAAAAAGGAGAAAGAGAAAATAAAGAATCATAGATGTTAAGGAAAAGAGATGTTAAGGATATAAAAGGGTATCAAATAGGGAATATGTGACAGACTGATAGCAAAAGTGAAAGAGAAAAGGAGAAGAAAGCTGCATTCTGGGTCCTGATGCAACCCATTTTGCATTCTAGTTTTAATGCTTGGATTAGTTCTTTGTACCATGCAGCTCACAGCAGATTCCTTTTAATCAATGTGACCTTCAAGTAAAAATGTTTGCCCACTTCTGCAATGGTGTTTGGCTATTTCTGCCGCATTTCATAAAACCAATAGATTTGTTGTGCATCTCTCTTTTTTAATAGATTTAAAGAGTTTTTAAGACATTTGTTTTGTTTCTGCATGTGTGTGTGTGTGTGTGTGTGTCTGTCCATAAACATCTATAGGCTACACCCTCCAAAATCTAGATGGTAGAAAAGTTGCAGAAGTTGCAAAAAAATCAGAAGGCTAAGATCCTGAGGGACTTCCAGATCCAGATGGACAGGTAGGTACTGATCAATCAACCAGACATCATGGTACTAGATAAAGACCAAAGGACAGAGATGGTGATAAATTTAGTGGTATCAAGTGACAGCAACATCAGGAAGAAGTAGTATGAAAAACTGGAGAGATACCATGGCTTGAAGGAGAAACTGGAGAGGATGTAGAAAGTAAAGGCCAAAGTGTCCCAGTAGTTGTAGGAGTACCTGGGGCTGTGACTTCTAAGGAAAAATACAGTGAAATAATTGAAGGTGGTGTGATTATTGGGTAAATATCTTTAAAATGAACTTTCATTACTTCATCTTTCCTGTGTTGTGAAATGTTTTTGCATTAATAAGCTTAAAGACAGCAGGTAAATGAGAATTTGGGTTCATCATTAGGAAAGTCCAAGCAACTCCAGGTCTAAGAGTAAGCATCTCCTATACATCCAAGTATGTGGAAACTAATTTCTCAAAAAACTAATTTCCTTTAATCATATTCTACTTCCTAGTCTCAGGCTTGCAATGATGCCCTAGCTGGTAAAGACAACATTCTGCTAAGTCTGTCACTTAGACAGAATTATATTGATGTTAGAGATGAAGTAATAACCATTCTCCATCAAAAGAGCTTTTCTTTTCTTTTTCAGTCAGTTTAGAAGAACTAACTTCATTTAATGCAAAAAAAGGGGGAGTGAAAAAATCTGGTAAATTCAGGTAGTCAATCTATCTGGCATGTTTCTGTGGCAGTACCTTCTCTGCAATTCAGCTGAAGTCCATAAGAGCAAAGCTAATTTGTGATAGAAAGGAAACAAATAGCAAATTTGGTTTTATTCTCAGTTTTGTTTTGTAAAAACAGCAAGAGAGTGAAGACTGAGTTGGGAAGGGGAACAAAACTAGGACCATGGCAGGGGTGTCAAACTGATGGCCCATGGGCCAAGCCACACCCACCCTGGCTCTACAAAGGCAAAATACATCACAATACGTCACATAACATGATTGAGTTTGACACCCTTGCCTTATGGCCAATTACATTATTGTTCATCACAGGCCATGATGTAAAGGAGAGCCAGGAGAGTCACCGTCATCTTCATTCAGATGCAACATCAGGTAATAAATAAAGTTTTAATCTGAATTAATTTTGTTTTCTGTCACTGAAGTGCCATATTGCTTAGCATATGATGAAGTTACTCGTTCTACCAAACTGAGTAACAAGGTAACTTCACTGATGGAAAATAAAACTGTTCTGGAATAAGAAAAGTATTTTTCTAAAGCGCTTCTTCTGAATTAACTTTGCTTTCAGACAGGGCATTCGCTACTATATTTTGAAAAAAAAAATCTGATTTTCCAAGCATCCATTTTTTCCATTTACTAAAGAAGTCTCTTCTAATCAAATCTTTCTACAAGGTATTTAAATCTTTTTTTTCTGTTAAGGAGGAGACAGTAGGAAAGACTTGGAGGATAAAAGCTGTTTTCTATTCACATTTTGTTTAAATGCTTCCTTCTGTTTTCCCCTTTTCTCTTCTTATCGGTCCCTTTTTTTTCTTCATGACTTTGTAGGGACAATGGACAAATACAATTAAATTGTTGCTGATCAACAATAGCAAACCCACCCATCCATCTTTAGGAGCTGCCACGATCTGAAAAACTAAAGTCTGGAATCTAAATTTGCTAATTCTTTACAAATTAAAAAAAAATGCTGACATCTGGCTGGGATGAAGAAATGGGGAATAGGAGAGTGTGAGTTACCTAAGAAGATAGATGCAACATAGTAAACAAGGAAACTACATTTATTCTCTGCTTTATTTATAATATATTGACTCTATACTGACTGCATTGTAAATAATAGTATTTGAATTAGTCATTGGATTTTTTCCCAGACTAATGGCAAAAGTAAACTCATTAATTAAGTAGGGCAGCCTTCCATATGGGGCTGTCATCATACAAACCTTGGCTGAACAGTAAGTCAAGATGTTGCCTCAGATGGGCATCTCAAAAGTGCAGAATGGAGACATGATATAATTATCAGAAAGGTTGGGACAGTTGAAGTACCTTTTTATCATTGGAATTTTAACAAGATTTATTTCAAAGGACCAACCTCTTAGCCTTGACCCAGAGCTAGTTTATTAATTCTGTCCCTGTGCAATTCTGTATGGAAGTCAGCTTATACTCAGAGGCCCCACTTAAAGCCTGATGAATTAATCCCTTAATATTATAGTCATAGTACCCTATCTTACTTTTAGCCTATGTTTTATTTTAAAAATGATAATTAAAATTCTTTCTGAGAGACAACCTTCTTTTAGATGGTACATACTTACACAATGTTAATATTAATATTTTAGTTCAGAGAGTTCCCTTTGTGTGATCATCTCGCTATGAGTGTAGTTTTAGGCACATTTTCTTGGACTGGTTTTCCATCTGATTTGAACTTATGTTTAATTGGAGATAAAAATTCATTTTTGTTGCAAAATGTGTTCTGGGTATGGATATACTAGGTCAATCTATATGGCCCAGATTCAGACATGAAATCCACTCAGCCTGTATAATCTCAATTTTTCTCAGGTTTTCAATAAAGAACATTTACAATTGAACAGAAGATTACAAAAAGACTGATCAATTATTTCTTGTCTTTCCTTCATCAGAAGAAATGTGAGGCTTACAGCAAATCAAAGGAATCAAATTATACTGATGTTTGACTTCCGGTTCTGGATTGCGGCGCCTCTAGCCGTATGAAGAGACTCGTCTCCTCATCAGCTAGTTTTCTTCTGCCGGTAGACCCTTATTTGGGTCGAAAGTTGCCCTGGAGGGCGCGACTACCGCCGAGGAGGCTGTGCTCGGCTGCGGAGGAGTGGTGGCTCCTCCAGCTGTCCGAGCTATCTCTGAGGGCCGACGGAGAAGAAGATCGGCCAGTAAAATGGCCGATCACTCAGTCGTACCAACCGCAAGTCAAAAGAATAACTAAGCATGAAGAACCACCGTGGTGAATCCGGGTGAGACCTTTCCTTCTCTCGCTATCCTGACTTTTCCTGTAAAGAGTTCCTGACTATTTCCCTTTTCTAAGAAAGCGGCGGCTGCCTATACGGGAAAAAGAGCTAAAAAGAAAAAGATTAATAATTTTTTAATGGTTTTTTTCTACCATTGGACTTTTGGGGGGATTTTAGGGGAAAAGAAGAAGAAAGGGACATTGTTACTTTGTTTTTTTCAATTTGATAATGCTGGTGATACCTCTCTTGTTAACTTCTTTAAAAAAGAGAAAAAGCTTTTTTTTCTTTTAACTTTATTAATTTGGAAAAAAGACTTTATAGTCCACTGAGGACATCTGGTGGCGAAAAGTGAAATTGTAACTGTACTTCTTCCTGTTATTTGAAGAGGGATTGGATTTTCATATGATAATAAAAAAGAAAAGATAATTTGATAGCTGGGTGGTGAAGCTGGCTATTAGACCTTTGTAGGCGAATATTTGTTGATCTTTTTCAAATACAGTCTCTAATAAAGGAATAGGCTAGTCTACCACCAAAATGGATGAAAGTTATCCATATCTTGACTATGATTTAATACTGGAAAAAATATTAGAACTTACAGAAGACTTCAAAACTTACTGGAAACCTTGGAGAAAACCTAAAGATGCTACCTTGGAACCTCATATTAACCCTCCAATGATGAATTAAGTTATGGAGCAAGGAATAATAGAAGATGAACAGAGTAATCCTGAACAGGCCTCTACACATCAAGACATACAATTCAAAGAGACAGAGACACTATGCTTACAACCCAATTGTGAATTTATGCTGGGAGAAAATGTGAAAACCACTGAGCCAACTAATTCTACACAACGTTACCTACAACTGATGGATAACTTTGATGACCAAGAAGTAACTGTAATTGACTTAGTTCAATTACCAAAAATAACAAAGATTGATATTCAGATACAACCCTCTGGAAAATACAAGAAAGTGGACAATTTACTTATAACCATAACATCAAGTAAAAGTCAATATAATACTTAGATGATATTGGCAGAAAGGGAAGGAAATTTTGTTCAGTTTGAATTGGTTAGAAATTTTTGTAATCAAACCGAAAAGCTTTAATATGGGAACCAACTTGGAATAGAAAGAAAGCTAGAGTCAGTTTGTTACCTACAACTGATGGATAACTTTGATGACCAAGAAATAACTGTAATTGACTTAGTTCAATTACCAAAAATAACGAAGATTGATATTCAGACACAACCCTCTGGAAAATACAAGAAAGCAGACAATTTACTTATAACCATAACATCGAGTAAAAGTCAATATAATATTTAGATGATATTGGCAGAAAGGGAAGGAAATTTTGTTCAGTTCGAATTGGTTAGAAATTTTTGTAATCAAACCGAAAAGCTTTAATATGGGAACCAATTTGGCATAGAAAGAAAGATAGAGTCAGTTTAAACGTGATATAAAATGTTACTTTATGGGTTAAAAAGGCTTTAGAGATTTTGTCTGATTTAGTAATGAATGAAGGATGTGAATTTACTGTTATTATAGTTGATAATTATTTGAGGGAGTAAAACTTTTCAGGGCGTAAATAGACTTTATAGATGTAGATTGATGAAATGATAGAATATATATTTAAAAATAGAAATGTATTTTTTGGACTTACATTATTATTTTAAATATGATAATTATGTTGTAATAGAGTTTGTTTGATTTAATTATGAATGAAGGATGGGAATTTCCTGATATTATACTTGATAAGTATTTGAAGGTATTTTTCAAGGGCTTAAAAAGATTTTCTATAGATGTAGATTGATGAAATGATAGAATATATTTTTTAAAATAGAACTGTATCTGTTGGACTTATATTATTATTTTAAATATGATAACTATGTTGTAATAGAGAGAGTGGAAGAGCTATTTGTGATAGGGAAAAATCAGTTTCAATGAATGACCTATTATTAAGGATACCTGAAATCCCAACTATATGTTTACTAAAACGTAATTGGAGTATGACAACTGTAATTAGTAAAGCTTAAAAACAGGATATAGATTATTATAATTGCATGTGATTGATGATTTTTTGTTTGATTGAACTTTATCTAAAACTGTATTAATTTTAATAAGCAATATTATATTTAGGAAACAGAGAGGAAATTTTTGATAATTAATTCGAGCTATAGTTATATGATTTTGTTATTGAATGGTTTGACACCCTGACCACCACGTTGTATATATATATGTAGGTCTTTGGTTCTTCGGGTTTTCTCCCACGTAGAATTTGAAGTGTCTTGGCGACGTTTTGACGAAGTCTCATTCGTCATCTTCAGGCTGGTGCTTTCGGCTTCTGCTTCTAGGAGCAATGTGAGATTTTAGCTGTTTCTTCCTTTTAACTGCCAGTGGGGGTTTGAACTGATTGGCTGGGAGCTCAGCTGTGTTCTGATTGGGTGGAGGTGTGTTCTGATTGGTTAGGGGCTTGGCTGTGCTCTGATTGGATGGGGGGTTGGCTGTGCTCTGATTGGATGGGGGAGTGACTAACCTGAGCACAACAAAGCCCCCAAACAGAACACTCCCCCAGCCAATCAGAACACAGCCAACCCCCCAGCCAATCAGAGCACAGCCAAGCCCCTAACCAATCAGAACATAGCCAAGCTCCCAGCCAATCAGTTCAAACCCCCACTGGCAGTTAAAAGGAAAAAACAGCTTAGACCACACATTGCTCCTAGAAGCAGAAGCCAAAAGCACCAGCCTGAAGATGATGAATGAGATTTCATCGTTTCATTCTGGATCAAAATGTATTCTGATTAAAAAGTGCAGAACAATTAAAAAGTTTTTTTTACTGTACATTGAATTCTTTCCTATAAAATGTTGAAATCATTAACAAATTAATAATAAGTAAAGTGAAGAAATCAGCCTTTCACTTACAAGGAATGCCAATGCAACAGATATATAGTAACAAATAATGCATAGAATAGCAGAAATTAAACAGAAAATTAAAAAACCAAGCCAACAAACGATAAACAATAAACAACAATAAACCAGTTTAGAATCAGCATGGTTTGTGTTTGTGTTTTGCCAATCAAAATCAGTTTAAAAAGCTTACTTTCAATTGGGAAGGATGACTTGATTATTTTAGAAAACTATGACATTTGTTATTTGGTATATTATTGATAACACAAAGGACATATATCAATCATTAAACGAAGTATGCTCTATTAATTCACAAAACAAGTAACATATAATAATACATGTAGTAATATTATTAATAATGGTAATGGTACTATTAATAATATTAATTTTAACTGAGGATTTAATCTGCATCTTCAGGGTGTAATCTCATTAAATTTACAGAGATGGAAATAGTCTATTGTATGGCCATGAAGTAAAGTACAACCTGCTGCTTTCCAAATAAGTAATCATGAGGTCAGTATAGTTGAATAGGCAGGTTTAGGGCTACCAGATCACGATTCAAAAAACAAACCAAGGCAAACCAATCAGCTCTTTACTGCCTTGTATTGGGTTTTTGCAGACCAGATTTAGTTGCTGTAGACTAGGGGTTTCCAAGCTTGGCAACTTTATGCCTTGTGGATTTCAACTCCCAGAATTCCTCAGCCAGCAGAGCTGAATTCTGGGAGTTGAAGTCCATAAGTCATAAAGTTTCCAAGGTTGGAGACCCCTGCTGTAGTCAATGCCTTGCTGCTTAGCTTATAAGGAGGTCATCCCCAATTGGACAAAGCTGGAGGTTTTGTTTTTTTTTAAATCTTTCTCTAAGAAGGATTGGTAAATTTTCTCCTGCCAGTTCCTTCTCCTTTCTGAACAAATTTAGGCATATGAAATGGAATAATTCAAGAATGAAGAGAATGAAAAAACCCATGTCTTCAGAATTTATCCTGAAACCCTGGATCATTCCGGGGTATAATTTCACCCCATGCCTTCTAGCCAAGGAGATAAAATAATGCCTATGGCATCTGCTTAATAGGAACCTTATAAATGAAGACCTATTCTCTCTTCCCAATGGTAAAGTTGCTTAGGAGTATGTATGGGCTCAGAAACACACATGTGTATATGTATTAATGCTGTTTTAGAAAGAAAAAAATATTATAGGTCTGACCCGAATAATAGATAACTTGAATCTGATATGTAGGAGACTACAGTATTTGTTGCTAATTCATTCTGGGAGGAGTAACAAGTACTAAAAATAATGAGTACTGAGCAAACTGTGTGACTTATCTCATGACTCTTTATTTTGGCCAGAAGCAGTAGCGAATCACAAGTCAGCCAATGCCAGCAAGTTCTACCTTGCACACTAAGTCCCGGGAGAAAGACGAGAATTGAAACAAGATTTTTGCTTCAAAATGCATTGAGTAATGAATTTGACCAGTTTTGAAGCAGTCAAGTACCGAAGTATGAGTGTTTGTAATTTGGGGAAGTTCAAATTATAACATTCTCATTAAAATTTTCATCATCAATCCCAAATCTGTTTGGGAATTTGTCTATTGTTTCCCACATGGAAGCTTTCAAATGCACAATACTTTCAAAAAGTCCTTCTTCTCTATTACTTTGAGAGCTTGTACATGTCTACATGGCATATGCAATTAAATAGCTTTTAAAGACCAGCTACTTGGCATATATTTTTAGTATGGTTCCCAGTTTCAAACAGACATTTAGTTTAAACCAGAAGATTAATAGGTTTTTTAGAGATTCCTGTGTAGTTTGAATTTAGGGATATTTCTCAAAAGGTGGAGAAAGCTGCCATTAATTTAAAGATAAGATTTTGTGCCAGGTCAAACTTTAAATAGAAGATTATTTAAACATGTCACATTTATCTATGAAACATTTATAACAATTTGTTTTGGTTGTTTATTTCCATTGGACATTATTTGAGATAACTGTATGGGAATGTCTCCCATAAATTTCTGCCTTGCATTCCACAATGTAATGGCTGCACTCTAGCCCACAGTTGATTACATTTCAATCCCATTGAAGCCAGTAAGTTTAAAAGTACATATTCACAAGTGGATTACAGTTCATGATTATGATCTTGCCAAACCTCTAGCAAACATGCAACAAAATATGTGTGTGCCTTCAGGCCTGATGCCCGCAATGTTTGGCACACCTGTAAGCCATTGTTCACCTAAATGCTATTCTGAAACTGTATTAAAGGTGAAACTCTGGGGGGGGGGAAAGAATGTCTTGATCTTCAGCATCACTTCTGTTGGCATTAGACGTTAGTTAAGTTTCAAGCTGAGTAAACATTGGCTCATTCTTGAAGTATTTTTTTCAGTCTGGCGTGCATATAAAATACTATACTATTAAATAAATATGTAAGGAAAACATGCACATTAAAAGAAGTCAGATGAATATTAGTAAACACATCCAGGATTGTATAGTCTAGATTGTGTAGGAAAGGCTAGGAAAATATGAACATTTCTTCACAGCTAAAAATGTGGAAATGTTATCAGAAAACAACTTTGTATAGATACTCAACTAACTTTTTCCTTCCTCCTGGAAGTTCCCCCCTCTTTTCCACATTGTGATTACCAGACTTCATTCTTTGGCAAACTAGCATAAATAGTTACCCTACAACAGTGTTTCTCAACCTTGGCACCTGAGATGGGTGGACTTCAACTCCCAGAATTTCCCAGCCTGCATGCAGACTGGAAAATTCTAGTAGTCGAAATCTACCTATCTTATCTTAGGTGCCAAGGCTGAGAAACATTACCCTACAGGATAGGCAGAAAGGAGAGAAGGTTGAGAAAATACCTTATATTTTTCCAATGCTAATTAATTTACAGTGTTTATTTATTTATTTTTATTTACTTAATTTCTGTAACTGCCAACTCAGTCAAGTGACTCTATTTAGTGAGTTCCTGTTACTTGCAGACTTAGCCTAGCAGCCTATTTGTTTTATGAAAATAAGGTGAGTGAGCTAATCCCTCTACCATGTTTAGGAAGGGGCATCATTCCTACTTTATAGACTATCTTCCACTACTGAGTCTGCTATCGATGCAAATGTTTTCACATTCCATTTGTAAAAGACAAATTTTAGCACCCATAAAAAAATTAAAGGACCAAAGTTTGAAAAGACCTCCACCATTTGTTCTAAAATATAGCAACTCTACCTTCTTTTTTAAAGGCCCAGTTTACCTGTAAATTTTATTTCATTCTGGTCAAAACCAAAATTGTTACTACAGTACTTTCTTTCCTGTGCTACATTATGAAGAACAAAGTTATATTCTTCTGACTTGCAGAACACTTCTGGGTATTACACTGGACTTTTCTATCAGGAGTGTTTGAAGAGGAATACAGTCCCTTCCAAATATCTGGATCAGGCCTCAAATTACTCCCAGGCATCCAGAACCATACTTGGCCAGTTTAAGTAAGAGGAAACACCCTTTACCACATCACTTGTTTGAATCTGTGAATATTTTCAGATGAGCCATCACAAGGAAAAATGAAATTCTTTAGGAAACAATCATTCTTCTAGATTGAGCACTATATGTTTATTTAAAATCAGCTTAAGTTTCTTACTTTGGCTATACTGAATCATCCGTTTGAATGACTTGGCAGATTTCATGGGTAACAAAAAATCTAGGTTGCATTTACTTGAATTCCCCTGCCCTTATTTCCGATTCTGGACATCTCTGGCTACCAGGTGCACTGTCCTCTTACAGTACAGTGAGGGAGAAAAAAGAAAGATGCCATCCCTTCAGACAGAAAGAACAAAACAAAAATCCATAGCAAGGCTCTGTGAAACAGAACTCTACCTCCAGCCTATTAAACAAAAAACTCTTTTGTAGTCTAGACTACAAAAAACTTTTCTGAGGCTAGTCTACACCATAAACAGAACAGATTTTCTGAACCTTATGCGTGGTTACTGTTGTGTTCTGAGCTTCCCGGGCATTCCAAAAGCTGCCCGGGACCAGACAGAGCGGTGCCAGCCTTGTGCGCATGTGCAAGGCATGAAAATGCTCTGTTCCTATTGGTTGACATTGTCCGGGTTTCTGGCCATATAAAAAGGCCTGTGTGCCTTTTGCTTTTGCTTGGTTGTTGTAGAAGGTGAATAAAGTGTTTGTTCAGCATCGCCATGTGTCTTCATCATTCGCACGAAGTACACAACACTGGTGATGAAGGTGGGATCCTTTGCAAGCTGAAACAAAAGATTTAAGGACTTACCCAGGAAGTCCTGAAGAGGGGAAGACGGCATCTGAATCAGTGTCCCAGCCTGCCAGTATAGTGTCACTGGAGGTTGAGCTCAGCTAAAGGACCCTTTCCCCAAACAGCAGCTTGTAGAGGAAGCGAGTGGTGAAGGTCGTAAAGTTTACAATGTCGAAGATTAACCAATTGACTGATTTCGATGTCTCCCACCCAGACAGATGGAATTCCTACATAGCACGGGTAGAGAATTACTTCTGAGTAAATCAGATTAGAGAAGACGGCCTGAAGGCAGCAACTCTTTTGTGTGCCTGTGGACAAGAAGCTTTTGACATTGCAGAAAATCTGGTGGCCCCTGCACCTCTGGAGTCAGTAACCTATGCTGACTTGAAGAAAATGTTGAAGGAACATTTCCAGCCGAAGTTATTTCCAGCCGTCATTGCTTGGAGGCATGCATTCAAACAGAGAGACCAGAGGCTGGGTGAATCTTCTGTGGACTTTATTGCAGCCTTAAGGCAACCTTGTGAGTTCAAGGATCTGGAAGAGAGGCTGCGAGATCATTTTGTCTGTGGCTTAAGGAGCAGAGACTTACAACAAAAGATTTTTGCAAAAGAAGATGTCTCCTTCCAAGATGCATTGTGAGAGGTGGCAGCTGAGGAAGCAGCTGTGAAGGCAGGGCTGTGAAGGCCTTGTGCCTCACCAGGAATCCTCCAGACACAGCTACAGTCCATCAAGAGGATGCTCGAGAAGGATCAGAAATGGATCCTGAAGAGGAGGTGGACAGACTTCACCAGCCAGCTGAGAGGAGGCAGAAGGGACGTCCGGTCAAGGCCCCAGCATCTCTTCAATGCTTCGGATGTGGAGGACGCCACAAGCGAGATGACTGCAGGTTTCGCTTCGCCATTTGCAGGGCATGTGGCAGGCAGAGCCACATTGCATCTGTCTGTTTGGGTCTCCAGAAGGTTCAACCTCGGGAAGAATTGCTTCAGAAAGGTACCAGGGTCCCCAGCCAAAACAGGGTGGATTTCTGTGCATCATGCAGGAGCATTCTAAGAACAGGGACACACAAGCCCCTTGAGAAGAAACTTTACATTAATGTAAGGTTGCAAGGGGTTCCCTTACTAAAGGAGCTGGACACAGTGTTCGCTCTTTCCATTATTTCAATTAATACCTTTAAAAGGATTTGCAGCAGTAGTACCCTTCAAGTTAAACACAGGCCATCGAATCTAATACTCACAGATTTTCAAAATTCTATGGTGTGTGTTAAGGGGGAGGCCATCCTTATGGTACAGTATAAGGATTTTGAAGGTTCCCTAGATGTGGTGGTTGTTGGGGGTAAATGTACAAGTCTTATTGGACTCTATTGGTTCGAGGCTCTGGGAATCCAGGTAACTGGGCTGCACAGCTTGCAAACGTTGGGCCTTGCAGAGGTTTGCAAGGAGTTTGCAGATGTGTTTAGTTCAGAGCTAGGATCCTACAAGGGGCCTCCCATTTCGCTATGGTTAAACCCAACCATCACGCCCATCAGGGTTAAACCTAGGAGGGTACCTTTTGCCCTCAAAGGTAAGATTGATGCTGAGCTGGACCAATTGCTCCAGTAGGGTATTTTAGAACCTGTGGATTCAAGTCCATGGGAAACCCCCATAGTAATGCCTCTAAAGGCTAATGGGGACATACGTATATTTGCAGACTATAAGTGCACACTGAATAAGGCGCTGCAACAGCATGCTTATCCAGTGCCTGTGGTAAGTCACATTCTGACCTCCCTCAAGGGGGGCACATTTTTGCAAAGCTTGACCTGGCACAGGCCTATCAACAGCTACCTGTTGATGAGGCAGCTGCAGAGGCCCAGACTATTGTAACCCACAGGGGGGCTTTCAAGGTCAAGAGACTGCAATTTGGGGTAAATGTAGCCCCTGGCATATTCCAAAGTGTCAGGGAGAGCAGACTTCAAGGTATTCCTGGGGTCTGTCCCTACTTCAATGATGTCATCATTGCTGGGGAGTCATATCAAAATTTAGCAGAAAGGTTAAGGGCTGTCTTGCTTTGTTTTCGAAAAGCAGGCCTTAAACTAAAGAAGGATAAACGTAAGATAGAAGTCACTTCTACTGACTTCTTAGGATTCAGGATTGATGCTCAAGGCATTCACCCTGCTGAAACCAAATTGCAAGCTATCCAGCAGGCCCCAAGCCCTAAGTCTAAGAGTGAGCTGCAAGCCTTCTTGGCACTATTAAATTTTTACCATGCATTTCTCTTACATAAAGCTGCAGTGACAGAGCCATTACACAGGCTCTTACGGTAGACAAGCAGGCTCCTTGGCAGTGGACTAAAGTCCATGACAAGAGCTTCAATGAGGTTAAGGCCTTGCTCACTTCTAAAGCTGTTTTAGCACATTTCAATGAGCAACTGCCTGTTTGCATCGCATGCAATGCTTCTCCTTATGGGATGGGAGCTGTACTTAGCCATTTAAAGGCTGATGGGACACAGGTCCATGTGGCTATTACTCAAGGACTCTGTCTTTAGCAGAGCGAAATTATGCTCAAATTGAAAGAGAAGCCTTGGCCATAGTGGCTGGCATTAAGAAATTTCATGATTTCTTATATGGCCACCATTTTGCGGTCTATACTGACCATAAGCCTCTGCTGGGTTTGTTTACCACTAACAAACAGACCCCACATATCATTTCTCCTCATACGCTGAGATGGTCCATTTTCCTGTCAGCATATGACTATACATTAGTTCACAAAAAAGGAAAAGAAATGGGTCATGCAGATGGCCTGAGCAGATTACCCCTGAACCAATTAGAGTCAGATCTTGCTCCAGCCATTAATATTCTGTCCATTGACTTCTGGTTCCGGGTCGCGGAGCTCCTAGTCGCACAAAGAGACTCGTCTCTTCATCGGCTAGCTTCCCTCCGCTGGTAGACCCTTATATGGGTCTAAAGTCACCCTGGAGGGGGCGACTTTCGTTGAAGAGGCTTTGCTCGGCTGTGGAGGAGTGGCGGCTCCTCCAGCTGTCCGGGCCAGACTCTGAGGGCCGACGGAGAAGAAGATCGGCCAGTAAAATGGCCGATCACTTAGCCGCTAGAAACTGCAAGTCAAAGAACAGCTAAGCTTCGAACCCACCATGGTGAATCTGGATGAGATCCTTCTTTTTTCCCCTCTCGTTGTTTTCTTTTTTCTTTCTTTTTTTTTGCCTGTAAGAGCTGTGTTGGAAATATTTCCCTGGCTCGGAAAGGCAGATTTTACTCGTTTGGGAAGAAAGGCGAACAAAAGAATAGAACAAAGCTTTAGAAACTATGTTGCTCTTTTATACAAGTACATTTTGGGGTACTGGAAAAAAAATTTTTTTTCTAAGAACTTTATTATTAGTCTATGTTGTTTTTTTTGAGTACTTCTTCCTCTATTTTTCCCTGGAAAAATAGAAAAAAGGAAAAGGTAAAAAAAATGAAAAATGAAATGACTTTTGAAAAAAGTTTTTTTAGCTTACTGAGGACATCTACTGGCTAAAAATTAATATTGCAACTGGAGAGGAGATGATTTCTTTATATGAAACTTAATTGGATGTTTGAATTTTCTTTTAAAATGGAGCTGCACTCACATCTAAACTGTAAACTTATTCTGGAAAAAATCTATGAGACTAAAGAGGAAATATGTGTTACAATGAAAGAGCTTACTACAGAACTAAGAGCCAGAATCTATAAATTTCAAAACTGACTTTCAGATTGCACCTGATTCTTCTACCAAACAGACTACACAAGAAGAGGACTTAATTGAGAATAAAGAGAAATTGACTTTGCCTTATATGCAATTCACCTATGGCATTGAGAATCAGAAAAAGCAAAGACTGGGACTTGGAATTTTAAAGCAACGAGACTTTATGGTAAAAAAATCAGAAGGCCAATTCAGAGGCCAAGATGGTTCTCACTGATTCAAATGATACTACAAGAAACAAAGAGAGACCTATCTGCTGGAAAGGAAGCCTTGCTATGGAAGCCTACTTGGCATTTGAAAAAACCTAGAATAATGTCTTAAAAAATGAAAGTTAAAGTTTTGAGTAATGGACTAAAGGCAATCTAGAATTATGGACTGACTTAAGGATCAAGATTATAAGTTAGATGTAAGAAAAATGGGATTAATGGAAGATATAAAATTTATCTATATGGAAATTACTGATGATCTATTTGTTTGATGATTAATGAATTTGAAATATCTTAAAGTTTGATGTTAACTTGTTAGTTTAAAGTTGACTGATGGTTTATATAGCTTTAGGATAGATTAATATTTTAGCTTAAAAAAGAGATATTGTGAGATAATGGATTAAAGGCAATTTAGATTCATGGAGTTGATTTTAGGATTAAGATTATGAGTTACAAGTAAGAAAAAAAAGGGTGATTAATGAAATATATATTAAATGCTTTAAGAATGTGTTCTTTTTTGTTTAGGACAATAGGGTCACTTGTAAGAAAATTATTATGTAATCTTGAATTAACCTAATAAGATGATTTCTGCTTGATAAGATCGATGTTATTAGTTACGATAATTTAATTGGATATGAATTGAACTATGTTTAATGGATTGAAAGAATTTAAGATTTGATTCTTTTTTATTCTATTTTTGTCTTTGTTAGCTAAAAGAGTTTGATTAGTTGATAGACTATATATATATAGGATAGACTAATACTTTATTCTAATTAAGGGATATTAGTGGAAGAAGAATTAAATAAAATTTATAATAAAAACTAAGGTATTAGAATATATTTGGAAGGAATACCAGAACTGATAGAGTTTGTATTTAAAGTTATTTGATCATGGTTGTATAAATTTTTAAAGTGTTAGAAACAGGTACAGGTTGATTAAATTTAAGCTAGATTGAACTATTTTAAATAAACTATGTTAGTTAAGGGGAAAAGAGAGGGAATACTAGAGGTATTGACTGAATTATGTATAAATGTTTTATTTTTGGATGATTGTTCACTCCAACATCATGGTGTGCTTTGAGCACTTTGTTGTAAAATTAAAAAAAAACCCAATAAAATTCTTATAACAAAAATATTCTGTCCATTCAGGCGTTGCCTGAGTCTCCCCTCAATGCTAGGGATGTGGCTGCAGAAACTGCCACTGATCACATGCTTACACATGTGCTGACATGGGTGTTGTCAGGATGGCCTGACAAGTGCCCAGATACTGAGTTCCAAAGCTTCTGGCACAAGAAGCATGAGTTTTCCACTTTCAAGGGTTGCCTGTTATGAGGTAGCAGGGTAGTGATCCCAGCCTCATTGAGGTCTAGAATATTGATCTCCCTGCATGAGGGACATCCTGGTATAGTCAGGTTGAAAGCACTTGCGCGCAGCCATCTTTGGTGGCCTGGGCTCAATAAAGCCATCGAGGCCCAGGTGCATGGGTGCCAACAGTCTTGGCCTGAAATGCCTCAGGCCCCAGTACATAGGTGGGAGGAAACTCAAACCCCATGGTCTAGGGTGCATATTCTTCCTGGTTGTTGTTGATAGCCATTCCAAGTGGCTAGAGGTTGTTCCTGTTTCCTCCACTACTACTGCCAGGACCATCCAGGTGTTGAGAGGAATTTTTGCATCACACAGTCTTCCGGATGTGCTGGTTTCAGATAATGGCCCTCAATTTACGTCTTCTGAGTTCCAGGCTTTCCTTCAGGCCAACCTGATCCGGCATGCACCATTGGCTCCATTCCATCCATCCTCCAACGGACTGGCAGAGAGAATGGTGCGCACCACCAAAAATGCCCTCAAGAAACTGACTTACGGTAATTGGCATCACAGGTTAGCAGATTTCCTTCTTGCACACCGCACCACAACATGTACAGCCACAGGGAAGAGCCCTGCTGAACTCTGCTGGGGTCACCGCCTCATCACTAAACTGGACAGGCTGCACCCTGACCGGGTGGCTTCACAGGTGTCACAACCGTGGGCACCTAGGAGACTCCAGGTGGGTGATCCGGTTTGGGCAAGAAACTATGGGCCTGGACATCTCTGGGTCACAGCTGTGGTCTGCAATGTCTCTGGGCCATTGTCATACGAAGTTGCCTTGGGTGATGGCCATGTTCTTCGCAGACACATAGACCAACTGCATTGGAGATTGGACTTGCACCCTTCCACTTCTGGCTCTGCTCTGGGGGGGGGGGAGGACCATAATATGCATTCTGGGTCACAGTTTCCTAGGACTAACAGGCCCTCATTAGCTGCTACTGAGGCTGTTTGGGATTCATCCCAAGGTTCCACAAGTTCTCCTAACAGGAATTCACTGGATAGGGGATCATCCCACACTTCCATAATTATTCCAGACAGGGAGTCACACCGGGGGTATCCACAGTATTCACATATGTCAGATAGTGCTCCAGACAGGGAGACTGAATGGGGGTATCCACACAAATCACAAGCAGCAAGAGAAAAGGAATTCCATCAGGGGCACTTGCCAAATTCTGCAATGGCTCCCAAAAGGAGGTCTCCAGCAAAGGGGGTTTAAAGTCCTACCCTGCGTGGGCAGGCCTTCAATTCTCATGATGGGTCCTACACACGTGAGCCGAATATTAGAGATGAACACATGACTCCAGTCAGCTTTCTCTCTGGGGCGTGAGGGCAACAGACAAAGCGTGCCTTCCCCTTTTATTCCGTTACAGTGGGCGGTTACACAATGCATCACATGGTTACAAACATCCAATGACAATGTTATACTCTGTAGCCAATGACAAGGCTACACTGCAGGGCCACCCTGTGGCCAATGGATTCAAACCTTGGTACAATGTCCATCCACCTGTTGGCCCCTCCCTCATTTCCTGTTTACTCCAAAGTCTCAGTCAAGCCACATGGGTCTTTGTTCCTTTGTCTTTGTTCCGAGCACATGGCATGTCCCTCTGATGTGGCCAATGGATTCCATCTCTTGGCTCCTCCTCCATTTCCTGTTGCTTCCAAACAGCATGTTAAAGTCACATGGTACAGTCTCTTTGTTGCAAGCCCATCCAAGCCTCATGTATCACAACATATTACAACATATCAACTTTTTTTATTTTATTTTTAGCAGCTGTGGGTTATTTCCACCTATGCACCGTTCAGTTCTGTACATGATCCGGTTCTGTACATGATCCTAGGCACATAAGCTTGTCATCTGTGTCCTCAGAAGTTGCCATCATAGAAACATCTCTGTCCATTCATCAGAGGCAACAGTTGGTTCTTGGGCTCTTTTCCAGGAGATGGTTAGAAGAGGGAGGCTTACACAGGTTTAGCAGGGGGGGGAATGCACTTGTACACAACAGATTGTTACACAAAATACTAGAAACATTATGATATTGAAAACCCATTCCTTGAGCCACCCAGCATTAGGTAGTCAGGAAAATCAGCAAAACAAAGCATACAGTTTCTTGTGATAAAGGATTGTTTTGTGGATGCATTGTGCCAGAAATGTTGTGTGTGTTGTCAGAAATGTAAATATACCAGACCAATTCTGGGGTGTTGACCCATGTGCATTTTCCTTCCACATAAGATCTAATCTTTGTCAGATGTGAGAGCATTGTCTTTTGAGAAGTTGTACAAAGTTTCAAAGTTTTCACCAAAATCAAACAAGGGAACAGAATCAGCACATGTTGTTATTCTTTGTCACATTATTTAGCTTTATAATCTAGCTGCAAGGGATAGTTGTTACAAGATCTTGTTACTAACTGATGAAACTGTGTGATTAATGCCTAACACAAAGTAAGGAAGGATTCAGAGAGAGAGAAAGAGAGATTTGAACATATTAAGGAAAAGGTTTGTGAGGCAAGGCAAACTCATAAGGCAGACCATTAAGGGAGAAAACATGTTTGTTCTGTGCTGAAATGTTATCAGATCCAACAATTGGATATATTTTAGCATGGTGAGAAACAAAATGCAAAGCAGCAATGATTTGTCACAAAACTTAAATCATCAAAAAGAAATAAGAAAGAGACAAAATTAAAATTCATTAAGACTAGGAAATATAAAATTCAAGATAGGCAAGGAGAAATGAGAAAGACACAAAATTGGCAGAGGAATCAGAAAGGCAGAATTGGCAAAATTGGCAGAGAAAATAATAAAGAAAAGAAGCTATGGTTTATTTAAGCAAAACAACCTGGAGGGAAGGTATAAGAGAGAGAAGGTAACACAGGTTCATATGTAAATTGAGAAACAACCAGGGAGGGGGGGTGTGAGAGAGGAGGGAATTCAAAGAGGAGGAAGGGGGGTGAGAGAGAGGAGGCGGGAACAGATTCAAAGAGAAGGGAATTCCAATTCAAATGTAATTTGAGTCTCCGTTTACAGCCATCCGAAACTTAAAGTCTTGGCCCCTTTATGGTCTTCAGGCGACAAACAGTCTTCAAATAAACCTCTGGAAAAGGACAAAAGAAGGGGGGGGAGAAAATGGCCCTGCAAGGAAGGAAGAGTTAACAAGCAAACAAGGCATTTTGAATCAATGGATATTTCAGGAAGTATTTTCCCTTTTTTTTTATATAAGGAATCAGAAGCAACAGGCTTACAGATTTTTTAACAAGTTGAAAGGTAAGAGGCAGTAAAGACTGAATTAGCAGAAGTAAGATCAAACCAGATAAGCAGAGGCAGTTATTAACTCAGCCTGCTCTGAGTCAGAGGGAGTTTTTTGCAAGTTAAAAGGTGAGAGAGAGGACTGAATTAGCATAGGAAAGCTTTTTCTGAGTCTGAAGGGGAAACAGACTTTTAAGATTTTTTAGGAGACAGGGCAAGAGAAACAGAAAGAATCCTGATAACAATGACTATGTTCCAAGCCAATAGCTACAGGAGAAGAAAAGGAAGATAGCCTTTTGAAATAGCCATGCATACAATTCTTTCACGTAAGGAGAATTTGGAAAGAAGCAGAGGCTCCCCACACAAGCCAATTTTAATCCAATCAGCAATTTTTTGTGGTCCCTTTAAGATGTAAAAGAGACAATGCCAAACAAACAATACTTTTTAAACTCCTTACGCGAAGGCACATTTGTGAATCTTTGTTAGTTGCATAATTAAGGTTCTAACAATTAACATCAAAGCTCTCCCCCCTTTGATCCTTGGAGAATTCCACCCACATACTCACGGGGGGGGTGTTTCTTGCTGAAGAAACGCCAGGAGGATTGTTCCTCCAGTGGGGCAAATTTAGAGTCAGATCGTAAGATTTTTTGTCTCAGGGCTTGCTTTTTGAAAGCCTGAGGATTAGCCAATTTAGCTTGCTCTGTTTTTGCATAGTGTAAAGTCAAGCGTGTGACAATTACAGCCTTGTCATGGGCTAGGACATCTGGCGAGGCTCTCAGCAATGGGGCCAGATATTAAATCTGGCGAGGGGGGCCAGATGCCTATTGCCATGTGGCGAGGTCTAATTGCTAAGATTTTTTCAAAAAAGCCAATAAAAGACATAGATCTTTTTGAGTGACAGGGAAAACAGTCTAATTAAGTTTCTGAACATAATTTGCTCTCCTGACTAAGCTAAGCAATTGTTTCAGGTACACAGCCCAAGTTTTGCAAAGCTTCTGTTCCCCACTTACCATAAGCGTGCACATAGTCTATTCCAGACGTAGTAAGAGATGAGATGTCAGAAGGATGTGATTCCGCATCACGTCGGGGTCACCACTTAAAGTCCTACCCTGCGTGGGCAGGCCTTCAATTCTCATGATGGGTCCTACACACGTGAGCCGAATATTAGAGATGAACACATGACTCCAGTCAGCTTTCTCTCTGGGGCGTGAGGGCAACAGACAAAGCGTGCCTTCCCCTTTTATTCCGTTACAGTGGGCGGTTACACAATGCATCACATGGTTACAAACATCCAATGACAATGTTATACTCTGTAGCCAATGACAAGGCTACACTGCAGGGCCACCCTGTGGCCAATGGATTCAAACCTTGGTACAATGTCCATCCACCTGTTGGCCCCTCCCTCATTTCCTGTTTACTCCAAAGTCTCAGTCAAGCCACATGGGTCTTTGTTCCTTTGTCTTTGTTCCGAGCACATGGCATGTCCCTCTGATGTGGCCAATGGATTCCATCTCTTGGCTCCTCCTCCATTTCCTGTTGCTTCCAAACAGCATGTTAAAGTCACATGGTACAGTCTCTTTGTTGCAAGCCCATCCAAGCCTCATGTATCACAACATATTACAACAGGGGTTGCCATGGAGGCGACTCCTTACTCTGGCACCTCGGGCACGTGCTTGGGGGCCATAGAGTACTGGGGCACTTCCGCTACCCAGTCATCTCCATCTACTGGCCTTGGGCTCGAGGGAAAGTGTTCCCAAGAGGGGTCCATTGTGGACTCGGAGACTTCCACCCCTCCAAGGTATGCTGGCTTGGACTTTGAGGGTCTAGCCAGCCAGCAGCTGGGTGGGTCAACCGGGTATTTGGGGCAGCAAAGTCCTGGCCTGCCTAGCCTGGTAGGCAAGCAGGTAGGCCAGGAACCCTCACCAGGGTCACCTGGGGATTTAGGGCAGCAACACCCTGCCTGCCTAGCCTGGTAGGTGAGCAGGTGGGCCAGGCAATCTCTCTGGGCCTTAGAAGGTCGCAGTGGGCCAAGTGCCCACCCAAACATCTGAGAGACTTTGTGAAGTTGCTGTCAAATCATGAGGGACTTGTTCATGAAGCCCCTTAATAACTGGAGGAACTCGTGGGTAGATTATTTTGTATTATTTTTTTATTTCAGATACATTTATTGTATTAATCAACATGGTAGAGGGTTTGCCTGAGGGCAGACTCAAGTATTCCACACTTCTTGCATTTGAATAATGCAACTGTATGTCACTCTTCCCAATGCATGACGTACATGAATGTATGCGAAGTATATTCCATCTAGGTGGGAGGGGTGTTGTGTCCAGAGCCTGCAAAAGCAGGCTCGGGATGTTTCATTGGTCCCGGGCATTCCAAAAGCTGCCCGGGACCAGACAGAGTGGCGCCAAAAACACTCTGTTCCTATTGGTTGACATTGTCTGGGTTTCTGGCCATATAAAAAAGGCTGCCTGCCTTTTGCTTTTGCTTGGTTGTTGTAGAAGGTGAATAAAGTGTTTGTTCAGCATTGCCATATGTCTTCATCATTCGCACGTGAACGAAGTACACAACAGTTACCATCTTTGCTGCTCTTCCTGCTACTGAGCCTATCCCTCTGTCAGTAAAGAGAAAGTAAGGTCTTAAAATTTTGTATGTGTATGTGTATGTATGTGTACAATATTCAGGAATCAAATGGCACTTAATGTTAAAAATAAACTTATTAACAAAATACTCATCTGCAGATAAGTGTTTCCAGTTTCAAAAAATAATAGATATTATAGCAATATCCATATTTGCACAAAATGCTAAACTATAATTATTGAGAACTCTGGCTTAACATTAAAGAACAGGCTGAAATAATCAAAACAATAGCGAGGGTGAAAAGTTTAGCTTTGTAGTTATTTCCAAATCCTGATTTCTAACCTAGAAACCTGCTAGAAACCTGGCTTTTTAAAGACAGACAAAACAGGAGTCTGAGTCCACTTCTAATGCAAAATGTGAAATTTTCCTGGCCCCCTTCACTACTGGATAATTTAATTGTTCCCACTTGATGGGAAGAGACAGAAGTGATCTGGCAATATGCACTGTGCCTTTACCTTGCAGATTGCTTATCCACTTTAGTCAGAATGCTGCTAATTAATTAGTGTTTTCTGCTAACTCGGACATTTCTTGACCACATGCTTGAAGATTCATTACTTCTGATATGAGATTTGTTACTTTTAATGTTCCAAAACACTTTTAATGCTTGTATATTTCTTTGAACCTTTGTATTTCCCTGTGACCTTTTAAGGAAAACTAATATGAGAATGAAAGTAAGAAGAACATAAATTTTGTCTTCTCCATCCAGTTGTGACATGGGTAGAGTCAAGTTTGTAAATTCTCTTTAGTTTGTTTTCAGAAAGAGAAAGGCATTCCTTAAATGTGGGTGGGGACATTTTTTAAAGGAATAATGTTAAAGTACATTTAAGAATGTACTTACAATTATCTATATCTACTGAAGCAGCTGTGGAAAAACTACCTTTGGTATCCTCTTTTTTTCGTGTTATTCTGAGAGATAGCACCCTAATAAGATTTTGCCTGTTGTATTTTTCCTCAAAGTTTTATATTGCATATTGACAAGTAACAATATGAAACATATTAAATGTCTGTTACATTTAATATGTTCAAAGCTTATTCTTCTGATGATGATTATGCTGATTTTAAATGGCCACAACTCTATGGACTTCCATGGAGGACTAGCAGGGTGTTTAATTAGTGGCCCATGCAAGTGTTCTAAAATTATAAGGAGGAGGAAAAAAAATCACAGTACTGTATTTTTAACTCATATATACTTGTCTGTCCTCTTGCATACTGGATTGCATTATATAAAAATATTTTTAAAACTTATTTTATGTGCTTTATTTATACAATGGATAGCACCCTTTTCCTTGATCTAGGGAGGTTTAAAAAAACAAAAGAAATATTGCATAGAACAAAACCATAAAGAGCTAAATACCAAACCAACATAGGGCCACCATCTGCATCAAAAGCTTATTAGAACAATACTGTTTTTAAAGTTAAAAAATAGGTTAAAAAATAGAGGCAAAGGGAAAAATATTTCAGAGAATGGGGACCATGACCACATGAAGCTTGGGGAACTGTTAGATCTTCTCAACACTCTCAGGCTAATCTAAATCTCAGAGAGATGATCCTGAAAATATTGAGATATCAAGCAGGTCAAGCTTTATAGTGATAACTAGCATCTTGAATTGGACCAGGAATACTACCGACAGCTACTGAAAAGACTGAAGAACTGTCTTTTACAAACCAAGCAGAAATGATCTCTCAGTACTTCACAGCACAGAGACAGACTGGATTCTTGTATTTGAACCTGGAAAGATGATCTGATTGGTCTGTGACACAGGAATCCAAGAAATTGGTTCCTGACTGGCTCTTTGTCTAGGTAGATTTTGGTTATTCATTTTTGAAAAAAAAAATCCAAGAATCAATTTTTGACTGGTGGGTACTTGAGTCAGGTGTCTGCCTGGTTATTTAGATTAGGTATGTTGTATACTTCGTTTGCGTGTGAATGATGAAGACACATGGCGATGCTGAAGAAACACTTTATTCTCCTTTTACAACAACCAAGCAAAGGCAAAAGGCATGCAGGCCTTTTTATATGGCCAGAAGCCTGGACAGTGTCAACCAATAGTGTACATGCGCACAAGGCTGGCGCCGCTCTTTCTGGTCCCGGGCAGCTTTTGGAATGCCCGGGACCAATGCAACATCCCGAGCCTGCTTTTGCAGGCTCAGGACACAACAAGGTAGATTTCTGATTGGTTTAGTTTTGAAAAATCTGAGAATACTTGTTCCTGATTGCCCTGTCTTTGAGAGAATAGAATAGAATAGAATAGAATAGAATAGAATAGAATAGAATAGAATAGAATAGAATAGAATAGAATAGAATAGAATAGAATAGAATAGAATAGAATAGAATAGAATAGAATAGAAGAGTTGGAAGGGACATTGGAGGTCTTCTAGTGCAAGTCCTTGATCAGGCAGGAAACCCTATACCATAGATAATTCTGATGGGGCTGCTGTAGATTGCTTTTGATTAGTTAAGAGCTGTTTAAGTCTTATTATTGCTTGATTGATGCCAACTGTAAAAACTTACATGAGCATATTATCTTTTGAAACATCAGAAAAAAGACTGAATGGTTTAATAAGATTTTTAGAATGATCTTCAATAAATGGTAGAATAAGCTGGATTTAAAAAAAATGTGCAATATATTGTATATCCATTTGGTCAAATAATTTAAAGGGTATTGTCTAAGGATATGTCCCAGACAGCTGCATTACAGTCTTATCCACCAGTCCTAGAACCAGCAGAAAAGTAAATCAACATAAATTTGCTCCCTTCATTAACAAATCATTTCTGCCACATATGGAACAAGCTAAGGAAAGTAGTTGGTGGTTTCCCAGCTTTGTATCTTTTCCTGCCACTTATCATTTTTTTTTAATGTTGAGTTGGGTAAGTGTGGGCAGGTGCTTGCAATGGCACATTTAGCTACTGTCAAGCGACCTAAAGTTGAGACACAAATGCAGAGGTTCCTGAGGTCTGTGTCTAGTCAGTTGAGCTATTTCTGGATATACATCTAGAACTGTTTTTTTTAAAAAATAACCAACATTAGGTTCTTTCTTAGCAGACACAGTGGAATTCTTATAATGCAAATAATAGCAATAGAACTTAGACTTATATACCACTTCACAGTGCTTTACAGCGCTCTCTCTAAGCAGTTTACAGGGTCAGCATATTGCCCCCAACAACCTGGGTCTTCTTGGAAGGATGGAAGGCTGAGTCAATCTTGAGCCAATGAGAATCAAACTGCTAGCAGTCAGCAGAATTAGCTACAATACTTCATTCTAACCACTGCTCCACCGCTCTTTCTGGACATAATGATGACAGCAGCAACATCTGGCAGAACTTATCTCTCAAGCTTCTGTGTAATGCGCTGTAGGTTTAGGGCTTCCTGAAAAGAGTGCTAGTGCTCCTTTCAAGGCCTGGCAAACCTGTGTTTTTATAAGAAGACCTGAGTGCTTTCCAAAGCAGGGACAAGCATTTCTCTGGCATATCATTTGATAGCCTCCTCAGCTTATGTCAAAATGGATGTGAAGGGTAGATTCCAGTAACTGGGAAGGAACAGAGCATTCCCAATGCATCCTAAAATTGCCATTCAGAACTTGATTGATCCCACTGTGACTGTTTCAGCAACCACATGATTGATGCCACATGCTAGGTCATTATCAATGGCAGAAGTTATGTTGAAGATGAGGGGAAACACTACCATAAATTTGAAATAACCAAAGATGACTTCAAGCTGCTTCTGGAATAGCTGAAATGAGACAAAGGTAGCATCATGACTACATAGCATTTTTAAAAAAGTTATTGGGTTATGTTCATGCAGCATTTACTGAGACTTATGAATGAGACTTCAGGTCTGGGAGACACTCAAAATAAGAATATCATAAAAGAAATATATCTTGTATAAAAATGCTTACAGGAAAAGGGAAGCATTTTTCAAAACATTTCAGCACAGGTTTTTTTGGTTTTTAAAAAGGTCTATCTGACCTTTCCCCCAGTTTATGTGTGCTGATGGGGATGGAATTTGTGTCAGTAGAGAATATGGAAAGTGTCAATGACATCAATCATGGTTGACTCTAAGGCAGAGTCTGTAGTTTCTGAACTCAATAGATTGAAAAGATATGAAAACTAAGAGATGGTGCACATGCCACTATCCCTGGAATATCATATTCCATTTAGCTTTACCTTCCTTTCCCCAGGAAGGCTGGGTCATTCATAACACTTTCCCCACCCCCTTCTTTCTCAGTAATTTCCCACCAGTAAAAACAAAATAAAATAAATTGGGTCTTAAATATTCGTAGACAGCATTCCCTCTCTGGCAGATATCAAATAACTTGATTTACCATGTGAGCTGAGAATGTTGGTCTCATTTTGGATGCCATAAAGATCTGGAACTGAGCTAACATACACATGTCATTTTTATATATATCTGGAATAATTTATATTTATTTACATATACTAGGATAGGTTCCTTGGTTAAATACTTGGAATTACTGCCAATATTTTCTTATAAACTGGTTTGTTTCGTGATAGATATATTTGGTGGATATGTTGGTACTAGGTATACTAGATTAGCGAATTTTAAAATATGCAGGGAACTGAGCTGCAACGTCTGGATATTGACTAGGTAATAACAAAAAAGATACAAAAATTCTTTGTAACCATTGAGTGGCTGTCTAAGATTTTTCTTCTAGCTCTGTCTCTGTCTCTGTCTCTGTCTCTGTCTCTGTCTCTGTCTCTGTCTCTGTCTCTCTCTGTCTCTGTCTCTGTCTCTCTCTGTCTCTCTCTGTCTCTCTCTGTCTCTCTCTCTCTGTCTGTCTGTCTGTCTCTCTCTCTCTCTCTCTCTCTCTCTCTCTCTCTCTCTCTCTCTCTCTCTTCTCTCTCTCTCTCTCTCTCTCTCTCTCTCTCTCTCTCTCTCTCTCTCTCTCTCTCTCTCTTATCAATTATCATTGTCAAGATATTGATTTAACAGCTAACCAGCTTACGTAATGTACTGTATGTAATGATGGAAATGACTTAGCAGGGTCTGTGTCTCTTTAAGAGCCTTTGTATAAAGGGAAGGCTCATAAGAACATAAGAACATAAGAAGAGCCATGCTGAATCAAGCCAAAGCCCATCGAATCCAGCATTCTGTGTCACACAGTGGCCCACCAATTGTACATGGGGATCTTGAGCATAAAGAGAAGGCAAAACCCTCCCTTTCCCTTGACCCCCAACAAATGGTACCCAAGGGAATCCTGCCTGCCTCAACCAACATAGAGGCGGCACATGGACATCCATTTTAATAACCATCGATACACTTTGCATCCATGAATCTATCTAGCCCTGCCTTGAAGCTGTCAAGGCTGACAGCTGTCACGACCCCTTCAGGAAGTGAATTCCATAAATCAACGACCCTCTGGGTGAAGAAATATTTCCCTTTATTTGTCCTCACTTTCTTAGCTATGAGCTTTAGGGAGTGCCCCATTGTCCTGGTATTGTGTGATAGAGAAAAGAATTTTTCTCTATCCACCTTTTCTATCCCATGCATGATTTTATACACTTCAATCAAGTCACTCCTTAAACGCCGTCTTTCAAGGCTGAAGAGACCAAGGCGTTGCAATCTGGTTTCATAAGGGAGGCGCTCCATTTCCTTGATCATTCTTGTTGCCCTTTTTTGCACCTTTTCCAGTTCCATTATGCTGATGTGTTCTTTCTTCTTCTGTTTCCTGCTGTAACTATGGTTTGTTGGATCCTGCTGTATTAGCTCATGTATGTATATTGTTCCTGGTGTATGATATTGTAGATAGTGTAAGATAAACCACCATTTATTATAGACCACTGTTTACTGTGTTTACTCCTGGGTTATCTTGTGCAATAAGACTGTGCATGCTCTAACAATCATCTATCATCATCTACCTACCTACCTACCTACCTATTGCCTGTCTGTCTGCCTGTATTCTGTGCAAAGTCCCTCAAACAATTTGAGACTCTTTCTTATTCAAAAACACAGGCTGCCACATTTTGCTTGATTTTGCCATGGCTGAACTTGTCTGTCTGGGATTGTTCTTCAAGAGCCATGCAGGTTGTCACAAGTACCATCCACCTTTCCCTCTTTTCATAGGAAAACATGCCAAAGGTGTAAACAATGTAATTTCTCTCTTTCATCAAAGTTTATGAGGACCATATTTTGTATTGCTGTCAGAGCTGTTCTCTTTACTTTTTAAAGTTTACTGAAGATCAGAATTTGAATGTATAATTCTTTTTCCTGTCAGCAAGACAAGCTTCTGCTGACAAAGCTTCTCCTTTGTACAGAGGGACTATTCTGGAGTAAAGTTGCTGGGAAACCTATTCAGAGAGATAGAAAGTTTGATGCTTTTTCTCTGAAATTTGAACTTTATAAGAAGGGAGGGAGGGTAGAATATGGGGAGGAGGATGATTTCTATATTAATCTTGAGCTGTCAAGGAACAAGCTATACTACATATCCAGTATATACTAGATTTGGTAAATCACAATTCACAGAGCTCTGACATAAAATACTAATTGTATGTTGGCTTTTAATGGTACATTTTGTATAAAGATTGGCCTGTGGGGAGGTATTACTTGGAATATGAATATTAAGACTATTTGTAATTTGTTTGAAATGGAGCACCATTATTATTAATGCAAAATGGGCAATTTACAGAGGAAATGCCATTTTACCCAAGGAAGGTAACACTTTATCATCAGATTTGTTTAACGTTGTTTTATCTCCAGAGAAAAAATAATAAGATACTTTTCTTAATTTCATGTTATTTGCCCTAAAAATACATAATTTTAGTGTGCAAAGAAGCATGGCATTTTATATCCACAGTTCTGTCTTGATTAATTTTGAAGCTGGGTATTAATAAATATAACCATGTCTTAAACAGCTATTCCTTCAGCCTTGGATTCCAAGGGAAATATATAGCTTTAGTTTAAATACAATATTTTTATGTAGAGTATTTAAATTTTATTTGCATATACAGTTACTAAGGTTTCAAGTGAATTTAATATCATATATGTTGCAATTTATATTTTACAGTTCTTAATAATGCAGCTATACGAAATGCATAGGAGAATAAATATGATAGCATATACAATTGTACACCTGACCATTTGAAGGGTGTTGTGCTTGTTTGTTGGATATTTAGAATCTCATTTCTCTTTGTTTTGGTCCCATTATCAAATCTGTTCAATGCGTGTATGTATTTCCTTTAAAAAAATTAAAAAAACTTTTGATAGAATATGAATATTTTGAGAAATATTTTTTGCCACATGCATTTTTGAACATTTACCTAATATACAGTAGATTATGTGCTGTTTTGAACACTTGCAGTTTTGAGTTCAGCTGGGAGAAGCATCAATTTTGCGAGACTGCATTTTCAGTTCAAATGTCTGCAATTAGGTAGTAAAATTGTGACTCAAATTAATTTCTTTTCATGCCTAGATGTAAGCATTTGTACAGACATGCCAGTTTCAGATCAGTTTATGCCTTTTGTATGGAGGGAGGTGTGGGCAGGGAAGGGCAGGAAAGAATTGCTGTTTAAGAAAGAAGTGGGTTAACTCAAAATCTAAGCTTAGTCTTTTGCAGACATGAAAGTCACAGTTTCCTGATCTTAGTTTAGGATGGAAAAGTAGAACTACTGTGTTGTGCTTTGAATCATTATGAGTCATCGGATTGCTTGGAAATAACAAGCATGTTAGAAATGTTCTTGTAGCTTCTGTTTAATTTGGTTAAGAGAAATAATAGAACCTGGTGAGAAGTGTGTTGATGGAAGTTTGGCAAAGTTGTACAGTTTACACTGGAACACAGCTGGGTTAAGAGCCTATCTGGAAATGACAATGTTGCAAACAGATATGCTGTTTGACCATTTTGAGTTGTCCTACAGGGATGAATATGTAATTTTGTTACAGCAATTTTACACTTTTGTGTGTACATGTGTTTTATTTAAACTAACAATGTCACTTATATCACCTCAGGAAAACCTGTACCTTTATGAATGTAATTAAATATGAAAATTCTTTTTTCTTCAGATGGTTCCAAATTATAAATTGGAATTATCAGTAGGGCTTGAGATGCATAATTATCTGTCAAGGCATGCAAAATCACAACTACTGCATAAATGTCTAGGTATTTATGATTAAGCTTTGACAGCAAGCATAAGGGCACTTGGGGAGGGCAACTTCAAATAATTCTCAGCCATTGAAGCATTCGTGAACATGACTCAGAATTAGAGTTCTAGAAGGCCATTGGTCCCTCAGCTTTGCTCTAGAAATGTGGAAGAATATTGCCAGCTATGTATAATCCTTAGATAATGTTAGAGGTTTTATAGCCTTGTCAATATCATAACAAGACTCAGTGCTTACAAATAAGAGTGGACAACCAGTTTTAGATTTATATTAGAACCTAACACAGAGTTAGTTGTACATAGACTCTGCCCTGGGGCAGGTAAACTGTCCAGGGAATCTTCATGCAGCTGTGAACTGAGGTAATAGCAGAAAAGGTCAATCAAAGTGATGACATCATTTCCTTCTTTTGTCAGTGTGAATCTTGCAGGCAGTGCAATGGGACAAATTCTTTTTGCTCAGAAAAGTTTTAAAATTGTTGTCAAGTAATTGGTAATACACATAATTAGGAATGTCTAAAAAAGCAGAAAAAGTAGTTTCTATTACAGAAGGTTCTCAATTTATTCCTCCCCTTAGAGAGGAAGATATTGTGATACCAAAAACATAAGATAAAAATGTAGAATAAATATTATTAGCATTGTAGTAGTATTGGACAACAGAATTTGTTTGATCATTGCCCCCAAATTTCTGCTTAAGTTTTATTTATTTGTGGAATTAATACCTGTCTTTCTATTCAATTAAACTCTCAATGCAAATACTAATGCTATGGCCGAGCAATGAAATGTAAATAGTTAAAATACCTTTATATTCTTTCCATAAAGTATTTCAAACAGTTTCAATCCAATTTAAATAATAAAACTACAGCATTAGCCCTGGTTTCCTAGCAGTTGCCTCAGCATTATGAAGAATATGTGCTTTGTAGTTGCTGTTATGAATATCTGCTGGGAGATCCAGTAGGATTGACTGATTATATGCCATGGGGTGGGCAGCAACCACATAGATGGATTTTCTCTAATACAATCTGTCCCTAGCCTGGTGTTCCATTAGAACAGGGGTTCTCAACCTTGGCAACTTTAAGACTTGTGGACTTCAATTCCCAGAATTCCTCAGTCAGCAAAGCTGGCTACTGCATAAAGCTGGCTGAGGAATTCTGGGAGTTGAAGTCCACAAGTCTTAAAGTTGCCAAGGTTGAGAACCCCTGAATTAGAATCAATTCTAGTATGAATCTCTATTAAAACCTCCTTTGTCTCTTTCCAACACAAGGTCCTCAGCCTGAACCCCAACGAGACTTTCTGAGATGAGCCTACTAAAACAGCTCAACATAGAAGTTAAGGTCCTCCACTATCATCATCATCAACCTGAGATTCTTCAACTTAACATTAAATCTTCCTATGTTTGCTCAGTCAGCGCATGTCAGTCACAGGCACTGTGAATGTGAGTTTTTCCAGATTTCTCAAGCTGCTAAGAAAGAATAATCTAAAAGAATTTAAAAGAATAATCTACACCAATGATAGGGATCTATGCTTCAGATTATTTTTATTCTTTGTGTCTAAGAGTTATGGAGGAGAACATGGAAATGACAGTAACAAAGTAGCTAGAGTAAATGTCTGTTTCTTTGGGCAGGGAGTGGGGAGGCAATTGTTCAAAGTAGATATATTAAATATATTGAGGCTTATAAATACTAATTTGTAAAATAAAAGATACCAGTTTCATTAGCAAGAGCTTGGAAACTTTCAAACATACAGACATTTTTTAAGGTCAGCTTTCCTTCATCTGAAATGTTCAGACAATGTTCCTTCATCTGAAATGTTCAGACAAACTCAGAATTCATAAAGACCAATATGTTTTTTACAATTATATTTATTTTATCAGTAACTAATAACCGGGTTGATAATGTGTTGTAACATCGAAATCAAAACATATCTTTAAAACTATGTTGAATATAAATTTCATAAGATTCCTCCCTCCCTCCCTCTCTCCCTCCCTCCCTTCCTTCCAGAAAGAAAAGATTTAATACTTCAGCATTTTTAGGAATTTTTTTGCTGTTCAAAGTTTTCTCAGGAAATGTGTTTAAATTCGCTCATTACTCTATCTCTGCCTCTGTCACACATACATATAAACAAAACATACAAATACCCAGGTTACACCTCAGATTAATTCTACTTGTATTGAGTTGGTTAATGTCAGTAGGATTTGAGATCTACAGCTTCTCTTCACAAAGAGATATCTGTGGATTTTTTTTCTATCTTTTTCTTACCTATCAAAGTAAAAGTTGAAATTCTGCCACAGCCGAAGGGACCAGCTCAAAATTTACTGCTAACACATTCACATTCAACTGCTCACTAGTTCAATCTGTTGCCTGCAGAACATATAATAGGATGAAAATTGCCTCTTAGCTGTTGGCTACCTGAAAATTGCCTTCTTAGCTGATGCTTCATGGAAGCGTCACTCACTTCCTGTTCTTCAGAAACTAATTGAAATTCTTTGGGGAAATAAATCCTACTTGCATAAGCAGTAGAATCCCTAATACAGCATGTTTTTCACTATCCTACACAGAGTTATTGACACTGTCCAATCTGGAGATAGATGGCAATCATTCTTTGGAAATGATGTTATACTGAAGAAATCATAGATCCTGAAGACTTATAATTGTTTTTGGCAGCACAAATGCATTATACTACAGTAGATAAAGAGGTGTTTGTTTCTTCATCATGGATCAACAAGCTTTACTAGAAAATCTGTTAATTGTATTTTTAAAAAAGATTTTACAATGCATTGCATTCCATGCTATAGATGCTATATACTTACAGCACCTTCAAAGCAACATTTGGGAATGGACCCCAAAACTCATTCAAAATGTTCATAAGATTGCAAGGTTGAATGCAATAAATGGGGAAAATTGTTAAAGACCCAAGGAATAGTCATGATACCCTCTTAATTTAAAGTACATTAAATTTAGATTTTTTTTCTCTTGTTCCTTCCTATTCTTTGTCCTGGCTCCACCTAAGGAGCCCTGCTTGCTTATTTATTTAGCATGTTGTTTTTGGCATCTTTTCAGCTTTGTGAGATTCTGAAGTGCAATTACCAGAGCTGTTCCACATGTGATAGCTTTGTGGCCTGTGCAAAATCATTATGATATTATTCTATCTATAAGCCTTCATAGAATAGTCAACTTGTTTCGGGTTATTACTATAAGAGATATTTGGAATAGAAATATTGGGCAAAGGCATAATCATAAGCTAATTAAGTTTTCAAAGTATGCAACTTCTAGGTCAGCTGTCACAAGACAATGGTAAAGCATTGCCAAATCCAAGCAGAATTCATAATGTTCAGATAAACAAACAAGGTTTGGTGATAAGAATAAAGTATTAACTAAAATAAAAGTTATTCTAAAATTAGAGAGTACTCAGGCCGAAGCTCAAATATAGAAGGCTCCTATCATTTATTTACATACAATCATAACTAGCAGTATAACAATAAGACCTGTAATAATAGTAAAAGCTGCAAAAATCCAAAGGAGCAAAGAAACAGATAATGAAAATCTAATATTGTGCTGTTAATGAATTTCATGCCTTTGCCAACTGGATCACGTAGCTGTAGCCAATTGTAGAATTAGATAATTACTCCCAAATAAATTCTCACTGCTCTCATGGGGTTCCTCCAAACAACCCAGCAGTTCTTCAGCTCTCTACCTTTTTAATGTGTAGAGAATAGAAGCACTCCTCTATACTTGGTAGCCCCAAATCAGTTAATCAGAATCCACTGATATGGAAAGCTTGGTTGTGCTAAGATTAAGAGTGAGTTTTTAAGATCCAATTGATTCATTAGATGCAATGAGAGATAGTAGCAATTTGATTTTCACTGCTTTCTAACATCTTCTAATATCAATGTTTCCATCTATACATCAAATACCGGATTAATATTTTATTGAATCACATATTTGTTCAATATCCAGTTCTGTGCTTTTTTCTGCTGGGTGGCCCAACTCTAATATTTTTCTTGTTAGAAATCTGCAGTCCTTTTACAATCAAAAGGACTATGATGCAAAATATGACTTCACTGTTTCAGCAAGGGTTAAGGTCCCTTGCTTGGATGTTTTCAAAATTGATTTGCAAAGAGATTAATGTGGTTATTTTTCAAATAGATGTATCAAAATATTATTACAGAATATATTGGCCTATTAGCTTATAATAATAACCGCTCAGTGTGAAGAGTTTGCTAAACAGGAATTGTTAAACAGTCTGGTGTTCCTACAGAACAATTGCCTAACTTCTTAAAAGAATCTGCAAAAAAGTGTTCCCTATCAAGAATGGACAATTTTTTTTTCCAGGTAAAGTACCATATTCGATCTTTAAATGGCACACTGCCAAAAGTAATAAAGGCAGAACAAAAATGTATTTATGGTTAACCTAGTTGAAATTTAATTAAAAAAAGAAAAATTAATGAATACCATATCTCCAAATTTGTTGAATGATTTCCTTGTCTGGCACATTAAAAGGGGGGAAAAAATAACATTTGAAAGGCCTTCTCAGAAGCTTTAGAGGAGGACTTGCACTCGGGAACTGGACACCAGAAATTGGCATCTCCCTTAGTTTAAATTTGTTTCTCACTCTGGCATATAAATCAAAACTTTCTAGGCTCAGAGGATTCTGTTGAACCACAGAGATATTACGTATAATTGCCTGGGTACTGTTTATGTGTGCGTTGATGATGTAAAGAGCAGCCTCAGAATCATGGAAGAAGGAATAGCTCCAAATCTTTTTTTTTTTTTTTGCTATCCTCAGAAAAAATCCAAATCCAAAGCTGATATTTGTATTTCGAGGAAAATTTCTACTAGCACATTTCAATGTACTTTTTCTGGAATGCTATTCTATCAATCCCAGCTTGAATCTGCATTTCTCTAATATAACATCGGAAACAATCCTGAGCAACTGTTTGTTTTCACAAGTGCAAAATAGCCATATGCCTTAATTATATGGATTTCCTGTTACCCCCACCTTCAATCTTTTTGTTTTCCCCACTTATATCAACCCATTTTAAAATGCTTGATTTTCAGATTGGGATACAAAGTTGCTTTCAGAGTAGCGTCTCTTTATTTAGTGTTCGATCCTTTATTTTACATGCATTTCTCCATCTGGCAATTGTCATTTAGTCAGATGGCTACCAGCTGGAAGGGCAACATGTGTGTCCCCATTGAATTTGATGGAGAAGCTGTTTAGGAAATGTGATTTAAAGAAAGACTTCACACGTGCCTCTGCGTGGTGTGAATGTGAAGGCAGGCTTTTCACACATGAATGACTTGGTGCCAGAATTCATCTCTCAAATATGCATGCTAGCTGAAATATTATTATTTGCCATCACAGATAAGCCACAAAATATTTGTTTGAACTAGTGGTATCCTTTTAGCTGGAGTTCTTAAGAAAATCCTATGCTTATGTAAATATAGCAAAAGCTAAGAGTGGCGCAAAGAGCCATGAAAAGATACATTGCAAGACAAGATAGAAAGACCTGCACATGGATTAGAGAGCAAACGGAAGTATACAATATCATCAAGAGAGTAAAAGGATTGAAATGGAAATGGGCTGGTCACAAAAAGAACTGGTGGCAGGTGGACCAAGGCAGTCATAGAATAGATCTCTCTTGATAAAAAGTGTGCCCGAAATAGACTTAAAAAAATGGATTGATGATATCAGCAAGAATTGCAGGTCCAATTGGTGAAAGAAAGCTCAGGACCATATTGGTTGGAAACATGTGGAAGAGGCCTTCATCCTGCAGTGGCTAGACAATAGCTAGAATGAGGATGTAAATATAAGTAATATATCACAACATGGAATTATTTTAAATTCAAACCTTCACATGTTCCTCCCAGAGGACTCCTATCTGATCCTGCATACTTTTTCAAGACCTAACAGTTACAATACACAAACATGTTATTTTTGAACTAGACTGGTTTTTTTTAAAAAATGGTTTCTCGTATAAAATGGAATATCCTTCAATCATTTTCAAGTTCAGTTTGATACGTTTGGAAATTAAACAACTGACTTACATTATACATTCTACTATTTTCATTTCCTTGCTATATTTTTTAAGGTTATATTCATTTTGATATCAGCATTGTTTAGTTGCAGTGATTTCATAATGCTGAGCAACTGAAATTTTATTGACATGAATATTTAGCTTTTAATTAGAGATAAAAGCAAATATCTCATATGCTGAACAAAGCAATGAAACTTTTATTTTGAATCTGGAATTCTGAACTGGAGAAATAGGCTTTAAGCTAACAGCTGCTACCCCTCCCAATTTTCGAAGGAAAAGGAGTGTCAAAAATGCATGCATCTTTCTCCACCTATTTCATTGCAATCCCCTTCTCTTTTCTTATTTGGTAACAAGCTCAGAATGCCTGTAACCAGAACTTGGCTGAATAAAAAACCTCTATGAAAATAGCTGAAAATACAAAGTGGAAATAAAAAGGACGGGAAGAATATAAAGGTCCAGCTATCAATTACTAAAATGTTTGTTTTTACAATAAAAATTGACTTGAAGAAATAGTGATATTTCAATTAGTTTTTATTTGCAAAATAAAAACATTAACTGATGCAAATCAGCATTCCTTGGCTAAGTAAAATTTTCAAAATTTAAAACCTTTTAAGTATTAAATGTACAAAGTTATCTAGCATTTGATACCATTGCCTATTCTCTAAAAAGGAGATTTTCTGACATATCAAATATAAACAAATGAAAATAATGAATATTATAACAAACTTTATCAAGTCCACTTCTTCAAATAAATCTAATAGGATTACTTTAAAGTGACTTATTTTAAAGTTGAATCTGCTTCAATTTGCAGACCAGTACATGGTATAGAATAGCACATGCAATGGATTAAAATTCTGTGTCTTATCAACTATTATTTTACAGAAGGCAAATATAAGAGTCTCTTTTGGATAATTTGCATATTCCTAGTAATTTTCATCAGGAAAATGTTGAACAGGATTTGCCACATTTTTCTATCCTATTCAATTTTGTGAACTTTCATTTTAAATGTAGTATATTAAAAAAAATAAAAGCTGGAGATTAATCACATATTTCAGTCTAAGTTTTATTTGAAATGACTATCCAAATGAATACTGATATTTTTATTTTTTTAAAAAACATCATGCATATTCCCATATGTGTTATCCAGAAATATTTCAAAGTACTTGACACTGGTAATCTGATCCTAGCCAGGTATATTTGGAAAGGAGACCCATTAATTTGGGAACTTTTATTTACAGGTACAGGGGTTAAGATTAAGATTTTAGCCAATCTCTTTGTTCAATTAAATATAAAGCATAGTGGAGGTTTTCTTTCTGTATATATTTAGTTCTATATTAAAGCAGGACACTTAAAAAAAATAAAAAAAGCTTATTAGCAAATTAAGGCACAGTTTCATCTAAACCTTTTCTAAAAGTTAGTTGAAGCTAAAACTATTCATTTGTGCCTCAACTAAAAGGAAAGGGCCATACCACTCTGTCTCAATTTCATTAAATATGTATTTGGGTGTCATGGGTTCACTAACATCCATTATCCTATGCACAACACCAAATACATCAATCTCTCATTTCTCTCTGCTGTGATGTTGTTTAAATTATAACCAATCAAGATCCTTCTGCTTTTCCAGGAAACTATCAAATCTGTGGAAATCAGACCATACAAATATTTGGGTCAAATGTCCAGCAAACTAAAGAAGTCCATTGATTGTTGAGTTTGGATTAGTGCTTGTTTAAAGGAGGAACAAAGGTTCTATTCCATCTGTCATCAAAAAGATAAGGATGGAAACTTTATTTTATGTATTACTTAACATCTCAAAATGGAGATTTGTTGCAATGTTACCGATAATAACAGTTACTGGTAATAACAATTACTGATTTTGATACTGGACAAACTGAAAACATAAAGAAAATTAGGACTGAACCTCTGGCTCTTAGTATATCTCATCTTCTTTTCCTTCTCAGACTGTTTCTGTTGCTCTTTTTACACTCTTCTTGAAGGAATAAAACAAAGAAATGTGTGAGCCCAGAAATTATTCAGTTTTACCTCTGAATCCCTGAAGGCATTCAAAGGCAGTACAGACACAAAGGGCTTTTTTTTGGTCTTAAATATTTTAACACTTCTGAATTCTATGAGACCTAGCATTTATTACACAGCTTTGGCCTTCTCTTTGCTGTTGCTTGTTTATTTAATGTTTGTTCTCTTATTTATTTTCTATTTCAACTTTAAATTTATTTCCCCCCACAATTTTGCTTTCTTAAACTTAAATGATGTGCATATTGGGTCAAATCTAACCCAGGGTTGGTGTTGATTGATATGGAGAAAACCACACTGGGATGATGGATTTTACTGATGCAGCCATCAGTCTTTTGAATGCTCCAATGCATTATAGGCATGTAGTAAGTTCACCATTGAACCAGGCAGCAATATGACAACAGCTTTGGGAAGCTGTCTTGATTAGTAATGGTTGAATGCTTCCAAGCATACTTCAGAACCAGTCTGGAATGTATGAAAATCCTTAATAAGCATTTGGGGTGGAAAGCCGTCTTGTCTTTTTCTGAAAGTACACAATTCCAGGTGTGCAATGTCAGTACATATATGCCTGATAATAATGTTGCCTGTATGTATTTGCTTTACTGCATTGCTTCATCTGATTTATAGTTTCCCAAACTAGCCACAAAATGCCACATTTGAAAATTCAAATGCCCTACCATCACTATTCCTAAAATTCCTTCCCAAAGTATCATATGAAGTTCAGGAATTGCTATCACATACATGTAATGATTAATCACATAATCAAAACAGAAAAAAAATAAGCGAACAAAATTAGAGGTTGTTGACTGAGCAGTCCACTCCCATTTCTTATAAAAAAATCAATGTTTTCAAGCTAGATTAGAAAGCCCAAAAGCTGGACTTGGGGAACTGACATAAATTCTCCAAAGAAAAGACATAGAAAAAGACTTGTCAGAGTGGAGAATCAGAGTTTAATATTTTGCTCCTGCAAACTATGTTGCTGAAAAGGGAATCCTATTTTGGGTGGGCACAATTTCAGAATTGTGGGAGATAAAATGTCTATATCTCCTATTTGAATTGCCAAGGCTAGTTTTGAGTAAGACAGATCCTATGGATCAAAACAGTAAAGCAAATCCTTGCAAGTAGCAATATTAGCATCTAGGCATGTACCAACCTGGTATACTAGGAGACTCACTTAAGAAACAGACAAGAGATACTAAAGAAAATGCATGCTTATTATTGAAAATACAGCTTCTAGTTACATCTTCAAGGTTGCAATCCTTTCCCTACTAACTTGTGGGTAAATCCCATTATCTTCTGCTATGAAAGTAATGTGTAGTTTAAACCCTTAATCATGCTTGGGATAGAACAATTGAAATTAACTGAATAAGTCAATCATGACCAATTAAATTTCCATTAATTTAGTGATTGTTCTTTAAGTGTGACTAATATGGACCCTACCCTGTGATACAGTATAGCTGTTTTAAAAACAAGCAAAGAACCTTGCTCAAGTCTATAAAAAGTAGCTTGTCATTCTGCATTCTGGTTGTAATGCTCTAGTTGATCATGATCGTAATCATACAAATATGGACATTTCTAATACGTGACGCTCTTTTGGGAGGTGATTCATAACTTCTTTGTTGGGGGAGAGAAATGATATGCTTCAAACGCTGCTTTATATATGATGAACATAGCTGTTATTGTTTTCAAAGTTATGAATAATAGGTTATACATGGAACTGTATATAGTATACACATTATCTCCATGTCAGACTGTGGGTTTCAAGCTAACTTTTTTTACTTTGAGAAGGGGTAGATGGGAGAGGGTGGTGTAGGTGGTGCTATCCTAGACATGTCTTCTTAGAAGTAACTCTAATGAGTTCAGATATGATTCACTTTCAATAAATGTATAGATTACTGTAGTTGCAGTAATTTTAGTAATTTTCCTTTATAAAAAGAAAACCTGGTTAGAACTATTTTAAATAGAAACTGTGAACTATTCCAGTAATTCTTTTCAGTCAATAATTGGGACTATACAGTAGTCTTCACACTGGGATGTCTCACAGTTAAACAATTTAGATTAAAAATGAAATAGAATTGATAAAATCTGACATTACTTTATGTATGCATGGTGATCTCTTTTTGAATGGAAATGCAGACACAATTTTATAACATGATAAAATTATTAGATTTTGAGATATGAAGTATGGGACATTCTTACAATAACACTTTGTTGTGTTTTAGTGTATTACAATTTAATCTGACATTCTAAATTGCACCCAAGTACATTGGGTGAGTCCAGCATGTCCTCATTTTCTTCCTGGGAATTGTATATACACATATTACTTAGGAATACATGTACAAAAAACCTTTAAGTAACATTCTTCTTCTGTCTGGGGGACAATACAACAATAGGCTAGTTTATTAAATTGGAATAAAATAACTTTATCTCTCTTGAGTGGTTGCTCTGCATCCTGGCTAGCAAGGTTTTGCTGGGGAAGGGAATTAATTTTGGAAGCCAATTGTCAATTCTGGGATACAAGTTATCTTTCATTTGCTTTTCCCAGTGTCTGCTCAAGGTTTCTGCCTGCTGTGTGCCAAGTGTGTGGCCTTGCTTAAGGCTTTGAAAAATACCTTAGGATGAAGGAGAAAAAGGCTTTATCTTCTCTTTGTGCTTGTTTCTTGACGTCAGCAGGAACAAAGTTCCAGATACGCGATACATTTCTTAATGATTGTTGTCACAATTATTTGAAATCAAATTCAAAATGAATCACCCTAAGCATTTTAAGATGGTGTTGGCAAAGTGAAAGCTTAAAATAATTCTCTATTATTTATTTAGTGCACCAAATTATGGTTTAATTTGCGGGTTTCTGAAAAAGAAGGTAGCTTGAGAAGTGCAGGGAATGTATGGACAGAACCAAGGGATTACACTGATAACATTTGACATATAAACACAATTCGACTAATAGCTTTTATCACATTCTCAAAAAAAAAGCTTTTAGCAAATCTTGATTTGTTATTAGGATTGTTCAGTATCTGATTCTTTAACCATATCCCAAACTGATTTTCCCTGGTTAAGGTATAAGTCTTTTAGGAACATAAATTACTTTTCTTTCTGACAATCTTTCCCCTGGAGAACTGGCTGTTGATAATCCAGGATAATTCATTGAGGAATGAACATGTGGGATTAAGTACATGACCTCAGTGAGCACAATTTAAGGAACTTTGATGTAGAGAGGAAAGCTTTTTCTTGGGGAGGGGTGATTGAGCATTACATGGTTTAATCAAATTATGGAATGAATAAAAGCAGAATGAAAAGTAAAGAGTCCCTCTTTGAGGGAGATAGGTGGTATAGAAATGCAAACTATTAATAAATAATAAATAAATAAAATCAGTGATTTAAGAGAGGTAAAAATCTATAACAGTGTTTTTTGATGTTGCAATTTGTGTGGACTTCAACTCCCAGAATCTCCCAGCCAACATTTGTCTGGAGGAAACAAAGTATTAGGATGGTAATGAACTTAAACTAAATATTAATGCTCTGATACAAGAAAAAAAAGAGTAGAAAATTGACATGAGAGAAAATTTGAGAAAACGAACTATGTTTCCTTCTCCCCCTCCCATCACATTAGATGATTGTGAGAAGACACCCATCCCAGCATTTCTATACCACAAACATAATGTTGGAGGGTTCATGGGGTGATGGATGACAAAGACAAAAGACAAAGTAGCTGCTTATGAAAATCTTCTCAAGGTCATCTAGGAATTTCAAAAGAAGGGATGAACTAAAACAAAGGGGCTATCCCTTAAGGTGCAGAGGAACATGAAAAGAACTAGCATGAAAAATTTGCAGAGATTTCCATAATGGAAACAGAAGACCCAGATGTCATAGATCAAAACTAAATCAAGGATATATATAAAAGAATATATCTAAATTCCCAAAGAAGGGATGAGTGGTTATAGAGCAGTATTTATCATCACCAGAAGTTCTATGTTTGGTAGCCTACTACTTGTGGATAGTATCCTAATTGGGTTAGGATGAATGAATAACAAATGTTGATAGCATTGCTAAGAAACATTTGGAAGAAAGATTTTCAACTAGCCATGCTGATATTGAATACAGCAGGTTCTGGACTCTGTATCACTCCAATTACCAGATATCAGGTAAAGGTCAAAATAGCAATCATATCCTGAAGGAGCTGCATCTAGCGCAAATGATTCAGCTAGATAGAACATTGTTTTACCAACTGACAGGTCTAATGTCTTCACATAAGTCATCCTAGCCAGAAGCTTGAGACATTGCAGCAGATCCCAGGAGACAGACTAGCAAAGCAAAGATTCAAAATCAAGACACCTTGAACTTACTGTGTTCCAGGAATTGGCACCCAGAAATGCTTTATTCACCACTGATTATGAAACCATTTTTTTAAAAGAGAGAAGACTCTTTCCTGTCTCAAACACCTAGCTGATTTCCCAAGATCCAGCATCTGAAATTGCCTAAATATTGTGATTCAGCATCTAGGTGAATGATTTGTCATAACTGATAAAATGCCAGCTGGAGTGAGCATGAGAAAAAGAATATTAGGAATGTGCATGAAGGGACAAAGAGAATGCTCTTTGTACTTATTGTAGCTTCAGAACAGACAGCACGTCCTTTGCAATACTGCCAGTTCAGAGAAAAAGCTCCTGAATTATTATGCTTTTTCTGCTACTGCTGCCATTCAAGGGGACGCCTACTGACTCTCCTCCCCTCTGACTAGTTCCCCAGTTTTATAAATTTATGAATAAATATGCACATTTTACATCCCACACTAAGCTTTGTTCTTTTTATCTTTCCAATCTGCTAACAGACTACTTTTGCAATAAGGCTGAGAAGACCATGAAAGACTAATAGAACAGAATATACTATTCCATAGGGAAGGAGGGGAGCATACTCTTGCGCAACTTTTTAAAAAAAGTTAAGAAAACTTATCCTTATGGAGTCATTGATTGCTCAGGAAGCAGCCTCTGGTGCTGCTATGCATGATTTCTCCAGATAAGTCAACATTAAAAAAAAATGTGAATCTTACATAATGAAATGGTTCCATCTATTCTTCTTCACCTTTATTCGGTAGGTGTCTCCTGGTAAATACCCTCTCATTTCTACTATTGGTGAGCTTTTGGTTGGATGAAGCCCAATTGCTTTTCTTGATTTTTACAACTAGCATTTCTTTTTTGCTCATAATTAATACAAGTCTTAACTGGAGTTTCTCCTTTTTTGCATTTTTTAAAGCCAGAGTGAAATCCTTCATGTCTATGTAGCATGATCTGAGTCAGTGTAGATGGCAGAGATTTGTATGTGACTAGAGGCTTGTGGAAACATGATGTCTCCACCCTCGTCTGGCTCTTCAAAGTAAGCAAAATGAGAATCTTTATACCTTGATAATTTTTAGGTAAATAGTTCATTTCTATATAAGTTAATCTAAACTTTGCACAAATGAATCCCAGTGTGGATACGACATACAGAAAAAGACAAAGTGATTATACATGCCTAGATTTGTTGAATTCTTTCAAGTGAATGTTCATGTTCTACTCATGTTTTGTAAATGTGGAGATTTGTGCAAAAATCCTGTTAAATTCAAACTTTATAACACCTTTATGACAGTTTCAAAGTCAATTTGATTAGTTGAAAAGTTAGGCATGAATGTGCTCTCCTCAAGAATAAATAGTAGACCTGGCTTACAAAACTTACCTATTGCATTTAGGCTTCTTTTTTTCCCATGTATTTTATTGATTTTTTAAAAGATAAATCACTTAATAGTTGGTAAACAGTGTGTTTGCTGGGTTTATATTTGTAACGAAAAATCATTAACAATTGGTTTCTATAATCCATAATCTACATAGTACATTTAGTTGATTTCCCTTTTTCCCAAAAATGTCTTCTTTGTGAACCTTGAAATAATACAGTTCTTATTATTTTGATAAATAACAGTTACATATATGATTTTTCCCAATATTCCTAGAAATAATGATCACATCAATATAATATTTCTTTTCTATCTAATCATTCTGGTTGCCTCTGGTTGCCTCATCTTATATCCTGTTACAGTCCTTATTTAGATTTGTTTCTTACATAAAGTTCAAAGTATTCTTGCTGGTTAAGATTTTCTCAACAGTTTATTACATTTAAAGATTTAAATCCATTTTCCCCATATAAACCATCTCAACACTTTTACATTTCTTAATGTAAAATAGGTTAAAACAATAAAGAAAAGGAAAAGAGAGCAAGAGTAAAGAAACATAAAAAGTAAAATACTATTTAAAATATATATATTCATTCCCAAAAATTCTTATTATTTTTAACCATGATTAAAAATATATTTAATCTTTAAATATTCCATTTAATGTGCCTAGTCATCTAATCCTTTGACTTTTATTCATTTTTTTTCTTTTTTATACATTATAATTTTCCTAAATTCAGACACATTTAATTATCTAAAACATTTCCTTCATCTAGTCCATTTCAGCACTATTATATTATTTATATCAAGAAATAAAATAAAAAGGGGGGAAGCATACAGTATAATTTAAGGAATTCATCTCTCTTAGAATGACATATGTATTCAGAATCTTTTCTATTTCTTTAACCATATTCAAACAAATGTTTCTTTTTTAAATATTCTCACTGGTAGAACTCATCATCTATTTTCTTAATTTTCACTTTAATCTTTTCCCTTTGATCAGTATCTTTCTTGATTAATGTGTTTTGCTGAATCAAAAAGTTTTTCCATATATTCTTGACTGTTGCTGTAGGTATAAGAAGTAAATTGAATAAAGTGTCTTTATGTGAGGCTTTTGCCTTTCCATGTTTCTTGAAAATGTTTTCCTCTTTCTCCTTTGCTTCTCTTATCACTTCCTTTCTCTCTGATGTTTTCAACATCTCTACATTCCATTTTATCCATTCTGTTTTTTTGTTCTCAGATTTATTTTGTAGTCTTAAGGGATGAGTTGTTTTTTCCATTTCTTGTAAATTTTTCCCCACTAGGATTAAATCATATTTTCTTGCTTTGTTAAGTTCCGTCTTTGAGTCTCTATTTTCAATGTTTTATCCACTTATTTGTTTTGTCTGCTCCTTCTCTGTTGTTTCCTGGAAGTTTTTTTATTGTAAAGTTAACTTAGAGATAGATTGATTTGTATTTTCAAAGTTATTTTGGATTTCTTTGTGATTTGAACTCAGTGTTATTTGAATTAATTGCAGTATACTATATCTCTCCTCCTGAAAGGTAGTTATGTTTTCTTGGTGTTTTCTGTCTACGGTACATGTCTCTGATCCATGATGGCCAAAAGTTGGAGTTTTCCTTCTTATCTGCAAATAGCTTTAGAGTCCCAGTTAAATAAATATTTGTAATCCAAAGAGTTCAAAAAATATTTTTTCTAAAGTTTATAATTCTTTCTTTGTCTCCAGCCCAGATTGTTGTCCTTTTTTTTTATCATAGCTTTTCTTTATTATTAAAGCTTTGAAGGTCACAAACACAGATTAGCTTTTCCTAGGTTTTGACAAGTTCTCTATGGAAATCATAGCTGTCATAATCTTCACCCACCACTAGATATCAGCGTCTATTTAGTTTTCAATATGAACAATGATTTTTAAAATGAGAGTCTTAACCATTCAACAATCTTAAACTTGTCCAAAGTTAAATTTTAGCTTTCAAGTTTATAAATTTATTTCACTACCACATATTTTGATCCTCCATATAATTTTAAATTTGCTGCTTCCGTTAGTATAAGAATGGAGCAGAAGTCCCCCTCCTTCACTTTTGGAGGTATTTTGCTTCTTGGGGATCTTTTCCAGGAAATTAAGTGTAGAATAGAAAAGGGAAAATCAGATTCCTCACACAGTTTCAAGCACACTGTTTACTGTAGTGCTGGTTTGGACTCCAGTTGCAAGTAGCTTGGGTTGATTGATGAAATACAGTCTTTCTCCTGTTAGGTTAGAAGGCTTTCCCCAAGACGAACGGAATGACTGCCATCATTTCAGAGTTGCTGGGGCACCCTTCTTTCTTCGCCGCGTCTCCGGGGTGGCTTGGACCCATTGGGGTCTCCAGGCAGGACAAAAATTATCCGTGGGGGTAAGGCGGTCTGCAAGCCCATGACCAGTCACTACCGTGCAGGACCGGAAGTCTGCATTTACGTTTCTTTACTTACTTTCTTTCCCTGTATTAATTAGGAGACACAAGTAATTTCATAATATGCTTCTAGAAAAGCCCCACTTAAGCTCTTTTATCTGTTATTTATATTAACATTATCATTTTGGATAAGGTTTGATTTGGGATTAATATGTTACCCCTGCCTTCCTTTGAAATGCCCCCAGCTGAAGGATCCGGGCATCTGAATTTTAACTTTGGTTCCACATTACTGAGCATAAAATTATATCAGACTTTAACAGTTCCATCTTGCTAAAAGGGTGCTGGAAACAATTTTAAAGAGAAAGGATATTGTTGTCACAGTTGGCATTAGACATCAGAAGTAACTCCAACTAGATCAGGGGTTCTCAACCTTGGCAACTTTAAGACTTTAAGACTTTGCTGGCTGAGGAATTCTGGGAGTTGAAGTCCACAAGTCTTAAAGTTGCCAAGGTTGAGAACCCCTGAACTAGATGAAAAGTTATTCCTATAAAGGGGAGATTTTTTAGTGGTGGCTTCCCAGTTTTGGAGTTCTCTTCCCAGGAAAGGTCTCCTAGTTCTTGTCTGTTTTGTACTGATGTCTGAACTAGACAAACATGTGAATTATAATCTTGTTTTTTGTTTTATGATATTTTTAATGATTTTATGGCTTTTTGAATATTAAGAGTCTTATGGTTATAAAACCATAAATAAATAAAAGAGGTGGATAGTAGCTGATTTCTTTTGTGGGGTAAAGAATATCTCTTTAAGACTTTTTTTGCTTAAGTTTAACCATTGTTTTCAGAGTATAAAAAATTAACTGCTGAACACATTAGGAGAACTATTGAGACTGCTTAAATACTTGTATCTGGATTTATTTCCAAAAGATAGTAAAACACACTATGATTTTATGTAATACCTCTAGCACACACACACACACCCGCTTTATGTCACCCAATTATCACTCCTACAGACTTTTTGCAGCTGCATATTTTGAATTACTCACACACATATATTTTGCATTGCTTCTTAAGGGCTGCAAATAATTATTCAATTATCATACAATAACTGTATAATAGGCTACACAGAAGTGTTGCATATATTATGTAGTGCTGTAACCCTGCTGTAGGTTTGTCAATGTAATTCAGCATGAAGCTTTCTTTGAATCACTTCTTTGAGACTTGCATTCATTTGCCACCTTGCCCTCCAGTAGTTAGGCAGTATGAATTTAAATAAACACCTCACAAGGATTTAGTGATGCAATGCCTTACATGAAAATATAGAGCATAAGGGTAGTGTGTTTTCCAGTTGATTGTTTTAATCTCATGAGCACAGGTCATAGCTGTTGGAAAATGACATGTAAAGTTGAAGATGATTTTGAAAATGAGACAAAAAGCTACGTGCTGTATGAAATTATATTATGTGAAATCTCCTGTTGAAGAAAAATGAAGGACAGTATATGGGAAATCAAAGAAGAATATAATTAGAAGTCACATGGATTAAGAACTGTGTTCATGCTTTGTGCTCAACAAGATATGGACTTTTTCTTTTATCCATTTATTTAAGTACTGAAAACTGATGATCAGGGATTTATTTTTCACAAATTGGGATACTAACAGCTCCTGGACTAATGTATAGTTCAGAATATAATAATCTACTGGGGTTTGCTCTTTCCAAATGATCCAAGACAACTTTGATATGAAACTATATTAAGAAAGACATATTTTGAACAAAAAGAGTTGCAGAAATTGCTGAGGAATGTGAAAAGTAATAGAATAGATGTAGCTAAATATCCATAGACCATTAACCAGTATTTTAGTCAATATATAAAAAAGGCTTCTACTCTTTTTACAGGCAATTTGTATATTCCTCTACTGTGGAAACTGATCTGTTTATTTCTATTTCAGATAAAATTGTAACCTATATAGACAGGAAGCATAATATTAAGGTGCTTCCTCTCCCCTCTCCATATTCATATCACAATAAACTAATCCTTGCATCCTTACTTTCTCCCTGTGGAACAAAATCTGGATCAGGAAATGAAAAAAAATGTTCCAACTTCACACATACCATTGAAAACATAGATGGCTGGTTGCTAAGTCTCTTTATAAAAACCTTTCACAGTGGTCATAAGAATGGGCTTGAATTATAGTACTGTTATCTCTGGTTTGAAGGGTCTTATTCAAAGCAGTTTTAAGATATCTAAGAAATCAGTGTCTAAACCAGAGCTTCAAAACCAACACTTGAAACTGCTGTTTATTCATAAAGACAAAACTAACTTTGAGCATCTAATCTTGTTTGACTCTCACTGAAGATTAAGCTGGAGGTTAGTACTCCTGATGAAGGCTGGCCAAATGAAAACTAAAATATCCAAAATAATGGTTTTAATTTTCACTGACTTTTAAAAAAAATATTTATTTTATTTGATGAATATCCAATCAGTGTAATACCATCTGTGATCTTTAGAATCAAGCCTGGATAAAAATTGCCCAAGAATCTTCTCACAAGGAGACATATTGTATTTACCTCCCCTGCCTTTCAATGACTTAGGATGCAAAAAATAAAAAAGAAATGTAGATGGAAAAAGTATAAAGACAAAAAATATTTTGTGCAATGTTATCTTCTTTACTTTGTTCACCCAGAGTTGCCAATGCCAGTTAAAGCTAATCATGGAGACTCTTCTGACTCAGACAGCATGTTCAAAAGGCCAGCTGAGGACAAAAGATTAAGATAAACTTTATTGTCATTTTTTTTACTGTGAGCACACTAGCACACATTAAAAATGAAATTCTGTTGGCTAGTCTCAAAAGAAAATATGGGTATATATCTACCCATACACATACATAACACACACATATATGTACTTACACCCATATGCATATGCATATGCATATACATATATCACTGTCCATTTTAAATACATAAAAGAAAGTTGATCTCAGGGACTGCCACAAAGAAGAGGGAGTCAAGCTATTTTCCAAGGTCCCTGAAGGCAGGACAAGAAGCAACAGATGGAAATTAATCAAGGAGATAAGCAACCTAGAACTAAGGAGAAACTTCCTGACAGTTAGAACAATTAACCAGTAGAACAACCTGCTTCCAGAAGTGGTGAATGCTCCAACACTGGAAGTTTTAAAGAAGAGACTAGACAGCTATTTGTCTGAAATGGTATAGGGTTTCCTGCCTGCGCAGGGGGTTGGACTAGATGACCTCCAAGGTCCCTTCCAACATTATTATTATTATTATTATTATTATTATTATTATTAGTAGTAGTAGTAGTAGTAGTAGTAGTAGTAGTAGTAGTAGTAGTAGTAGTAGAAACTTAAGGTTGATACTGTAAGAAACAAAATTGTGACTGAATCTAGTTGTTCTGCTTTGTATACCACAAAGCCTCTTCCTCCCAGAAGGTATCAAGGAAAACAGTTCATGAAGAGGATGTATAGCATCCCAGACAATACTGAAGATAATTGCCATCCTCACTGCCGTCTGCACTGAGACAGAGAGAGAGAAAGATAGAAATTAAAAATTAATTTCTCATCAAATAACATAAACTTACAAAATAAGTTGGTGCCAATCTGCACTGGCCACTTTCTTGACAGAGCTCATTTCATTGATTTCAGTTCAATAAATATTCTGATAGTTAATGAATTCAGTATTCAAGGTAACATTCAAAACTAATATTAGGAAATTCAAAAACCCATGAGAAAAAGGATTCTATTTTATTTTATTTTTTAAATGTGAAACATGGTTAATGAATCATCTAAATATTCCATGGTAGTTCCAATTTTAGCTGAATGCCTAACTGCTTTGCAAAAACTGGTTTTCATGTGCCTAACATAATTATGCTCCTAGAGAAATTCATACACAGGCAAATGAGTGTAATTCAAATAGATCAAGTAAGTATTCTACTCTACTCTACTCTACTCTACTCTACTCTACTCTACTCTACTCTATTCTTATTTTAAATATCCATATTCATTATACATATCATAGAAGACTCTGTTCTAACTGGACCCAAGACTTGAAAAACACATGAACTGTAAGGTACCTGAAAAGTCACCAATTCTTAGGGAGTAATTCTGATTTAGATAGAGAAGCATATAGTATATATTCTATAAATTATTCATGTTCCTCAGTCATTAGGCCTCAAGATATCTTGAACCACATCTTCTAGCAGGTAACTGCTACTAATTTTGCATAAGATTGCACTGAGGTTACTATTGTTTTCAGGCATTTTTTTTCTGACTGCCAGTTGAATGAATACCATAGGGGATTTGATGCCCCTTCCCTTTGCATATCTCATGCCACTCTAGAAAACAGGGACTTCTGGACCAACTCTGAGACAAGTACAGGTAAGATTACTTCTGAGTAGGCTGGGCAGTTTATATTCACTTGGATGCCTTTGAATCATTTACCTTAACAGAGGCTGCCAGGGCCTCTGTTACTTTGTATCCCCTTTTCCCTTTATTCTCAGGTATACATGGTAACTATAAAAAGTAGTACTGACTCTTTTTAAAATATGAAATGAAGCTTAAATACATGCTATAATTGCTCATCTTTAACTATCTCCTGCCTTGCTGCTCTCTGTTATCTCTATGTTAATTGCTAAGGTTTTTCTAAAGTGAGGGCAAAAAGGCAAGGAGTGGATGAACTGATTTCAGGGGGAAAGCAAGTTGATTTGGACACATCTTTCAATACTTTGAAGCAAAGCAGGGTCAACCCAATTTGGCTTCCATATGGAGCTGAACTACACAAGTAGTTTGGAGCTGTGGAACGCTACAATAGTACTCACGGAAAAGCTACTTGCTTTGACAATTGATGCAGAGAAGGAAAAGTAACTATGAAAATGTTGGCTAGATTTCATAGATTATTAGACCATTCAGACTATAGTACAACCATTTCTGAAATTCTGGAGGATTTTTCTCTTACAAATACTAAACAGGTAGTCCTCGACTTATAACCACAATCGAGCAAAAAAATATGTTGCAAAGTAAGACATTTGTTAAGTGAAATTTGCCCCATTTTATGATCTTTCTTGCCACAGTTGTTAAATCAATCACTGCAGTTGTCAAGTTAGCGACATGATTGTTAAGTGAATCTGGTTTCCCCATTGGCTTTGCTTGTCAGAAGGTCACAAAAGGGGATCACATGACCCTGGGACACTGCAACCATCGTAAATACATGTCAGTTGCCAGTTTGGATCATGTGACCATGGGGTGTTGCAATGATCATAAGTGTGAAAAACGGTCATAAGTCACATTTTTCAGTGCTGTTGTAACTTTCAACAGTCACTAAATGAACAGTTGCAAGTCAAGGACTACCTGTAGTCTCTGTAAATTTGCTCCCTGTTATTCTTGCGTTACTCTCTCTTTTCTAATTTAATACCCATGTTTAAATTTAAAATGTTTCATATGAGGGAAGGATTTATTTTTGTCTATGCTACTTTGCACAGCATGGGCTTTATTGAATGCATTTCTCAGACTTCCTAGTCAAAATAATTCTGAACAATTGTGGACTAATTATATATTTCTAAGCACTTTACATGCTGATATTGGTATAATTTATAAGAAAAAAGTCTGTAAATTTTATTTCAATATTATCATTCCATATTACTGAAGAGTGGACTAAATCTGGGAATTTTTGTTGCAGAGTGAGTCCATGAGAGGGACAGAATTTGGGCCAAGAATTTCTTTGGTTTCACTTTCATATTTTAAATAAATTACACAGGAGTGGGCATACATGGTCAACATAAGGGATGGTATGAATGCATTTAGCTACTCAGCTAAATGTAAGACGTGAAACTATCTGTGAAAGCCTGTTTTTTTTTCCATGCTACTACAGTTGAATTATTTTGAATTTCTATTTTAGGTTCCTTGAATTGGGTTCAAAGTGGAATATGTTATTGAGAAGAAAATAGTGCATAAGGACAACTCAATTAATACTTTCAAGATGAGCTTATTTCTTAGCCTGAGAAACTGCATTGCAGAGTGTTCTTGAAATGACTGGTCTACTTGCCCTTCCATCTGGGAGTCCACTGTATGTATTAGAGAAGGTCAACCCAATTCATTAAACAGCCATGATGGAAACACTGTTCCATTTGCCCGAAAAGCACAAGAACTCTTTCGAGCCATCTAAGGCAATCATAAATGTGACCTAAAGAAAGGACTCCTTTTACCTACTAAAGCATAACTCATATTAAAATTAATATGAGTTTTCATGTGTACAGAGAAAGTGAATTCAGGAATGATCCAAATAATTTTAAAAAAATCTGGCTACCTTTCATTTAGGAATACATTGGAATGAAGCATGACTACTCAGTTGCAAAGCAAAAATTGTTTTCCAGAATGTATTGATGAAAATTAGGTTGCCTGCATCATAACATTGGTAAGGCAGGAATATCAGTAGCTACTATTGAGTATATTGTCATTGAATATAAATAAAATATTTAATTATAGTGAATGACCAGCAAGGTGAAAAATACAAAAGCAACAACCAAGTACAAAACACAACTTAATACAAGACTGAGAGAAAAGGAATGATTAAACAAAATGCATTTAAATACTAGAAAACACACACACACAAATTACAATTTGTGTTGCAATTTTGATGTTTTGTACCTTTTTATGGAAATAACTGTATATAGAAACATAGCAAAGCTATGGAAACAAACCATTTATTTCTTATAACAGATTGTTTTTATATAACATATACACTACAGGTTGTCCTCGAGTTATGACCACAATTGAGCCCAAAATTTATGTTGCTACATAAAACAATTGTTAAGTGAGTTTGCCCCATTTTATGACCTTTCTCGTCACAGTTGTTAAGTGAATTATTGCGATTGTTAAGTTAATGAAATGGTTATTAAGTGAATCTGGCTTCCCCATTGACTTTGCTTGTTAGAAGGTTGCAAAAATTAATCACATGATCCCAGGATACTGAAATAGTCATAAATATGAGTCAGTTGCCAAAGGTCTAAATTTTGAGTATGTGACTGTGGGGATGCTACAATGGTTGTAAGTGTGAAAAACGGTCATAAGTCACTTGTTTCAGTGCCATTATAACTTTGAATGGTCACTAAATGAACTGTTGTAAGTTGAGGACTGTTGTGAGTGTCTCTAGACCAGCTGGGGAAATGTCAGATGATGATGAAGAACAACCAGGCCCCTCTGGGTATTTTCCCCTCCCGGCAGCCGAGCTAGATAATGAGGAGATTTGTATGCAGTCTGAATCAGACTCTCAAAATGATGAGTCAGATTTGGAACAGGAAGAGAGATGGCTTGATCCGAGATTCCGAAGGTTTGATAGGCGGAGGTGTCAGTTACGTGGAAAAAGGAAGTAATGGGGGAAGTGACGTATCGGAAACTATATTAGAAGATAAAGGAGGGACTAATTCTTTGTCACGAGCAACGTTACTATCAAGGAGTAGCTTGATGCCTTGCCCAGTTTGTTTGAACTTAGTTTTCTGGTGTTTTGGACTCTACGGAAGATTAATGAGCTCTTGGACAACTTTACAGATAAAGAGTGAGTTAATTGGAAGGGAGGGAGAGCATGTTTAAGCGGAATGTAAATAAATCAGAATTGGCCGTTCCGGCCAACAAAATGCCAGCAGCTTGCTTTGCAATGAATCTCTTGAAATGTGTTAAATAAAACTCTTAAAGACATACTACTGTGGATTTTACTAAGCTGAGAAGGGCCAGACATAACAAGGACTACCTGTATTGGATTTATGACTCCATTTGTGACAGGAAATTAACCATATCTTTTCTCCTCCAAGACATTCCCCCCCCCCGTTATCATTTTCTTGTCTTCTGTCTCACCCAATGTTCTTTTTTACTTCCTATTCCATGTGTTGATCTCTCTTTTCTTTCTTTAATGTGAGTAATTGTCACTGCATTTTATGCAGATAGCACAAGGATGCTTCTGTCACTAGCTATCAGGTTGTTGCTTGATGTATTCCGGTCAACCAGATAAGAACGTGTGAGCAGAAGCTCCTGAAAAAGTCCAGGCTTTCCTCATGATTTGTTTCCAAAGGATTTCACAGGGAGGTTATGGAACCTGAAGAGATGATCATTCAGTGAGCAAGAAGACCTCAGTCCTCCCAGGATAAGTTTCTCCTTTGAAAGATTCCTCAAGCAGATCATTATTTATGAAATTGTGTGAGAACTAATAAGAAAAAATGGTGTGTGTGTGTGTGTTGTGTGATCTTTCTGCCTGTTTTTACATGCATTCCTAGCCATGAAATATGCAGTTTGTGGGAACTGCAGCCAATCTGTATAATGGGCAGCTGGGAATCTGAAGAGCAATGATTGTAGTGAAAGACGTCTAAGTTAGCCTTTGACTTTCTATATTTGTGCTTGAAATGGCATGGAAGAATGAAGGTTAAAGCGAGAGATACATGCAAATTTCCATGTATCTCTTTCCCTTTTAATGACCTTGCACAGATGCTTTCTGATTCCCCCCCCCACAGTTTCTAATAATGTTCCCAGATAAGTTCCAGCATTAAGGAGAGCTTCAGACAGGCTACTGCACTCTTGAAGAAGTTGCAATGTGAACATACAATTTGTGGTTCAAGAAAAAAATGTATATAATTGTTTGACAGTTGGATTCCTGTTTTTATTTTTGCCCTTTGAGTAAGTTTAGATACTGGGCAGAGTGACTGAATTTTGAGTGAACCTGAAACAAATCCTTGCAGAAAAACATTTTGTGAATAATTGAACTAGTTTACCTTCCACCTGAGGCTAACTGGAACAGAATAAGATGGTGGAAGGGGTACAATAGCATTAAAAGGCAGGGAAGGCTTTTAGACTCTTTAGAATAATTTTGATAATAAACAAAGCAGAGAAATGCAAAGTCATTACTCATTTTGAACATACATATTAGGCTGCCTTTCATGCTTACAGTACAGGCATAAATAAATGAGGATGCCAACCTCATTTTAAAATTTGATTTTCATTTTAATTTCTTTCATATAATAGTTCATCAGAGTCAACAGCTTTCCTAGGAATGGGGCCTTTAACATGTTATGTACTTTTCTAAATTAACTATTTTCGTAGCCCCAGGCAACAGAAGGACAGAAAGGGCAACTAATTAAATAATTCATCTAAATTCTAAAATAATATATTTAATGTGAGGTTTTGCTGGCAGGTAGCACTTTGTAAAGAGATGTACAGAATAGAAATACTATTCACATAACTAAGATCATGCCAGAAAGGACCAAATGTTTGGCAAGATCAATATTATACAATTAAATACTTTACTTCAAAGTTTAAAATATTAAACATAATTCTACAATGCTAAATAATACTTGCAATTGATTCAGGATTGCAGAAACTTTCATGATTCTTATTTGTTGAACGCAAAAAAGGAAAAGTATCGAAAGAAAATATTTTTAATTTTTATTTTTTGACAAGTTAATAACTTGTGACATTCTCATAAATATGATATGGATGCAGGCTCATGTCTTAGATATGAGATGTGCACAAGATCTCTGTCTTATATACTTGATCAGTTGTGAAGGGATCTTACTTCTGACATTTCAGATATTTGGAGGACTCCTCCTAAGGGGCTTTATCAGATCAGGAAGTCAACTAAGTTCATGGTGAGAATAGAAGTATCCTAGCTTCTTTGCAACAATAAAGTAAGCTAAAAAAATGGAAAGAATATAAGAAGTAGGAGGTTCCAGAGAAGGAAACATTTGGTAAGGGTGCAGGACAGATTTAAGCATAGAGTCAATAATGATAATGATGAATACTGATACCAGATTGGCTCCCTGGAAATACATTACTTCATATAAGTTACTTAAGTCAAGGAAATTAAGAAAGGCATTTCTTGTATATGTACACACACATGCACAAACATTTTTCAATGTTACACATATTTATTCATTCATTCATTCATTCATTCATTCATTCATTCATTCATTCATTCATTCATTCATTTATTTATTTATTTATTTATTTATTTATTTATTTATTTATTTATTTATTTATTTATTTATTTATTTGACTTATATGCCGCCCTTCTCCCAAGTTATTGTAAGTTATTCAGATAAGGTCCATCACACTAACCCTTTGATTAGTAGTACATCACCGTGACACTTTCTATCAAAACTGTGTTCCTCTATGGATGATCTCATAAGACATGTTACACTTTGGGGTAAGAGTCAGGAGGAAAAAAATCTCTACCAGGAAAAAAGATGTGCTAGGTTTTCTTGATGCTTTATGGAAAGATTTGAATTTTTCTCAAGTGTGCCTTCAGCCAGGGGGCTGGAGGGAAGGCTGAAAATTCTGTAGGTCTTCTGCAAATAGAAGAAAACAAATTAGGCTTCTCTTGTTATGATCAGTAATGACATTTTTGTATTTTCCAAAAGTCACCAACGCTTTTCAGTTGGCCTTGTGCAAGCATCTGGTTTATGTCCTGCTACGCGTGGCATGATTCATCATGGCATTAAAGGAGTTGATGCAAATCTTCAGAGTACATTGAATTTATTGTGCCAATTTTTAAATCTGTGGCTCAGTTTAAGGGGAAACCAACAAGTGCTGCCCTGCAACTGTATTGGTTGTCTGTTTGCTTCTGGTTCAATACAAGTTGCTAGTAATGACCTATAAAGCTCTACATTGCATGGAACCAGATTATTTGAAGGATCGCCATCTGCCCAATTACATATTCCCATCCCATCATATCTATTAGGAAGGTCAGGTTCCTGGTGCTGTCAGCCAGAGAGTGTCATCTGGTGGATCAAGGAAGACTTTTCTGCTGTGGTGCCCACCCTGTGGGACAACTTCCCCTTGGGGATTAGATTAAACTGCTGGCCTTTCAAAAAACCCTGAAAACTTGATTTTGTCAATCAGCATTGAGATATGGTAAAATGGTGGAACTGACATAATGGTTGTATTGAATATTACTGAAATGTGTGAATGGAAAGAATTTTGGCTATGAATGGAAGGAATTTTAATGAGGATTTTTATTGCCTTTGCATTGTCTTATACAGTTTTAAATGTATTGTTTGGTTGTTTTTACATTGTTTTAACTGTATGTAAGCTAACCAGAGTCATTTATATGAAATGGACAGCTATACAGATATAAATTAAACAATAAAAAACAAGCAAGCAAGCAACAGCATCCATCAAAGCCTGGGAAACCAATTGTATAGAATGCATTTATTTTTCAGCTGGTATACCAAAAACATGGACCAACTTAATTACATTTCCAAAGTTCTGATATTTGTGTTGGAATGAAGTGAAAAAAGGTGAAGATATGCTAATATCCTGATAATCACTTATCAAGAAAATACCTGTCAGGGAAAGCTGATGGAAAATATTGTCTTCTTATCCTCTAGCATCATAAGTACAGGATCTATAAAAGGAAAGCCTACACAAAAAGCAGCAAAAATAAAATACATGTGTTTAACATACCTGTACTAACACTTGATGAGATGAGTATTTCTCAAAAAGTATAATTATAATGATGATAGTAAGGAGGCCAAAGATTACTTATACATCCAAATAATGAAAGATCTTTTGTTTCAGGCTGCCCACCTCCTCCTCACTCCCCAACCCCTGGCCGTAATAATATTCCCACAGACCAGTTCTGGGATTTCTTTTAACTAGAAGACAATTGGGCTGTTTGACCTATTGGCAAGGCCACCTAGTTAAGTTGCCAGAAACTGTAGCTTGAACAGAAGAGCCTATGTTTGATAATTCTGGAGGCTTTGTTACAAATTCTCTAATTATTCAGGCAACTCTTCATGTCATAGTCTAGCCAGAGGAGATAGACTCAAAATGGATATTGGCAAACACATTGGTGCAAAGTCAAATCAAACAGCTGGAACTAGTTAGCAAACTTAAAACTGCAGGTAGGCCAAAGGGAAGGGAAGGTGGGGGAAAACGCAATGCACACTGTATATTTTTCTTCTCCTTTTTTTGTAATTAGCTCATCTTTCAGCTTACCCACACAGGTGTTGCTGGACTAGAAAAAAAAATGGGCTGCTTCTGGGTGGGAAATGGAAAATATGAAGAGTTGCCAGCTTTTTCTCATTACTTTTAACCCTTGACAAAGTAATTGTGACTTGTCCTAACCATTTTTCCTACTTCTTCCCTCTGCTTGCTATGTATCATACCTTATTTTCAACAAGTGAAAAGTTCTGGGGGACCCTTTTAGAGGGAGGCTGAAGATGTTTAATGCCTTCAGTTCCTAAGCTGACTTAATGAATATTAATGGGATTGCAACTGGATGTAGAAGATCTCTGAATTTCAGGATTAACATATGGGCAATCACTTCAGTTACTAAAATAATATGGCTTGAGATATTTTAAGTTGCACTCCTTTTCAGAATGGAAAATCTACCAGCCTGACCAGGGAACATAATTTAAAACTGACCATACTCATGGTTTGAAGGGGAAAAAAAGGCATGTGTAAATGTGAGATTTTACAGATGGATTTTTAAAGGAAGGAACACCCTCTAATCTAAAGGCACACTCCTGTGGAAGCCAAGCAACAAACTGGAATGAAGAAATAACAGAAAGCAATAACAGAAGGTTGTTATTTTCTCTAAATAATAGTACAATCAGGGGCAAGTACAAATTTTCTCTGCAGCTTTGTCAGGTTAAGGAAATTTCATATTTTGAGCTAGCTTTTCCTCTATGGTTAGAAGTGTGGATATAAGAATCTGATTATCATGAATCTCAGTTCTTTTTTTTTCATGATGTTTTGTATTTACTCCACTGATATTCTAAAGAAGAATAAGAGAGGCTTTTCAGTTTGGATCATAAATATATTGTGGCCATATCTATTTGAACAATAGTTGATAAGAATTTAAAACTGATCTTTCTTCTCATAAGAAGTTGAAACTTTGGAATAATCAGCTAATTACTGAAACCTTAAAACTTCTGGAAAGTAACAAAAAATATAATTTGCCTAAAAGCTAAACTGCGAATACAGTCAGTTTAAAAAGACATTTGTTATACTGTTTGCCAGCCTTGAAAATCTATATAGTTTAAATACCTTTAATAAAGTCCAAATAAATATGGACAATACATCAGACATTTGAAATAGATAATAGGAGTATCCTATATTGCAAAATCAATGGTCTTAAGCTTTGAGGTCGTAAGAAATATGATTTTAAACACACTAATCTATCATATTTATTTTGATCTTAAACAAGGCTTATTCATAAAATATGTTTCTTTTTATTCTGCTGGATTCCTCACTGAATGTTTGAAAAAGGTAGCTTGATGAGCCTTTTAACATGGAATTGCAATAAATGTGTAGGTACTGAGTGCACATGCATTGGTCATGCCCCTTGCTACCTTTTCTTGGTTGAGGTTCTTACTATGACGCAAGAGGTTGTTGGAAAGAAACTAAGATTCAAAGGTATATTCGGGCAGCGGGGGAGTGGAGAATTTATTTACAAAGAATTTGGATTTACCATGTTTGGACTACATGTAGTCCTTGACTTACAACCATTCATTTAGCAACTGTTCAAAGTTAGAACAGCAATGAAAAAAGTCCTTGTGCTTATGACCATTGCAACATCCCCATGGTTCAAGTGATCAGAATTCAGGTGCTTGGCATATATCTATGGTAGCAACAGCTGCAGTGTCCTGGGTTCATGTGATTGCCATTGGTGATCATTCTAACCAGCTTTTGACTAGCAAATTCAAAGCCTCCCCCTCCTTTTTTACACATGAACCTTCATTCTTACTTTTTAAACTTGACATGTTGTGGTCATCATCTTCATACTTTTGATTGTGCAGAAACCTTTCTAACTTGTTTTGTTTTACTTACAAACACTTGTTATAACAGATATAAAAGGAAACTAACTTACGTTTCATAGAACAGAAAAACAAAATTTGAAGGTCAAATTTAGTTCTGTGTATTGTGTACAAATGTTAGATTTATATGTGTGAGAACACATTAAGTACATCATAATTAAACCTTGTAGCCTCTGCCTCCTCATCTGAGGAGTTTATAGTAACAAACTAAAGATGTTAAAAATCTAATATCCTTGCCCTGGGCATCTAAACTTAATAGAATAAATTAAATTTCATAACAATCAGATATTATTATTGTGTATTTTTCCAGAGATCAGCAAAAGAGAGTGGAGTGAATGGTAATGGCTTCTGCTGTTTGCCTTCCTGAAATGATTCTGTGAAAATTATAACACCCAGAGAGCCCAAAGTAACTAAATAAGAGTATACTATCACAATTATCCAATATATTACACTCTTTTCTACCAAAATACAGACCCTATTATATTTACAAATGTAAATGATATGGTGGCTTTTGTATGTAAATAGGATTATTTTGTACTGCAAACAAGAACAGTCAATGGGTTCAGAAGTACTAATGACCATGTACAAATCATCAATTGTGTCCCTACTTGAGGATTAGTACTACTAGTGAAAATTCAGGAATTATAGTTGAATCTCCAACCCTGATGGATTGTGTTTCATCATTACAAGATTGTTGTGAGCACTGTTTCTCAAATTAAGTTTCAGAATGCCCAATCTTAAATGTAAGGTATGATCTAAGAACATTATTGCTGGTGTTTGATTTATATTGCAATCTGAAAATATGAAATGTACAAGCTTTTAATATGTTTAATGTTTTGCTCACAAAGCACTCTTGAAACCTGATCAAAACATACTCAGGGCCTTATCTTAGACAATATGAATATTTTCTGTTTCCTCATAAACAGTGTCAAGTTCCTCATGGTATTGATGAAATTCCATAAACTGAACTTGTATTTAAGCCATGCTGGATTGCTATGCACCCTTATTATTGGATATCTGCTAAGATAAGATATTTAATCACCAATAGACAACAAACTGGCATCATAACAAGTATTCCATACCTAAGGGAGTTACCAAAGAAATATAACTAGAACCTATGCAATCCTATTATAACTGATTCAAGCTAAATTCTTATTCCAATTCTCCACACTTTCAAAGAACAAAGACTAATGTTGTATTTAAACAGCTGCTGTTAACCAGCACCTTCATTTTGTGGACTGAAGATTGATATTAGTAAATGACAATCAGTAATAAAAATAAACTTCTTTCACTACAAGTACTAGCTGATATGTTTAATTCCCTAGATAAAGCTTAGCACTTGCCTATCTGTTTGTGCATTTGCCTATCTATTTGTGCATATTTTTTTTCTAAAGCTATGACAGTAAAACAAAAGCTAGCAGGCATACACTGCTTTTTTATTATATACAATATTACTACACTAATAATATATTATGAGGCATCATAAGACAACTTTAATGGACTATATGTGAATATCATGACTGATGCCACCATTTTATTTCTTTCTAATGTTTGTCAACTACCATACCTTCTCCTCAAGTAGTGAAATATTCAAATATTCAAATTATTGCAGAGTGACAACAATTTGGCAGAAATCTGTTATAACCCTTAAGAAAACCTTCCAAGCTATGACACATCTTGAGACATTTCTGAACATTTTCTCTACACATGTGTATGCCTTCTGCATCAACATGTGATGCTAGGTTTAAAGATTTTCTTGCTCAAAAACATTGTCTGCCAACTTTTTCAACATTACTTTGAGTTTTTCAGATTCCAGTTTTATCCCATAATGATGTACTTAAATAGCATTGGGTATCTATTCTAGACAATCTTATGATACTTCATTGATGGCTTTTGCCACAGAACTAGATGCTACTCCAAAAATAATTCTATTGTAATAATATAATTTTTTGTATGCAGTTCTGGTGAAAACTGCTTTTTTCTTTCTCCATTTTCATTTGCAAATAAGCCTTGACTTTTTTTTTATTGAAGCAAGGTAAGTCCTCAGTTTTAAACAAAAGGGGTCACTTAGTCCAGGGGTCTTCAAACTTTGTCCTTTTATGACTTGTGGACTTCAACTCCCAGAATTCCTCAGCCAGTGTACCTGGCTGACGAATTCTGGGAGTTGAAGTCCATAAGTCATTAAAGGGCCAAGTTTGAAGACCCCCTACTTAGTCCATAAGAACCATGGTGGCACAGTGGTTAGAATGCAGTACTGCAGGCTACTTCTATGACTATTGGCTACCATCAGTTCGGCAGTTCAGTTGTCACCAGCTCAAGGTTGACTTAGTTTTCTACCCTTCCAGATTGTTGGGAGCAATATGCTGACTCCATAAACTGCCTAGAGAGGGCTGTAAAGCACTGTGAAGTAGTATATAAATTTAAGTGCTATTGCAATTAAAGTATATGAAAATTAGGAAGAATTTATATTTGAATTATGGAATGTTTTATATGAATATGGACTTAAAGGTTAATTGTTAAGGCCATAGTGAGCTTGGCCCATAAGCAGCACAGCTATAATTTATTGTTCTTGGTTTTTTTTAAATTCAGGTATTGCTATTATTTTGAAAGGATAGTACAAGCAGCATTTTTAAAATACTTGATGAATCAAGCCTTTGGATATACCTGGATACTTAGTCTTATTCAAACTTTAGAAAAAGAACAACTGGAGGATAAAACAAGGATGTGTCTTAGCCAATTCCTTCTGGGTGGAAAATGAGAAGATAGCTATTTTCATTGACTGCAGCTCTTTATGTGACCTGTATCTTGCAGATTGTAACCATATTCTGCTAAACAAATGGGTGAGGTTTGAACATGCATTTATAATGACATGAGCAAGGGTTGATTACAAGCTTCTGTGACACTATACAGCACACTGTCTTCCATGTCATTGCACTATGCTCAGCTAAGTGAAGGGACTGGGATTTTATTGCTGAACTTTTAAAATACATGAAAACTACTTTAGTACTGGAGCAAATGAGAATTGGTCATTAAGTTTTTCAACTGTAGGTATTCACAGCCGTTTTTGAAAAATCTTTTGAACTGGCTTACTGGATCTCAGATTTTAATTCAGCTTCATAAAGAAGTGGAATCTAGTAGGCTTTCTTCTGTGACACCCTCATTGTCTTTACAGTTGAAATGATAGATTTGCAATAGTGTTGCATAAAATATATTCTGAAAAGTTGGATATGAACTTGAAGACTGGTAGTGGGCATTTCTGAAACAAAAACAACAGAAGAACTTTCCTATTTTAGAAAGGAAAATCCCTTGTTTTAAAATAGCCTTTATTTTCAGGGCTGCTATTACAAGTTCAATTTAAATACAAAGAAGAATATGAAAGAAAGGCAAATCCTTGACATTTTAGCAAATGACTGAGAAGGTCATGTAAAGGTGCATCTGCATATATATTGGTTGTTCTTTTTCTCAATGGTGGAAGAAACTTTTTTATTAAAAAGTATTTCGAATTTCTGGGTCGTGTTTTTTTTTTGAGGGACTAACATGTTTAGTACTATCAACCAGAAATATTTAGTTAAGAAGTAACATTAATATATGTGGACAAAATATCATCTTCCAGCTTATCAGGAATGTTATAAAGATAAATGAGAATTTTAAAGTATATTGTCCTTGTAAAAACAGACAAATAATTAGTAATAAGTGTCACCAAAACATGATAGCTTTTTTCCCAACCAAATCAAAATATTTAGAAAATATTGTGGACTGGTAGGATCTGCCATACCAAAGGACTAATATACAATAATTCAGAGAAATTCTGCCTTTTTTTTAGTTATAATACAAATCTTAATTATTGGACTGATTTTTAAATCCACATTTTAAATACTATTGTTCAATGTATGGAGTTTGAGTGAAAATTGAGTTTTTCCATCATTGCTTCAATATATTGTAGTTCTCACTCCAGTCAGTGGTATTTAGCCTGACATCTCAAACAATTCATTATTTGTTTTTTAGCCTTAAATAAAGGTTTTGAACCTTAAATACATGATTTCCACAGCAGGGATTTTACTACATTTATCCTGTTTTTATATTCCACTGGGATAACATCAGCTGTAGGAATTTAGGGAAACTTAAAAAAAGATTGCATGCTTGATAGAGCTAATCATGTGTAATTGTTTAGCTGTCCCTTTTAAAAGCTTTATGAGTTGTTTGCTGTTTAGAAATATAAAACATCTGCCAGATGTGAGTAATTAATTGGCTTAGTACCTTTCTATCCTTTACCATGTTTTGGTTTCTGAGACCAGAGACATAGAAACACCCATCTTCTGAGGCTCGCTTCTTTGGGAGACATCAAAGTTGTGAGAGGGAATTGCTCTTGGCAGTCAGAAGGGCTAGTAAAAATAGGCTTAGAATGTTTACATGACTTTCTATGGGTCAGGCTTTATTACAACTGTGCTCTGTGGCCTCCAGTTGACTGAGCGCTTTGCAAAGGTTTTTGGCAAGCACAACAGCTAACATTTCCATGTGAGAAAGTGTTTATAGAGAAATCTTTAAAAATTGAGAGTTTTCTTTTATTCTAAAATAAAACAAATAGAAATACCAGAGAAGATCCAAGCCAGCTTAAGGGTGTCTTGGGTCAAAAAGGTCATGATGGTGATAGTGTGATTCCAATAGAAAAAGGCAGAATTTCGATCACACTATCATGGCTGCCATCTTAATTACTTTTTTAAAGTCATACTCTGTGGACGGCTCTGTAAGTTGTTTTATATTAACCATTATTATTACAGTTACAATTACAATTTTGCACAATCTAGGAAAGTAACCAAGCACAATGGTGTTCTTCAGATGCATTGGATTGCAATTTCCACAATCCCAAGTCCTGGGCTCTGTTGATTATGGCTGATGGAAGATTTCATGGAAATTTAAAGTATGTGGCAAATATTTTCAACTGTCACTATTAGCACCTCTCTTCTGGACATTTTCCTCCATATTACCATAGATCTTTTGTTATCCTTTTCTGGCTCCTAGGGAACTTTGGTTTTCTATCTCAGTTCAGTTGCCCTAAAGGGAAAAAGATGCTTTAAGTTTTCCACGTTGCTGCTTGTCTTTACCTATATATATTTTTTTCCAAAAGGAAGAAGCTAACAGCTGCTTAGCATTTAACTTTACATTTTTAGAAAGCTGATGTAGGCTAAATATATACAAGAAAGAAAGCAATTCAGGGTTATCTTATTTTTGTGAGGAAAAATGTTTTTCAGGAAATGTATACTTCCTATCAAAAATGTGTGATAGAATCTCTAATTTAAGCAAAACCTTTGTATTTATTTTTTTGCAGAACTTTGTACCCTTCTAGTGCTTTACTTGTTGTATGCATTGTGAAGAGACATTGTTTTACTAGAAAAAAAATAAACCTTGTATTTCTTTAATATTAAATGATTCAGTTAAAAATAATTAGTTTAAAGGTAGGGCGAGTGTGGCATTTTTATTTTGCAGAAGTTTTGTTTACTTCTGTGCTTTGCTTGTTTTAATGAATCTGCACTGTTTATCTTAGGTTAATTAAAGGATGTTAATTAAACTGAACTGGAACTTGATTCCATTTATAGCAAGTTGCTAATCAATTGTAAAGAAAGAAAAAAGCTCCCTGCTCTTTTTGGTGATTCTAAATGTTAATAATCTTCATTTAGGAGTAAAGACTGTATAATCTCTATCTTTCTGTTTAAACTGGTTATAACAAGAAACAAGGAATAAGACTGTCTGTAAAATTCAAAAGTGTCAGACAGTGAAATCAGCTCTTTTTGCTACAGTTGGCAAGAAAGATATGTGAATATGATAAGGTACTGTCTGAGTGTTTAAATAGTATTGCTTTTAATGCAATGTATTCATGAGTCATCTTGTAGTAAGCAGGATCACGATAGAGTGGCCGGGTTTCATTTCATGATTTTCCTGAAACAATACAGTTTCTTATAATGTTCCTTCTTGCCATTTTGCTTATGTTGATGGTTTTATTTGGATTCTAATAGGACTTTCTTTCACATTTTTGTTATTAGAAAATGATGACCTAGATAAAATGACAATATAATCACACTGATTTCTTTTGTGAATGGGTCTCTTTTTTACATTTGAGATCCGGATAGAAATACAGCAGATCAAAAAGCATTATGTAAAAGCTACAGCAGCATGGTTTTGGGGATTCTATTATTCACATTTTTCTGAACTTATTTAAATATAAAACTGCCATGTATAATGTTTTGTACATCTTGGACCTATAAAAACTTAGGCCACAATAAATCTATTGAGCTTTATGATTCTCAAGAACTCTAGATTTTCTTAAATGAATGTCATTTACAAAATCTGTGAATGGCCATAAATTAGCTCAAAGGGCCTGCACTGCTTGTCATATTCTCCAATCTTTTGGACTTTTGACACCCTTACACTTACAGTCCTTAATGAAAAGTAAGATTTTTATCACAATGCTGCTCTCCGTCTGAAAATCCATCCATCTCAATTTCCAAAGCTATCCCAGATACCCTTAAGATGAAGAGCAAACATGGTACACATTATGTCATCGCAAAGAAAAACAATAATTAGATGGCTAATTAATTATAAATCTGGTGTTATTTTTTGACCACTTTCTCTCCTTTTTCTGGGTCTCCAATCTCATTTTCTATCATCTCTCATTCTCCTCTCTGCATCTGCTTTGGGAAGTGACTTCAAAGTAGAATTTTCTGGGGTGTTTCAATTTACAACCAAGATGAATAGTTAAATTAACTTGACATTTTCCAGACTTGTGAAGTTCTTTGTTCTTCTGCCCAAAATGCAGACTTTGGGCTTAGGATGTGACTTGTTTGGCATGATTTGTATAGGTGGGCTCAGGAGTTTGGATTAAACATCAGGAAATACAGACAATTCAATACGGATAGATGTCTTGATTTAATCAAGTGGACTTTAAATATGAGTCTGGTAACTACATCACATTTTTCTTCTCATAACACCTAGCCATAAAATATTGGGAGTCTACTTAGAGTTATAATTCAAACAAATTTCAATTAAAATCACTATGGTCAGCAATCCATTGTTCAGTTGTGTATACATAAGCCCACTGATTTCAGAGAAAATAAATAGATGATAAAGAAATATCAAACTAATCAGATGTAAATTCCATCCATCTGCAGATATATACCAAAGTGGAGTCTGCACTACAATAATAAAATATTCTATTATCACCTTGATGAAAATGCTCCCTGCAGATCCTTACTATTTATTTATTTAAATTGATTGGTTGTACAGCTCCAATGGAAGTTGTATGCTTCATAACATTCAATAACTTCTCAAGAAACATTTATATATCATATATGCTTATTTTTCTACTTCCAAGGATTTTAGAAGAAATGTTGATTCTCCATCTTAATATACTTAATGACCTAATCTGATGACTTGTCCGTTGAAACTCTCCATCCAGCAAACCCCAATAAACTGTCATTCTCTTTCTCCGTTGCTGTGGTCAAATAAAATTAGCCAATCAAATTACACAGGATGGATATAAACAGACATACATCTATTATATAGAATGTGACACAGTCTGCCATAAGAAAAGATGAAGAATCTTGGCTGGTTGGCTAGTTGCTCCTTCTCTTCAAAAATAGCAAATTAGTTTTAATATTTGCCTTAAAAATAATCCCATGTTGATTTCTTTTCTATCTTCTTTTAAATAAGAATTCATATTATTTTAGAAATAGTGTTAGCTGTTTGCAGTAGAAGGAGAACAAGCATTAAGAAGGAAAAATGCTGCTGCAAAGCTTCACAGTAGTGCTTTCATCGGAATTGAAGTGTCTGTCTTGTTAACTTCAACATAAGTAGCTGTCTCAATTCAGCTTGATCACAGGACCATTTAGAAATGAAAAGAAGTCTGGCTTTATTTGCATATCTCTTTTAATTAGGAGGAATAAAAAATATTTGGTCTTTCTATGTTTACCGTCTGTTGGCACCAACATAAATGCTTCAGATCTTCCAGTTTTTACTCTAAATAACTATTATAACTATTCAACAATCACTTAGATGTGATTGTTGCTTAGATGTGGGTTGTTTCCATAGACTTTCAGTAACATCTGAATGCCGGAAAAGGTGTGTGCCTTTAACTGTTGGATTTCTGTCTATTCTACAGCTGTTTTATTAGCATGAGGTCTCCCAAATGCATTAATAACATCCTAGCATTTTTCTGGCAGATTTTGTGGGACAGCAGACAATTTACTCACATATGGTTTCAAGATTTCAAATGTTACATGGTTGCTGGGGACAATCCAATAAATGAGGCCTCCATAATGCCAGTGCAAGGATACCCTTATTAGATATTCATAACTGAGCAGAGAGAATCAGACCCTCTGGTTTTAATTTCTTCTTCTTCTTCTTCTTCTTCTTCTTCTTCTTCTTCTTCTTCTTCTTCTTCTTCTTCTTCTTCTTCTTCTTCTTCTTCTTCTTCTTCTTCTTCTTCTTCTTCTTCTTCTTCTTCTTCTTCTTCTTCTTCTTCTTCTTCTTCTTCTTCTTCTTCTTCTTCTTCTTCTTCTTCCATTGCCTAACCACTGTAGGATGAAGGCTTTTTCTGCATGTTTCCAACCAATATGGTCTTGAGCTTTCATTTGCCAATTGGGCCCACCACACTTGCTGATGTCATCACTCCATCTTGTTTTAGATCTCTTTCATTGATGCTTTTTATCAAGTGGAACCCATTCTGTGACCGCCTTGGTCCACCTGCCATCAGTTCTTCTTGCTTTGTGACCAGCCCATTTCTATTTCAGTTCTTTTATTTCTCTTTTATATATATAAAAGTATATCATATACCTTTGTTTGTTCTCTAATCCATGGACAGGTCTTTCTTGTAATGGTGAGCATGTATCTTTCCATGCGTAGCTTATATATAATAAGAATGTATCTTATATACTTATAAATGGTGGTGGTTTTTTTTTTTTGTATTTTTGTACCATCACACCCAACCAGCATTATGAGGTAATGGGAGTTGCATTCTTAAAAGGAGTTCTTCAGACATAGTGAGGATAAATCTAGTTCAATCTGGTTTTTTTTAAAGTAGTTTGTGAGTTGCAGATTGCTCAAGCTTACATTACAGACAAGCTTGCTGGTCATTGACTGAATAAATATTACTGTACCTACTGAACAGATGAATCTGTAAATGGGGACATGACAGTTGGCTCATTAAGTCCAAGAGCCAAAATCAATGCCAGTGATAGTGAATAGATTAGTTTTCTTTCACTACCTTCAAATAAAAGGTGTTAGTGAAAGTGAAACAGGTTAACAATACCACCAAAGGGGAGCCAAACCTGCATGATTCTTGTCTTTTAAATCTGTCCTTAGAAGTGAATTCTGTTCTGTGTCTGCCACATGCTGATTTCTAATAGATAAATGCATGAAGATATAATAAATGAGAAGTGAATTTTCTAGGAAATGATGATGGTAATAATGCTATCACATCTGGTCAAAAGACTTTCTGAACTGGTTGGCCATTGCTGACTTTCAGTGGAACTAGAGATCTTATTTCAGTGGTCACGAGAATTACATTTACAGTACTTCCAGACTACAAGCCTATCCAGAGAATCTTGCTTGCTTAGTGTGAATTTTTTCTCAGACATGATGTCATCTACTGAACTTTCTCTGCTGAATAAAGTAAACATGAACTATACTGACATTATGCTAAAGATTAATTAGGCTCTAATTTTTAATTTCAGAAACTCCACCCCAGCAGAGTTCTGAGTTTCAGATAATATTTGAGCATGTAGTGAAATAATTAACTTTGGAAAGATATCAGTAAATTAAAATATTAATAAAGATCTAATGCACACATTTTCCCACAAGCCCTAATGTGCTACATTGTGGTGGTGGTGGGAGGTATTCCTAGGAGGGATGAGTGAAGAAGGTTGGGAATGTGTGCCTAGAATATATTTCCCCATCAGCATCCTCATTCCCAAGGTGTGAAGATTGTCCCAGCTGCCCAACTAAAGCAAGCAGTCACCTATATTGGGTAGCAGTCATTTAGAAGACATGCCAGACACAGATGAATACTTTAATGACACTGGCAAAAGCATCCATTCATACTGCAAAGAACAAGGCAATCGTAAACCACTCCTATATTTTTTTTACCAAGAAAGCCACACAGAAAGAAAATATAAAACGATTGGCAACATAGAGTCAGATAATGGGCCCCTCGGGTTGCCTGGCACTCAACATCCTATTGAGGAAGAATGGGGATCTTTTGAGTAATAATTATGTTTATGGTGTGGTTAGACATCTACTGTAGTTGCTGATGTTGCTATTCAGGAAAAACACAATATCTGCAGCTGAAAAGATGGAGTTTTGGTGGGAAGATGGAGTATAAGAAGCATGAACACTGGAAAACTCAACACAGTGAAAGATGAAGTGAAACAACTACCAATTGACATTTTAGGCAATGGCAAAATGAGATGGACTGAGATTGGACACATTCCAATGACAGAAGATCACATTATTTATTACTTAAGACATGAAAGGCAAAGAGTTAAACTTGTTATAGTTAAATAGCAAATTTAGCAATATCATTTCCCAGGAAAAAATGTTTCAAATTACAGTTTAAGGCAATGTCTACATGAAATAAGATATATTTCTTAATATAATTTATATAGCTGGAATTATCTAGTTCTAGGCTAAAAAGGATAATATATGAGTTTGTGAAACACAAATATTAGTTTATGTTGACTTACTGCAAAATTTTGATATCAATGACTCAAAAACGGTCAATTAAATCATGGCTTAGAGCTTGATTAGAGTGTGAACTCACATAATATGCCTGAGGCTGCCCTTAAACAACATCTAGAAGCTTCAGCTGATGCAGAATGCGGTTGGGCAGATATGCCCTTTATGCTGGTTTCCAGTTTTGTTGGTTTCCAGTTTGCTTCAAGTTGACCTTGAAAGCCCTACATGGTGTGGAATCAGGCTTTCACTCTTCCCAATGACATCTACTTGTCCCATCAAGTCAGAGAGGATGTAAATGCTTGTCTCTAAAGGACCTCCACCTGGTGGGACCTAGCTGGCATGCCTTTTCTACTGTAGTTCTTGCCCTCTTGAACATCATTCTCCTGAGGTAAAATAACCCATCACAGTTAGCTTTCCAGAAATGTTTTTTTTCCTTTCACTGGCCTTGAGGAGTGAAGAGAGAATCTGTCTCTCTCAGATTAAATGGTGTTTTTTCCTCCCACTTTCTTGGGTTTTATTTATTGTATCTGCTTACTATATATGTTTTTTAATTCAGTTTTATTGGTTTTAGATTATGGAGTTTTTAACTGTTGTGCTCTGTATCATCCAGTCACATATTATGAAATGGACAGCTATATAAATATGCTAAGTAAAATAATCAAATTAATTCTGTAGCATTTTTTATTCTAATCAAGAATAAAAAAACAATAACAAATTCTCAACTTCATACATTTGAGCAATTTTTTTTCTTTCCTTTGATTTACAAAATTTGGTACTATGGCAAATTAATACCAAAATACATGCAAAATTACTTTTCAGTATTTTACCTGCTGATGTTTTACATTGTTACCTCTTTACTGCCTTTGTTGTTTGGTTTTTACTGCTTTCTGATTTTGTTTTTAAATTCTCTGATTTGCTTTTAAATGTTGAAGCATTGATTTAAATAATGGGAAAATGCAAAATCATACGAAATATTAAATTAAATATCTATATTAAATACTATCACTTTTGCGAGCTGCACCTTGTCTTATTTTATATTTCTACTTGTTGGATATACCATCACACACATATATGCACTTAAGCACCCAAACAAAAGTTCTGGAGACATTGAGTATGTTTTATTAAAGCATTAATTGCACATATAGTACATGCCGTGAAAATACTTAATAGGTCATTCAGATTAACAGAATTATCTTTTTTGATGCTTTTTCAAAACATTTTAATAAGTGAATTGAAGATAAGTGGAAATCTACTGTATATTATACATTTTCCATTGAATATTTCAGTCACTGGTTGGTTATTTCAATAATTTTTATTTTATATCTTAACCCTTCATAGCTTTTTATAATTGCTTACTCAGTGTATTATAGTATGGACATTTAAAATGAATAATTAAAGATCTGCCAAGTGGCTCTTGATTGTGGAGAAGAAAAAGAATAAATAAATAAATAAATAAATAAATAAATAAAATATGTAGCTCGTTGTTTTTAATAGTTCTTGACAAAATATACAAAATGATGAAACAAAAGAACATGAAGTTCAAATTATTCTACAGAAATGTTGGTAGCCTACCTGCATTAGTAACTGAAAGCAGTTTAAAGCTTTTTGACAATCATCCAGACATTTCCTGTTGATGAACTTCAGGAATTCTATTAAATTATTAAAAATTAATACATATAGTCCACAACTTATAATCACAACTGAGCCCAAAATTTCTGTGGCTGAAACATTTGATAAGTAGACGTTGCCCCATTTCATGACCTGTCTTGCCACACTTGTTAAGTGAATCACTGCAGTTGTTAAGCTAGTAACACAGTTGTTAAGTGAATCTAGATTCCCATTGATTTTGATTGTCAGAGAGTGAGAAAAGGTGATCACATGACTCCAGAACACTACAATCATCATAAATATCAGTTGTCAAGCATCTGAATGTGATCATGGGGGTGCTGCAATGGTTGTAAGTATAAAAAACAGTCATAAGTCACTTTTTTCAGTGCTGTTATAACTTTGAACAATCACTAAGTGAATTATTATAAGTTGAGGACTACCTGTACATGAGTTATGTATAAGCTTTAATACCCAAATTTCATTAGGTTCATGGAATATTATAATACAGGATGTGTGTGTATACTGCGTGTGGTGTGTGTATTCATATATATAAAGAGACACACTGACCAATATATTTACAAATTGGTCACCGGTGATAGAAAGGTATCAGTGACAATAAAACATAAGAAATATGATGAAGGTGGGGCCATTTTGTAAATAGATATTTGTAAATAGCAATAGCACTTAGACTCATATACTGCTCCATAGTGCTTTACAGAGCTCTCTGAGCAGTTCACAAATCTCAGCTTATTTCTCCCAACAATCTGGGTCCTCATTTTACTGACCTTGGAAGGCTGAGTCAATCTTGAGCCAGTAAGGATTGAACTCTTGGCATTGAGGAGAGTCAGCCTGCAATATTGCATCCTAACCACTGCACCACCATAGCTCTTAAAAGGATTCATCTTATTAAAAGGATTCATCTATTTTGTGCTTAATGTGGAAATTCTAATAACTCTGAATTTGTCTGCTATTCCATATTTATCAAGAACTGAATTATAGCCATCCTTTACACACACACACATACACACACACATCTTTTGTGAATGAAGATTATAGTATCCTCTAGTTTCTCCCCTCTCCTTTATAGGTCAATTTCATCCTCAGAATGATATAAACATGTTTGTGTGTGTGTGCCTTTGTGTATGTGTGTGTATACACATATATTAAAAAGAAATCTTATTCATTCAAGATGAAAAATAATAATCATTATTATTTATGCTATTCTTGACCTTTTGAAATATGCCTTTGTTTGGTTGTAAGAAGGAAGGTACAAGGCCAGGAATTTTATTTAAGCAATATTGCATATTTATGAAGAGATCACTCTTTATTTTGATTACCTCTTAGTGATTATTAAATTCCCACTGTGCCAGAAGGTCATCTCTAAAATCTGTTTTGAAAAGAGACCATCCTATAACTATTTGAAAGTCACTTGATGCATATATTGTACTTAACCTTTATTAGAATGTACTGGATACTGTGTCACCATTCTATCTAAAGCAGGGGTTCTCAACCTTGGCAACTTTAAGACTTGTGTTGAAGTCCACAAGTCTTAAAGTTGCCAAGGTTGAGAACCCCTGATCTAAAGGTTGGTGTGCATGTGAAAAATTTGGTACAAATATTTATATCCGGCACTTTCAGAGAGTCTGACGTCAATTTTTTTTAATGGACTAAATTAAATTTTAAGGACAAGTTTGTCAATGTTTCAGCCATTTTCATCTCATTTTATATCCATTGTTCACCTCAGGGACTCGTAGCTCCAGACTTTTAACTTGAACAAATGCTTATTGAAGTACTATGTTAGGCCTATTAACTTCCTTTCTTAGATTAATCAAATAATGTTAGGGTACAGATGTAGTATTTTCCAAATTAAGAATGATGGAGAAGTTTGAGAGGGGACATGCTGGCTAACTTTAAGTATCTAAAGGGCTGTCACATAAAGAATTTGGGCTTATTCTCAGTGGGTTTCAGAGGGTTAGACTAGAACTAATGATATGAAACATCAAGGATAGAGATAAAAATTAGACATCAGAAATAATTTTTTGACAGTAAGATCTGTCAATCAGTAGAAAAAGTGCCTTCCCTTTCAAAGGTTTTCAAATCAAAACTGGATCATTATCTATTAGAGATGATATAGTGAATTGTGCAATGTACAGGTGCTTTATTTAATTTTCTCTCTGGTCCTTTCCAGTTCTATGATTCTGTGATTATTTACCAAATAATTACTGAGTATGTCAGAAATAGTTTGTGTGAAATTGTTAAGACAAATAATTGGAATTTTTTTTTTTTGCTTTCTGTCTCTTTAAGTAAAAGAACCTAACCAATTGATGAATTCTAAATTGTTTTTAAAATGCTTTTGTAATTTCTTTGCTCAAAAATAAGGTCATTATTAAAATTTCCTAACTTACTTTTGGATATCATTTTTTTATATTATTGTACATACAATATTGTTTTATTTTTGGAATGTATAGGGTCCAGATTGCCTTAAGAAGAAGCAAGAGACTAGATTTTTATAACAAGCCAAGAATTTAAATTGTAAATAAATTGTTTATATAATTGTTGGAAAAAGCAATCAAAGTAAATTTTATTTTAATTTAGTTTCAAATATATTCAAATTGCTCTACAAATGTGTTAGAATGGTTCTGTCTTTACATTAGATTTGCTGAAATCCATGGCATTTTAGTCACAACAAGCTTGGTTTATTAATTTCAGGTTACCTAGCCTAAGCAAAACCAAGTTCAGATCTAGCATGTTTATGAGGGTAAGTTCCCAGGATCAGAAAGGTAGAAGATGTCCAGGAAGAACACTACAATCATGCCTCCCTTCTATTTTGAAAGTTATCAACATCAGAAGAAGTTCCATTATTCTCGCTTTATTTTTATTCAACAGTGAGGTTTATATTTTAGGCTTGATGATTTTTAAGAATTGAATGCAGGAGGGAGGGTCATTTATGCCAACCAATACATTGTATATTCTTGGTTTTAATTAAAGAATAATGTTCCTGGCAGAAATTTATGAATGTGGCAATAAATAGCTTTTGCAGATAATTAAATACCACACTGAAACCAGGCATTTGATAACCCTAGAAATAATTTTGAGCAAGTAATGAGACATTTTTTGCTTCTTTTATTTAAAATTCATGTTTACCAGAAATACATTTTTCTCTGCTCAGTTCTCAGAGAATATTAAAATGAACATGATCGCAAAAGCTCATTTTTAATATTGTATTCACTATTGTTTGTTTACTATTTTATATTGTATTTACTGTTACTTCAAGGAATGAAAAATGTTGGAGACTATATATACCCATAATAACCCTGTGAGGCAGCTGAACTAGAGCAATTCAGCAATTCATTGAGACCATTTCAAAGCTGTGTAATAGCTGATCCAAGCTTGATTATACATTAGGGCTGTCTGATATGGACTACAAAAATCTGGATCACACTAAGGGACAGGAAAATTGTCCTTTTCTTTTTTTGCTGCCTATCAATGCCTGCCTAGATTTTTATTGAATAAATAAAATAAGTATTATTATTTTAACAGGTTAGAAATCCCCCCAAAATAGGTCCTCTTATCCCATAATCAGTAAATTGAATTAAGAATTTTTGATAAGGAATCTTTTTGAGAACCCAATATGCATTGTTGATAGGATCACTCTATCCCAGGGGTCTTCAAACCTGGCCCTTTTATGCCTTGTGGACTTCAACTCCAAGAATTCCTCAGCCAGAGTGCCTGGCTGAGGAATTCTGGGAGTTGAAGTCCATAAGTCATAAAAGGGCCAGGTTTGAAGACCCTTGCTCTATCCAATGCCTTTTGAGATTCTGAAAAAGTAGAGTGGTTGATGAGTGAAATCTGTGCTGATTGTCCTGCATATCTCTTGTACACTTGTGGTCCTAGTTATTTTTTATTTGATTATCATATTTACAAATTTGCCATAAACAGGAATTCAACTGTTTAGCCTCTGATTTACAGGATTTCCCTAGATTGATCTCTTTTAAAAACTGCTGCCACATTCCTGCCTTTCAGTCTTCTACCACTGAACCTGATTTGAGTGACAAAGTAGATATTTTTACTAGGACATTAGCCATTTTGTGTTTGACTTCTTCAAAAATTCTTGAGATGCCAGCAGGATGAAGTGATTTTTAGTCTCTCCAGATGTCCTAGAATATCTTATTTTTCAACTTAGTTTAGTTTATTTGATCCCATCCTTGGGAAAGATTATGTATATGTACTAGCTCCTCTGAGTCAAGACATATAGAAAAAGAAAGGAAAAAAATCAGTACAACTTCTGTATTCTGTTTTAGTACATCTTTTACTTCTTTTTTTGTGTAACATCCAATTGCTTCCCTGGGTGGATTCATTATATGTGAGCAATTTGGAAATAAACTTTGGTTATCAATGACAGACACTCGCAGATATAAAACTGTTATTATACACATTAGAAAACTACATTATATTACTAATCACCTTTCAAATTGAGGCACTTGTCATAACATCTTACAAAGTTTGAAATTCCTTAGTAGTAGTCGCTCAGCACCAAATCTCGGCTCTGGGGGGGGGGAATGATAAAAACATCCCAATGGAACTGTTTCAAAAGTTCTTGGGTGCATCTAGTGGTGTGTGGGAGAGCATTATCATGAACAACACCACACTGGAAGTCAGCAGGCCCTGGCACTTGTTATGGATGGCTCATCTGAGTTTTTGTAACATTTCACAGTAAACTTCTGAATTGATGGTCAAACCATGCCCTCTATATATATCTGTAGCATTACCCCCTCAGAGGCTGCCAAAGCCCGGGCCCTCCCAGCCCCACTCCCCTCCATCGCACTCAGCATCTGCGCTCTCAAGGCATTAATAAAGTGTCTTTTCCAGCGGGAGCTCACATGAAGTGATGAGGTGCCAGATAATCATCATCAAGGGGAGTGCTTTCAGGAACAAAGATAACCAGCCCCTAATCCCGATAGTCAATGCATGGCGGTGTTTGACAGCTCCCAGCAATCATAGCAGCAATAGTCAATGATTTTACAGTGACCGTTCAGAAACAAAAGGGTGGGGAAAACCCCAGCTCCAGGCAGCACTGGGAACACGAATGAAGGTGGTCAGCATTCTGCAGTAACAGCTCGCCCTGCAAGGGCAACTCCCACAAAGTCTATAACTTGCACAAGTAACAGTAATCAAAGTTTGGGTGACCGCTAGTCTCCAAAGCAGTAGCAACCAGCATCTCCTTCTCTTCTGTCATCGCTCGCAGTCCCAGGTCTCGTCGGCATTAAAAAAAACCCTACCCTTTTTCTTTATTGTTAAAATCTGAATTTAGCAACCCCAGCAACTCTCTCTCCCTCTTGCCTCCACTCAGGATATGCCCTCCCTGTGAAAGAAAGCAATAAAATTTCACCTTCTCACTCCCTCTTACTCTCTCCTTCCCTCTCCTTCAAGGAGAGGGATCAGCTAAAACCTCAATTCCCTCTCCAACTTCATCTGGTTTCTCCCCGATAACAGTAACAGCAACCACCACACCCCATCTTTCTCTCCTCCTTTTTCTTTCCTTCCGTCTGATCCACGCCCACTGCGCCTAAAACTGGTGGCAGCTGTCCAATCTTCCCTCTCCCCAGGCAGGCTCCCACAAAGCCTTTCAGCCAGCCCCACTACATACATACATACATACATACATACACACACACACACACACACACACATGTATGTATATTTGTTTTCTGAGGTTTTCGCAGGTGTTTGTATGTAGGTCTTTGGTTATTCGGGTTTTTTCCCGTGTAAAATTGGAAGTGTCTTGGCGATGTTTCGACGACGTCCCATTCGTCATCTTCAGGCTGGTGTTTTCGGCTTCGTGTTTCTAGGAGCAATGCTTCTAGAAGCACGAAGCCGAAAACACCAGCCTGAAGATGACGAATGGGACTTTGTCAAAACGTCGCCAAGACACTTCCAATTTTACGCAGGAGAAAACCCGAATAACCAAAGACATATATGTATATGTATATACAAGGGCAATTCAGAAACAAACCTCTATTTGGTTATCAATGATTAGACACTCATATACATATACAGTACATATACATATACATGTATATGGTGCTGTGCTTGTTTCACTCCATATTTTCATCTTATATTTTTACTGCAAAAGTTTTTACACCCCTTTATTTTGCTCATTAGGACAGATTTTTCATTTCCAGCCTTAATTTTCACTGCTTCCTGGAGACTATAAGAAAGCCAAAGTGGCTTCTTTCTGGATCCGATTGACTCTTTCTTGCACTCTGAAATATATCTGATTCTGATTTTATTAGCCTAGAGGTATTATGAAAAGATTTCATGGCTTCCTTGACTTTTCCTTTTTTTGACTAGTCCCCTAATTTTTAAGCTTAAACTTTTATAATTTAATGTTACTGAATTGGATCTCCTGACAGTTTCTTACTAGCATTATGCACACTGTTTTCTTTTGGCTCCACAATATTTTTTATCACACTAGGCAAGTCATAATTTAAGATTTAGTAATGGATTGCCTCCTTCTGATTTTACCAAAACCTAGTATTTTACTTAATTTCTATCTAGATGATAATGATTTGTCATGGTCTGAGCAGGAATCTACTCTTTTTGAAGGTATTTGAAGTTTTCAATATTACAAAAACTACCTAAACTTTTCTAATTTCTTTCAACATCCCCACATTGCCATGAATATTTTGATCCAGTGGGCAATAGCATTATTCCTCAATGTAATTTATATTTGTGGCTAAATATTATGACCCATATTGATTCTATGGAGGAATCTATTCTAATCTTGTTTAATATGTTGGGGTATCCTTGGTGCTCTCTGTGCTTAATTGTTTTCTTTCAAATGTTTCAATACTCAAACTAGGTGACATCATTAGTGCTGTGATGAAATATCTACAAGAAAACAACCAAGCTCAGAGAGCACCAAAGACCCCTCATTTCAATACTGAGCTACAAATATACACGTTTATTGGTCTTTAGTATGTTAAACTTTATACCCTCTTGATATAAAAGAACAGTACTTCCCTTTCCTGACCTTTATATAAAGCTTATATTCAGGAGTAAATGTAGATCACCAGAATTTTTTCCATTGGGTTAGGATATATTATACCCATCCTATCTATGTCCTTATTCATGACTCAATACTCTAATTCTCTCATCTTCACTTAAAAATGTTCAGTATTGGCACAATAATACCCATATGCCATGTCCTTTTCAAATATTACTGACAAGCCTTTTTTCCCCAACATCCTTTGTTTATCCTTTTCTGTCTTCTAATATGACCATCCTTTAATTCATTTCCAACTTTGGTTCTATTGCTCAGTGTATTTTTAAAAAATATCTACACTTGTTTGAATGCTTTTACCATCTTGCTTCCAGGGATCTAGTTTGCTCTGAATGAGCCTATCCTTCTTTTGCATGGTGGGAATGAATGATTCTTAGAACAAAGAAAAACATTATGAAAACATAAAACAGAGGTTTCCAGTAATGAAGGCCAAGGAAAGAAATGTCACATATTTATTGGCGTGAAAGGGTAGGAAGAAAATGTCTAGAATTTAAATCTTAGGACTGAGATATATAGAAACCTTGAGTCCTATGTTCTACATTTGACAGAACTACTGTATACATAAAACAATTTATCCCACTTCGTCAAGTATGAGAAAGTTCAACTATTACTATATGTGAGGTGAATCAAAAGTTGATATATTTTGACTGACACTTGTACAGATTTGTTTGTTCCAAATATTTTCCAGTGCCTATTAAATCCAAACACTTCCACCAATCACCAGCATTTTCTCCCCAGAAGTCAGAAGTCATTCCTAACTGTCCTTGTCAACCTGTCCTGAGCATCACTATTTAATTGGCATGGTCACTTCTAATATTAGTTAAAAATCAGTTGCATCTGCTGAACGCTGGTTCATCAAATTTGCAGGGTACCAGATTAGAAAAAAACCCTCATAAAATCTGTTTCAGATGGGATGCTCAAAATGATGGCATGTGTCATCTGTCAGCATTGTGGATGTAAGAAAAGGAACAAAGACCATGTTAAAATCAAGTGTGCATTCTAGTCAATAGTTTGCTCATTAATTGTATCTCTTCTGAAGATTACTGGTCAATGACAGGTTTCTTTGCATTGATTACGAGCCTGTCAAGAATCAGAAAAAACTTTTTAGGACTTTAATGGGCTCAGTAGGACCAGTTGATGCAAGCAAGATTACCATTAACCAATGAAAGAGGAAGAACAAATGAAAATGACATAATGGGAGAATTAAGAGGTTGATGGAAGTTATTTTCTTAATATTTTCTCTTTCAGAGCTTCTGAAGAGTTATTCTAAAAGCTTTTTCCAAAGTAAATTTCATAAAGATTTGAAAATGCAAGCTCCACATGCATAACCACCCTCATTTGCAATAATTAGTTGGAAGGAAAAGATGACATCAGGCTTTTTAAAGATATGTCAGTGCCTGAAGTGTTTTTATTTGTAATGTCTGTTGTTGTACCTAAATGTGTTTCATTCACTATATTGAAAACTGGGCAGCCTTGGTTTCGAATCAATAGCTTGATTCATGTTCTGGTGAAGTTTATGATTCTCTATGTTTTCAACCATTGTTCACTCCACCATCTTGAAACTCAGGTTTTCACAGTTCAGTTGCAAATGTCTTGAATTGCTGCTAAACTAATTTTGCATTACAATATGCAAATCACAATAGATACAATGTCCTTGTGCCAGACCCTCAGGCAAGTGCCCTTGAAATGAATGCAGATCTACTGAGCAGCTGGTTTGATGGGTTAAATCCCAATGAATCTCCTAATATAAAATACACTGAATAACATCTCCTCCAATACCAGCAGCATACTGGCTGCTTGCTTTTGAAGACTGGCTGCTTAGTCACTACTGATAGTTAACTAAGTGCTCCTAAGAGGCATTTATATTATATTTTTCCACATCTTTTATCTGGACCCAGCATCAGTTGTCATTAATCTGGCTCCAACAGAATGTTTTTGGTTTGCAGTGTTTCTTTGAATAAAAGCAAGAACAATAACCCTTTCCAGGGTGTACAGCCAAAGCCTGAGCAGTGCAAACCTTCTTTAGACTTGCCCTGCATGTTTCATGAATCTAAACGAAAGCTAGTTGCAAAAGTAGCTTGTGGTTCTTTTCTGATGTTCTCTTTTGAGAAAATGGAACTACTGTCACGTGGCTCCATGTTTCTGCTAATTGAGTAGGCTGCAAAATCTTCCAAAGGCACTTTGCCTTTGGTAAAATTCAAGCAAAGTGCCCCTTCAAGGTGCCTGAACAAAGCAAAAAGATAGGCTGCTTATAAAAAGCAGAGCTCCTCTTTGTTCAACAATCATGGCTCCTGAACACATATGTGAATGCACCAAATAGGTTTTCCAATTGAGGCAGATCTCACCCGCCCTTGACTCTTTTTGGAGTGAAACAATGTGCCTCTTGAATCATTCCTCTGTTGAGGAATACTGCACTTCAGAAAACCGAAGTTCTTCATTGAGACAAATAGTCTGCCCATCCTACCAAATAATGGAAAATCAGTGACCAGAAAGGGGGAATCCTCTTTTTTCCCCAATGAGGCTATTCTGTAGTTGTAATGCAACTCCTGACCCTAGAAAGGCAGGAGTTCCTGCAAAGACTTAAGGCAGTAAGAATACAGGATGATGAAACCATGATCTCATTCGATGTGACATCACTATTTACATCCATCCCACAAGAGCTAGCTGTCTCAACAATAAAAGATCTATTGCAGCTAGAGGGACTACAAAACCATGGCTCCCTTAGGACAGATGATGTCATTCAACTGCTGCGGCTTTGCCTTAGAACTTTGTGTTCCAGGGCACAATATATGAACAAATCAAGGGCACACTGATGGGGTCCCCCGTTTCGGGAGTCATCACTGAGGCAGTCCTACAATGCCTGGAATCTAAGGTGATGTCCGACTACTGCCCTAAATTTTGGGCTAGATATGTGGACGATACATTCGCTATCATCAAATGGATTGACAAGGCTGCTTTCATGGGGAGGTTAAATGCAGTGTTCCCCAACATCCAGTTTAAAGCAGAGGAGGAGGCCAATGGCAGTCTGGCCATTCTGGATGTATTGATCAGCCGCCAAACTAACAGTGCCCTCTACACAACTGTATACCAAAAGGCGACCCACACTAATAGAATGTTACATTATACTAGCAACCATCCAACAGCCCACAAGGTCGCATGGATCCGAACGCTGTTCGCACACATAAATACGCATTGCAACACAAAGAAGGCCAAGCAAGCGGAGTATGCCCACTTACACCGGGTATGCAGATAGAATGGCTATTCAGCCAACTTCATCTGGCAATATAGCAGATGCCAAGAACTCCATAGAGCACAAAATGATCCCGGAGCAAAAACCTGGATGACGATACCCTATATTCATGGGGTATTGGAGGTGACAGCACGCATACTGGCACCATACAATGTCAGTGTGGCCCATCGATTGAATCAAACACTTCGTATTAAGACGATGCATCCCAAGGAGCCATTACCTGAGGAAGAAAAATCATCTGTGGTCTATAGGGTGAGATGTAAGGACTGCCAGTGCAATTACACTGGGGAGATGGCCAAACAGATCAAAACCAGGATCCATGAACATAAGTTGGCCATCAAAAGGCAGGAACAATACTCACAGATAAGGACGCACATGATGAGTAATGGCCACTCATTTGATTTTATAGGGGTTTTATACAGCTGTTGCCCAGGATGCCTCCAAAGGAGGCTGTTTGCTCAGGGAGGCCTGGCTCTCGGATGCATGTTCGATCCACCGGCATATAGAGCTAACTCCAGCATACCAAGTATTGAAATCACATGAGGAGCAATCCAAAATGCGTGCCATACTCACAAGGAGGGGAGCCAAAGAAGGCAACAACTATATGGCCCATGTGGATAAAAGGAAAAGGATACATGGCAGATTACCAAGCCCAAGGCGGGGGGAAGAACAATGAATGGAGGAGAACAACATGACCTGCAGGAAGGAGAAGCAGGACGAGAAACTGCTTGCCTGGTGTGGACAATGTGACAAACCTAGGAACGATCCTGCAAATACCTCAGCTGATCATACATGACGAGGCAGGGGGGAGAATGCCGCAATGCACTTGCACACCTACACACGGAGAGCAGCCTGCTGGATGCGGACAACAGAGCGGAGCTGGGAATGATCCAGCAGCCACTTTAGATGATTGAGCACGGATGAGGCAGGGGGAGAGGATATTGCAATATGTGCACACGCTCGTGTGTGAAGAGAGACTGGAGGAAATGGGATGAACAGGGGCAAACAGCAGAAGACAGGAACAACAAATGGACATACTGGAGACGAGGTAGAGGGTAACAATGGAAGGGCACCTAGGTCTCAGATCCAGATATGCAGCCCACGGTGACCATGGAGGAGGGCCATTGGAAGATAGACCAGTGGTAGTAGCATCAGATGGCCAGGGGCAAGAAGGACGGGTGGGACAAAGAGACATGCTAGGAGGGGGAACAAGGCAAGGAAAGGCAAGACTGACAGGAAAGGGAAGGACAAAGGAAAGAAAGAAAGTTGCAAAAATGGAATGCAAGCGAGGAGAGGCAATTAGGGCCGGTTAGGATGGATGGCCCTATCACAAGATCAATGGGCAGGATACTGGGTCAGCAGGGCTTATAAGAAAACTCCCCACCTCCAACACTCACTCTGAGGACACTGGCAGTGGACCAGCGAAAGGTAAGATTGTTTTAGATTTGTAAATAGTTGTTTTGTTGTTTTTCACTGTTTTAGCAATAAACATCTGGTTTATATAATCCCAGAGTTCGAGGATTTTATGTCACTGTATAGATATGCCTGGGATTCATATTTTTGTATTCTTCGGGTTTTCTCCCACGTAGAATTTGAAGTGTCTTGGCGACGTTTCGACGAAGTCTCATTCGTCATCTTCAGGCTGGTGCTTTCGGCTTCTGCTTCTAGGAGCAATGTGTGATTGTAGCTGTTTCTTCCTTTTAACTGCCAGTAGGGGTTTGAACTGATTGGCTGGGAGCTCGGCTGTGTTCTGATTGGGTGGAGGTGTGTTCTGATTGGTTAGGGGCTTGGCTGTGTTCTGATTGGTTAGGGGGTTGGCTGTGCTCTGATTGGCTGGGGGGGTTGGCTGTGCTCTGATTGGCTGGGGGAGTGTTCTGTTTGGGTGGGGGCTTTGTTGTGCTCAGGTTAGTCTGAGTTACAAGGGGATTAGAGATGGTGAACTGTATAGCTGTTTGGCTTCGCGTTCGTGGTCGTGCCTCATTTTCATGGTGGGTGTCAGTTTGCTTCATGTATGGATTGGAGGGGTTTAAGGTGGCTAATGATGCAGCTGTGGTCTGGCTTCTGGTTTGTGGTCGTGCCTCCTCATCAGTGTGGGTTTGGGTTTGCTTTTTGCCTGGATGTGTGGTGGTGACATCCTGTGTGGTTTTTGTGAGTGTAGGTCTGGTGTCATTCCCCATGCTATGGACTCGTCTGTCAATAAGGGCGGGTTTCCAAATGGCTGGTAGGCGGGAGGCATCATCTCGTTTGTTCATGCTGTGAGGGCGTTTTTCTATCTCGATGGCTTCTCTGATTATTCTGTTGTTAAAAAGTTCAGTTTTGGTAATAGTTCTGGTCTTTTTGAAATCAATATCATGTCTTGTGGCTTTAAGGTGTTGGACCAGGGAAGAAGTTGGTTCCTCTTTTTTGACTGCGTTTTTGTGTTCTTCAATGCGTGCACTTATTCACCTCAAACTCAGCAACAAGATCGACCCCGCACTTTGGGACAAATCCAAACAACTCGTCATCTGGAGAGCTGAAACACAGACCACCCTCAAGACAGACACACACACCAACAAACTCCGAAGACTACAAGAACACCAGAAAAAAACCCCTTCTCCCTCACAGCCACACAAAGAAGGAACCCCACCTAGACCCATAGTCAGCTCCATAGGCTCACCTCTACAAAACCTAGCCAAATTTCTCGCCAAACAACTACAGCTCTATGCAGAATCCATCACCTCACACTCCAGTTCATAGAGATCATAAAGAAACAAAACTTACAGGCCAGCAACCTACTTGTTAGCTTCGATGTCATATCCCTCTTCACCCAAGTGCCAATCAAAGAAGCCTTAACAGCTATCCAAAACAAATATAACCCCCCCAAACATATCCTAGATCTGACCAACCACTGTCTATCCAACACATACTTCATCTATAATGGACAAAAATACAAACAAATAGAAGGCGCACCCATGGGATCACCCCTCTCACCTGTCATTGCAAACCTCTACATGGAACACTTTGAAACCCAAGCTCTAGAAAAATCTGATCACAAACCCAAACTCTGGCTCAGATATGTAGATGACACCTTCGTAATCTGGCCACATGGGAAAGAAAAACTGGACAACTTCCTCACACACCTCAACAGCCTACACCCCAAAATACAGTTCACCATGGAAACAGAAGCTAATAACCAACTTCCCTTCCTGGATGTCTTAGACTACAAGAAATCCAATGGCTCCCTAGGACACACCATCTACCAGAAGAAAACACACACAAACTGTTATCTGCACGCACTCTCACACCACCACCCAGCACAGATCAACTCCGTAGCCAAGACACTCATCTCCAGAACCAAATGCCTAGCTGACGAACAACACCTAAAAACCGAACTACACACTCTCACTAATGTATTAACATCCAACGGATTCCCAAGAAATAAGATTTCCAACTTAATCCAAAAAGAAACTCCCACTAAAATCCAAGACAGAGAACAAGAAAACGGCAAAGCCCTCCTCCCATACATAAAAGGCACCACAGACAGGATCAGCAAAATCCTTCACAAACATAACATCAAGACAGCATTCTGCACAAACAGAAAAATATCCACCATCCTAAGAAACCCTAAAGACAAAATTGAGTTAGAAAATCAAGGAGTGTATGAAATCCCATGTACTGCTTGCCCCACCACATACATCAGTCAAACCAACAGAAGAATAAGTGCACGCATTGAAGAACACAAAAACTCAGTCAAAAAAGAGGAACCAACTTCTTCCCTGTTCCAACACCTTAAAGCCACAGGACATGATATTGATTTCAAAAAGACCAGAACTATTGCCAAAACTGAACACTTTAATAACAGAATAATCAGAGAAGCCATCAAGATAGAAAAATGCCCTCACAGCATGAACAAACGAGATTATACCTCCCGCCTACCAGCCATTTGGAAACCCGCCCTTATTGACAGACGAGTCCATAGCACGGGGAATGACACCAGACCTACACTCACAAAAACCACACAGGATGTCACCACCACACATCCAGGCAAAAAGCAAACCCAAACCCACACTGATGAGGAGGCACGACCACAAACCAGAAGCCAGACCACAGCTGCATCATTAGCCACCTTAAACCCTTCCAATCCATACACGAAGCAAACTGACACCCACCATGAAGATGAGGCACGACCACGAACGTGAAGCCAAACAGCTATACAGTTCACCATCTCTAATCCCCTTGTAACTCAGACTAACCTGAGCACAAAAAAGCCCCCACCCAAACAGAACACTCCCCCAGCCAATCAGAGCACAGCCAACCCCCCATCCAATCAGAGCACAGCCAACCCCCTAACCAATCAGAACACACCTCCACCCAATCAGAACACAGCCGAGCTCCCAGCCAATCAGTTCAAACCCCCACTGGCAGTTAAAAGGAAGAAACAGCTACGATCACACATTGCTCCTAGAAGCAGAAGCCAAAAGCACCAGCCTGAAGATGACGAATGAGACTTCATATATATATAGGTCTCTGGTAATTCGGGTTTTATCCAATCTAAAATTTGAAGTGTCTTGGCAATATTTCGACGAAGTCCCATTCGTCATCTTCAGGGTGGTGCTTTCAGCTTCGTGCTTCTAGGGGCAATGTGTGATCATAGCTGTTTCTTCCTTTTAACTGCCAGTGGGGGTATGAACTGATTGGCTGGGAGCTTGGCTGTGTTCTGATTGGGTGGAGGTATGTTTTGAATGGTTAGGGGGTTGGCTGTGCTCTGATTGGATAGGGGGTTGGCTGTGCTCTGATTGGCTGGGGGAGTGTTCTGTTTGAGTGGGGGCTTTGTTGTGCTCAGGTTAGTCTGAGTTGCAGGGGGATTAGAGATGGTGAGCTGCATATTCGTTTGGCTTCGCGTTCGTGCCTCATCTTCATGGTGGGTGTCAGTTTGCTTCATGTATGGATTGGAGGGGTTTAAAATGGCTAATGATGCAGCTATGGTCTGGCTTCTGGTTTGCCTCATCATCAGTGTGGGTTTGGGTTTGCTTTTTGCGTGGCTGTGTGGTGGTGACATCCTTTGTGGTTTTCGTGAGTGTGGATCTGGTGTCATTCTTTGTGTTAGGGACTCGTTTGTCAATAAGGGCGGGTTTCCAAATGGCTGGTAGGCGGGAGGTATCATCTCGTTTGTTCATGCTGTGTGGGTGTTTTTCTATCTCGATGGCTTCTCTGATTATTCTGTTATTAAAGTGTTCAGTTTTGGCGATAGTTCTGGTCTTTTTGAAATCAATTTCATGTGCTGTGGCTTTAAGGTGTTGGACCAGGGAAGAAGTTGGATCCTCTTTTTTGACTGAGTTTTTTGTGTTCTTCAATGCGTGCACTTATTCTTCTGTTGGTTTGTCCGATGTATGTGGTGGGGCAAGCAGTACATGGGATTTCATATACTCCTTGATTTTCTAATTCAATTTTGTCTTTAGGGTTTCTTAGGATGGTGGATATTTTTCTGTTTGTACAGAATGCTGTCTTGATGTTATGTTTGCGGAGGATCTTGCTGATCCTGTCTGTAGTGCCTTTTATGTATGGGAGGAGGGCTTTGCCGTTTTCTTTTTCTCTGTCTTGGATTTTAGTGGGAGTTTCTTTTTGGATTAAGTTTTGGATTAGTTAAAAGGAAGAAACAGCTACGATCACACATTGACTCTAGAAGCACGAAGCCGAAAGCACCAGCCTGAAGATGACGAATGGGACTTCATCGAAACGTTGCCAAGACACTTCAAATTTTACATGGGAGAAAATCCAAATTACCAGAGACCTACATACAAACACCCGCGAAAACCTCAGAAAACATATATATAGTATATAGTATATAGCATGGGTTTGCTCTGTAGAAATGGCACAAAAGAAGACATTTTGTTATGGATAAAAGCTGTCTGTCATGTATGACTTGAATGGGACTACTTCTAATGTCTCTATTTTCATTCATTTTGTTATCCTGAGGTTAGATCTTCAGTGTTCTGCCCACAGACACCTGTTTTGTTGCTTACTAATTTCTTGATCCCCTTTCACTTTCGTATTTTTTTTAAAAAAATGCATCTCTCTCTCTCTCTTAATATCTGTGTACACAGATTCTTTTGGAATCTATTTTTCTTGCAACTTCCTCTGTTGTGCTCTTGTGAACAAGTGTGCTGGGATTGGATACAACATGACAGTCGTGGGGTGTATGTCAGGTTCCTAACCAAGTACCCACAACATATTCTTAGAATTCCAGAAATGGGCTCAGAAATGATGGAGACATGTTACTTACAGCACTGTAGTTGTTCAGTCCTAAATGGCTATTAAGTTTTTGCCAGGACCAGGAGGAAAAGAATGTGCTTCTGAATACATCACATTAATTATATGTAGCCCACTGTTTTCTTCCCTTTAATTTAGATGTTCATTTATTGGTATTCCTTCTGTCATCTACTTTGTCACGCTGATAACATTCTTGTGTGACATTATAAGTTTATATTACCTCAGGTGAAAATGAAAGTTGTATGTTACAGTACTTATAATACAACTCACAAAGAGGGAAGAAATAAGGATCTGTGTAATAAATCATTTAAATCTTTTTAAAAGAAGAAGTTATTTGCCCTTTAGTTATTGCAAAAAGAAAATTGCAATGTAGTAAAACAATTTGTTAAAAAAGAGAAAAAACAAAAAACTTGTTAATAGCAAAGAACAACATTATAATGGATTATTCTTTATAACTATCTTTGAACTATTTTTCTTTTGGATCTGAATAAGAAATTTGCACAGTTGGCAAAAACCAAAAACCAAAACCTGTACCAAAGAAACCCATTGTCATATGTTTAGAACTGTACATTGTTAGCTCAAACTGAATCCTAAATTATATTGGTGTGACTCTGATTATCAAAACATGGTCTCCCTTGTTTAAGCTGTCAAAATCAAGCTTTTTGTACAGAGCTGTTCCCCCACAGTTAGAATTAAACAATGAATCTGCTTTTATCCCATCTAGTTTGACCACCAGGTTTCAAAAGACTCTTCTCCCTGCTCAGAGACCCCCCCCCCAGTTATACATTTTGTTTTAGGTGTGAGGAAAGAAACACGGATTAAAGAAGTACTGTATGCTATTATGATTAATGTTGATTGCTTTAATAAAAAATTTAAAAAATTACAAAAGATAAAAAAAGAAGTACTGTAAATTTTGCAGATATTAAAACTTCTAAACCACATTTCCAAACATGCCCAGACAATTCCTACTTTCTGAGTGTGCTCTTTGAACTTCTAGAAGATGCATACCCTTATTTCCGAAGATTTTTAAAACGCATATGGAATAAAATCCCTCTAATGTACTATCATTTGAAGATATCCAGCAATTTTTTTGCTGAACTATTTACACCTAAGGCACTCAAGAATCAGAATGCATTCACTGACGACATAGAGGGTGAGTTTCATATCTTGCTGAGCATGTGGAGTTAGTAGTTTAATCATTAGACAGAATTCCAACCTTGTCTGTACTATAATGGCGAAGCATGCTTTTGTTGGATCTCTCTCTCTCTCTCTCTCTCTCTCTCTCTCTCTCTCTCTCTCTCTCTCTCTCTCTCTCTCTCTCTCTCTCTCTCTCTCTCTCTCTCTCTCTCTCTCTCTCTCTCTCTCTCTCTCTCTCATATCCATCCATCCCACATTATTTTATCCAATGGGTCAATGATAAATGAAATAATCAATCCAACAATTAAATAAAAGTAGATTAATATAGGAAATGGTAATAATTGATATAAAAATATGTTACAATTGTGCAAGACCTTTTATCAATTGATGATGTGTGCATTTTCTATTCCAGGAAATTCTGGAGGGAAAAAAATGAACTATAAAGGTGTTAATTTCAAAGAAGAACTTAACGCCATCCTTTGACACAGTGTTAGTTCATGAATTGCTACAGTTGTTAGACATTTGGCAAGAATGCTGAATGAATCCCAAAATTAAACCAAAACCACATTATAGAAGAGTTCTGCAGTTGCTGATAGGTTGGGAATCAAACTGCAGTGATTCTTTTTGCAGCTTTTTAGAGTCCTTTTTACTGCGTAAGGCAATTTTTGTTCATTTTCATCTGTAAAGCTCTGCAGATGTTCTCTCTTTGTGGGGGTGTGCAAATTTGCATTTGATGAAGTCAGCTCTTGCTTATAGAATATATGTGCCCTGAATTTTCAAATGTTAGGTATGCTTACTAATCACATGGGAAGCCTGTTGAGTACAGCAGATTTTGCTTCTTAATACATGAGTGTTTAAGATTTCATGCCTAATGTCTAAAGTGCCAAAGCATACTTTCTGATACTTTTGTAAAACAAACCCAAAAGCTAAAATATATGATTAAATTTCACAAGCTTTATTTGCTTTAGAGACTTATCCAATCACATGCATACATATTTGGCAATGCTCATCTCACTCTATACAGTGAAAGTTAAATAAAATGTTAGAGACGTTTCCTCACAGTCACATGTACAGTGTGCTTAAATAGCACCCAAGAAGATCATGACTTGGATCAGGTCCATCTTTCAAAGTCTTAAATGTCCTTTCCCTGGATTTTCTACATAATTTTTCACAAAATGCAAATGTCTATTAAAGCTGATAAGAGTTTCCTTTCTAGGGTCATAAAAGATTTGGGACAAGAAAAAGACTGTTAAAGTGTTCTGCACTCACAATTCTTTTTCTCTAGTTTAACAATTAAAACATGTACAGAGGAGGAAAAAATAAATAAAATGTAAGGATTCATTTGTGCATGTGCAAAAGCAGGCAACTATTTTAAGATGGAAAGCACACACATTCATTTATTCATTATAACTGACCTTACTCTACCCTGTCCTGTCCTGTCCTTTCATGTCTTTTCCTGTCCTGTCCTTTCATGTCTTTTCCTGTCCTGTCCTGTCCTGTCCTGTCCTGTCCTGTCCTGTCCTGTCCTGTCCTATCCTATCCTATCCTATCCTATCCTATCCTATCCTATCCTATCCTATCTATCTTATCTTATCTTATCTTATCTTATCTTATCTTATCTTATCTTATCTTATCTTATCTTATCTTATCTTATCTTATCTTATCTTATCTTATCTTATCTTATCTTATCTTATCTTATCTTATCTTATCATCTTATCATTTTATCTTATCTTATCTCATCTCATCTCACCTCACCTAACCCTACCCTACCCTACCCTACCCTACTCTACCCTATCCTATCCTATCCTATCCTATCCTAGCCTAGCCTAGCCTAGCCTAGCCTAGCCTAGCCTAGCAAACTGGCACCCACCATGAAGATGAGGCACGACCACGAACGCGAAGCCAAACAGCTATGCAGCTCACCATCTCGAGTCCTCCTGCAACTCAGACTAACCTGAGCACAACAAAGCCCCCACCCAAACAGAACACTCCCCCATCCAATCAGAGCACAGCCAACCCCCTAAGCAATCAGAACACACCTCCACCCAATCAGAACACAGCCAAGCTCCCAGCCAATCAGTTCATACCCCCACTGGCAGTTAAAAGGAAGAAACAGCTATGATCACACATTGCTCCTAGAAGCACAAAGCCGAAAGCACCAGCCTGACAATGACGAATGGGACTTCGTCGAAACGTTGTCAAGACACTTCCAATTTTACATGGGAGAAAACCCGAATTACCAGAGACCTACATACAAACACCTGCGAAAACCTCAGAAAACAAATATCATACCTCTACGGGGAGGAAATCCACCATCTGACCTATGAAAAACTCGAAGTCCAAAGAGCTTCCATTTTATGTGACCTCGCATTCCTACACAACTGCCGAGATCAAAATTTAATCCCCACATGCTTCCAATTGAAATTCCACTCCAACTCTGCAGCCACCAAACACATCCTGAAAAGAACAGAATTGGCCCTAATCAGAAATGAACTTCACACAAAAAGATTCCTCCTAGACCAGTGTTTCTCAACCTTGACAATTTTAGGGCATATGAACTTCAACTCCCAGAACTCCACAGCCAGCTGCGAAAACCTCAGAAAACATGTATATATGTATATATGTATATGTATATGTATATGTATATGTATATGTATATGTATATGTATATGTATATGTATATGTATATGTATATGTATATGTATATGTATATGTATATGTATATGTATATGTATATGTATATGTATATGTATATGTATATGTATATGTATATGTATATGTATATGCATATATTCAGATTCAGCTTTGGCTATGCTTTAACCACTCGGTTAAAGCATAAGCAAAGCTGAATCTGGATATTCCCAAGCAAAGCTTGCCTTTTCCCCTTCTCCCGGGTCCTCCCCCCTTGACCAGTCCATAAATGTCCAATAGTATTTAAATTTTAAAATTTGGCAGCTCTTTAGTGGAGTTTCACATTCTATTCTCATGCTAATGTCCTTGGATCCACCGGTCTGTTCCAGATTAGCACTTCTGATTCCTGTCATTCTGTCAACCTTACCCATATATCCCCATTCTCTCCTTCTCCCCATTTTATGGCAGGATGCCAATGAAGTGAAGTGGGCTGAAGTGTTTACAATGGCAAAGAAGTATCTATTTTATCGGTGCTTCAGAATGAAGTTTCAGTGCTTTAGTCTGAAGAGGAAAAGCTTTTTGGGCCATATAGGAATTGTGGAATTTCTGACAGTTCTTTAAAGCAGCTGCCCTTTTTCCTGGGATCACTTGACTACCTCTGCAGCTGCAGCATAATCTCAGAAAGAAAAATAAAATACCTCCAATTTGTGCAGTTTCTAACAGGCATAATGATAATGTGCATGCCCATTTATGTTCTGATGTACATTTTACTTTACTATTTTAGCCTTATTGTTGTAAAACCTGTGTGTGTGGTGGGGGGAATCACTCTATCAAAATTTAGAAATTTGATGGCCATTTCAATTGTGTAATCTTTCCAACTTTAACTTTTATTAAATTTTTAAGTGCAATAGTAAAAGCAAATACAAATTTGGAAAAATGAAAAGAGAATTGGAGAAGAATAAAAGAATTAGAATAAAGAAAAAGAAATATGTAGAGAAGTGACTTCCAGTCTTCATCACAAATTTGATAACTCATCACTCCCTATAAAGTTACAAACAAATCTCTTTTCTTTCCATAGTTCAACCCAATTTCAGTGGTGCAATCTTAAAGGGGCTTCAAATCAATAAAAATGGAGACTGAGAGGCCATTAGACAATCCATGGCTTACTCACTCCTTGTTGAAATGGTGCATAAATCTACTCTTTTTCATAAAACCAAAAATGGATACGCTTTTTCAGCATGATGGTCTGAAAATGCTTCAGTAGTGCATGCTCAGAAAATCTCCCAATAATTAGAAATTCTAACCAGTCTTTTGCAGATAACAATATCTACCAAAAGGATAGCATCCAATATCATTATAAGTTTGCCTCTTTCTCCTAAGTACACATGCATGAATCATACTGCAGTCTCTATCCTTTTTGAACATTGATTCATTATAGCAGCAAGAGATTTCTGTCTGTAGACCAAAGGATGCTTCCTGAAATAAGACAGCATGTATTTTGGCACTGTGAGTGCTCTGCTTATAGGAGTTGTGTAAAGTTGCACTGGTTGTACAGCTTTCCTCCTCTATTAACAGTATGATTATGTTTCCCTCAATAGGACTTTGCCCATGATTGATCTTGAAATATCAATATTCCAGAAAAGCCAGTTAACTGGCTTTTAAAATACAGATGCTTTTTCTAGCAAAATAATGATTCGACTGGTAAATTATACCTAATCCAAATTGTAGGTTATATTTGATTTCTCAAATAATTTCCCTGTGAAAAAACTTTAAAGGTTGCTTGGTTGCACCATTGTACCATAACTTTCTCAAAGCATGTCCACTGAAGCCTTTCAGAGACCATGGTATGAATACAACAGTTGCAGAGTATCTCCTTAGTACACATTTAACTGGCTCACTATGTTTAAAGGAGAATAGTTTGATTCTTAAAAACCTTAGGTGTTCAGTTTATTCTTCCAAGCAAAATTGCAGAAAGATGACAGGTCATTGAGAAAAAACATCAGGCGTGCTACCTTCATTAGTCTGACCTTTTCAATACAATACTGTTTTGCAACCTATAGTAAAATAAATCTGTATTGCAATTTGTAGTAAAAGAAAAAGAAAAAAATCTTAATGGCCAAGGGTTACAACAGGTTGTGGTAAGTAAATCCCAAAAAGAATAAAACCAAAAAGTTAACTGAATTGTAACCAATCCTTTAGCTCAAATTGAACCACTTACCACTTTTTTTTCTTACTGCAAGGTTGCCTTTATGGTTAATATTGCAGTTTCAGAGACTAATATCAGGATTTGATTTTCTTTCTTTAGTAGTTGTAAGATAGCTTTACTTTTCTTTTTATCTTTGAAGAATGCTAGATCATTCTTGTCTTGGGTATGTTGAAATGAGAAAATGCCAGCATTATAATCCTGGGTTATTAGATTTATGGAAGATCTCAGGTGGCTCCGTGGGAACCAAGACATGCTTCATTGGTGGTGTTGCATGTGGGCTGCCAACAAGCTCTTAAGGATCCCAGCTGTATATATGTAAGAGTCCACATGTGCTGTGGAAGTTGGAATAAGCAGAATAATTCACAGGAGTTGGCAAGAGATCAGGAAGTCAGTGACATGTCAGTTTCATTTCTTTAGATCTTATGAATTCAGATACTGCTTACACTTGCCAAGTATCTTGTAGCCTTTTTTCTAATTTACTCTGCATGATGATGCGCATTTTCTTCGGCATATTGGATAATGAAGCATTATATATCCAACTGCCTGTGGCTTTCTCTTTGACTTCAAAGCTTTCCTTTATGTAGTTAAACTATTTTTACCTCATACACTTTAAGCCTGTTTTAATTTAACTGTCATTAAATCATCTACTGAAATTTGTGAATGAATGTTGAGGATGCCTCAAGAGTACCAGTTTATGCTTAAAGATGCAAAGCTCCAGAGACTGGAGTCTTTTTTCCCCCCATGGCAGACGGTTCTCCTTAACCTCCTTGTTGGTTCATTTCATTCTATCTAAGCAGCCATGCTGCCAAGGTTCAGATCCAAGACTGAAAAACACAGAATATTTTATGTCATGATCACATTTTTCCAAGCTTAGCTCAGTGACATAATAGGGGAGCTTTGCAACAATATGTCCCCTTGACTGGCAATATCCCAATATCCTGTCATTTTTCATTTCAATTGAAGTCCTATTCTTAAGGAGTCACAGTCTTGTATGAAAAACAGGGCATGCCAGCTGGCATTGCTCTTAAATGTTCATGTTTGTTTGGCCCAGGCTACAAGCCCACATGTGTTGAATTGACTTTCTTCTACAGATGTGACAATGGGGGAAAACTGTGACAATGGGGGGGTTGGACTAGTGATCTAACCATGTTATCCAGTTTTCCAAGACTATCCCCATTGCATTTGTATGAGCTGCATATCATTTCTATCTCTTAACCCAGAATATTTTTATATATTTCCCAATATGTATTGATGTACTTAGCTTGTGAAAATATTCAAGTTAGTTTTTTAATCCTCCCAATTCAAGTTATAGCTTTCCAGTTTTTAATCAAGCTGATTCCTTTTCAGTTATATAATCTGTTGAACAACATAGAAAACTAACAGCAGAAAAAGACCCAGTGGTTCATTGAGTCTGATCTTTGAATTAGTTTTTTCTTTTTAATTTATTTATTATTTTAATTATTATTTTTACATTTTATTAATTTTATTTTATTTTTAATTTTTGTCAGATGGTGAACATGTGTTTATCCCAAGCACGTTGAAACTCAGTTACTGACCCACTCATTATTGGAAGTTGGTTCCAAGCAACTTCTGTAAAGTAATACTTTTTAATCTTACTTTTGAACTCCCCCCCATCCTTGACTTTTGCTTAACAGTGAAAACATTGCCTTCTAGAACCTTATTCACACCCCTGATATAGTTAAAGTTTTCAATCATGTCCCCCCTTTCCCTTGTGTCTTCCAGATTGTATATTCAGGTCCTCCAATCTTTCCTGACATGTTTTGTCCCCCAGACCTTGCACCATGTTTGTTGCCCATCTCTGACTCTCTCAAGCTTATCAATATATTTTTTTAAGTGAAGTCTCCAGAACTGGACACAGTATTCCAAATGGGGCCTGACTAAAGCCCTGTACAGCCTTTTTCCTGTGGTGATCCGTCTCGTTCAGACACCTTTAATGAATAACAGAATAAGAGTTGGAAGGGACCTTTTAGTCCAACCTATACAATTTCAGACAAATTGTTCTCCAATCTCTTCTTCAAAACTTCCAGTATTGGAGCACCCAAAACTTCTGGGGCAAGTAATTCCACTGATTAATTGTTCTAATTGTCAGGAAATTTCTCCTTAGTTCTAGTTGGTTCTCTCTTTGATTAGTTTCCATCCCTGCTTCTTGTCCTGCCCTTCAGATATTTTGGGAAATAGGTTGACATCCTCTTCTTTATGGCAGTCCCTTGGATATTGGAACACTGCTATCATATCATCTCTAGTTCTTCTTTTTATTAAATGAGACATACCCTAATCCTGTAACTGTTCTTTGTATTTTTTAGCTTCAGCCCCCTTATCATCTTTGTAGCTCTTTTCTGCATTCTTTCTAGAGTCTCAACATTTTTTTATATATATCATGGTGACCAAATTGGGTGCCATATTTGAAGTGTGGTCTTACCAAGTCATTATAAAGTGGTATTAACACTTTGTGTGATTTTGATTTTATTCCTCTATTAATGCAGCCTAGGACGACAATGGCTTTTTTGGCAACACCCAGCTGGTTTTCATGCCTAAGACAGGACAAGAACTCACAATTCTCTGATTTCTAGTCTATTGCCTTAACCACTTGACCAAACTGGCTTTCAATAATAAAAATGAATCTAAGATGGCATCCATCACAAAAGTCTCTGCATCTTTCCTTCTGTAATATAACAATTTTCTTACAAAGGCACTTTTGCAATAATCGTTATTGTTATAGAAATTACTCATCAAACTATATGGAATTAACTATATGTTGTAGAAATTACTCATCAAACTATATGGGACATTGCTGTGGTGTGGTTGTAGTTACTGTGATCCCAAATTCTCCTGGCACAAACCTTTGTGCATCTCTGCTCAAAATCTGATCATGCTTGATCCTACCAGGGTGTCACAATTCCAACATAGGCAATCTGATTGAAGATGATAGTGATATAGATATATAGATAGTAGATAGATATTGACAGATATAGATAGATAGATAGATAGATAGATAGACAGACAGACAGACAGACAGACAGACAGACAGACAGACAGACAGACAGACAGGAATAGCAATGATGTTTCTCATTCCCACCTCATACCAATTTATTGAATTTAGCATCAGTACTCTACCTCAATTCTTCTGAAATGTGGATGGTTTCAGTAATGCCTATGATAGCCATAGATGCTATTCCAGCCTTTTTAAAAAAGAGAAATAGTTCTATTTTCATGTTTGTCTACATAAAAAGTAATTCTAAATCTCTGATTTGTCTTGAAATTGAAGTACATAGCATTCAAATTGATACAAATAAAAGTTTACCTCTTTTCCAACTACCTGCACTACACCATTTTCTTTAGACCTTTGGGAAAAAGACAGTTCCTAATTGCAGACTGAAGATGCCAGTTTCTTTCCTATCTAGTTCAGCAAAACCCATAATCAATGGGAGGGAAAGGAAACCCTAAAAAGCCCCAGGAATTTTCTCTTTATGGTCCAATTTTAAGACCAAATATCAACCAATCTTGCTTTGATTTCTCAGACCTTGAACTAGGGTGCCAGCTGGAGAGTTCTGTGGTCTATTTCTGGAATATCATGTTGGATGTCACTTTTTTCAGTGGTTAACTTTGGCTTCTGGTGCAGGAAAACTCACTAGTTTGCTAGCCTGGCAAGGCTCTTATTGCATTCCCCTGATGGAACATGTGGTTGCGTTTGCTAACTGTTGTGGCAGGAAAGGAGGATCAAAGCTTCCTTTTGTTCCTGATTCTTGAGCCGTATTTTCCTCTATTCCTCCTTATATACTTACTTTCTCTCTACTGTGCCCATATCTGATAATGAAAGGTAAGGATGAGTAGCCAACAGTATTAACCAAGAGACAGGTGGCACCTTAAACACCAACACATTTAAGCATGGAACAAATGTTTGTAGGTGACAGCAGATTACCTAGTGAATAGCATATTACTTCAGGAGACTGAAACATATATCAAACAACTATTTACTACAGAAGTCAATTTCAGAGAACAGGAACTGATTTCTGTAATAAATGGTTTGATTTTTTTTAAAAATATGACTGTTGTAACAATATTTCACAAGCAATGTATGTAATATTGAAGGTACATGTGTATGGATTTTAAAATATCAATGACACTCTTTCCATCTTAATTTTATTTTCTAGATTTAAAAATGTTTCAATTGGAACTCTTTTCCTATAGTGCTGTTGTCTGCTTGCCTTCTTAAGAGAGAGAAAAATGCTAAACATTTTCAGCAAAATCATGTGGCTTTTATCTTGCTGAGCTCAAAAGTTAGGGTATTATGGTTTATTTTACTAGTTTTCTGGTGCAAGGCAGGTATGGAAAATCATTATGATATCTACCTTTCAAGATAAAACCTAACACTGGGACATTTATTTATCTACAATCATATCCTGCTTTCCCCATTTGCATCTCAAACATACTTTTGCATGACTTGGTGGGTTTTATTGCAAGAATAGTTTGACCAATCATTTCTTCTTAAAAAAAAAACTGAATAGAGATAGATATTACAGATAAAATTGTAGGAATCAGAGGAAAAAAATGCTAGTTTACCTAGAGCAAAGAGGGACATCAGCAACCCTATGTCTTTTTTCTTCTCTCCCTGCACATGTCACTAAAAGCAAAACTGAGCAAAATTGAGTCCCTTTCCTTCCTTCCTTCCTTCCTTCCTTCCTTCCTTCCTTCCTTCCTTCCTTCCTTCCTTCCTTCCTTCCTTCCTTCCTTCCTTCCTTCCTTCCTTGGTATACTGCTTTTTTTATCAGTTTTGCTCTTTCTTCACTACATCTCCTAGCTGCTTGTGTTGGACTTAACATTTCTTAGAGAGGAATATGCAGCCTGGTTGTGAAGGATTTAGGAATAGAAAGAAAAAAATGAAAACTGCAATATGGAAGATCCTAACTATAACCAGGTTATGTTTTCTTTCTTTTGCATATCAAAGCAGTTTCCATTTTTTTCTTCCTTCTTTGCAAATTCCATGTACAAATTTGTTTACTGGAATTAAAACACTGTTTAAATGTTTGCAATCTATCTGAATAATTCTTATTCAAGATGGAAGATAATGTAGATGTCAGAAATAAAGTATTTTGTCCTGAAAATAATGTTAAACTTGATAATAACGTCTATTGCAACAGAACCAGTATTTTGAATCAGTTTTCATCAGCTGAACTAGAAAAAATTGGCAAATCAGATTCTTAAATGTTTTACTAAAAATTATTAAAAGTTATAATTATTTCAAATCCTGAGTTTAGTGAGATCATAATTACATGCTGTTTTTATTGCAGCATGTGAAATGGCACCTAAGTTTAGAAACAATGGGGAGATTAAATCTGAAGAAGAGAAAAGAAATCATCCACCATCAGCCTCTTAACCATGGTTAAACAACTGGCGACAAAATGTCTGAGCAAGTGCCTGAATATATTCTTCTGGACATTGTCCTTGCTTATTTTCCTCATGAAAACACATTTGGTTTGAAACACATTTTCCCGTGACTGAAAGCATTAACTAGCTGATTATTCTCTGTGTTAGTTTTGGAATATATGATTTCCCCGCCTTTAGTTGTTCTTGTTGCATTTTATTTTAAAGATCAAGGAATAGATCCAATTCCCTTCTAGTTCTTTACCGCAATTATTACCACTGCTGATTTCTACTTTTTCTAAGGCTTTTTTTTTTTACAAAAAGAAAAAGGATAATTCATTTTGGCCCCAAATATTCAGAAACCAGAATATTGTGAAAAATCTCTGCCAAACATATCTACTTGCCTATTTTTTCATAATTCCCTTCTTAGTCTATTTGTGTAATATGCAATAGTGTGGCTCCTATTAGTTTCTTGGATAGAATGAATATCTTAATTATCTGACTGAAATGGAAAAGTTTAAGGATATGTAATATCACATGAATCTGATTATATTTCTTTATAAAACAACTGCATCTTGGAGTACAGTCACTACAGCCAATTAAAAACTACTGAAATGAAACAAAGAGAAAAATATCACATTGCCATTTAAATCAATTGTTTGCCTTTTTCCTACAGCTTTGCTGATAGTCAATTTCAAGAATTCTGTAGAAACTGATCTTTTAGAAAGTAAGAGAAAGAATCTAGTCATTCTTTACCAACAACAATTTTAAAATATATATCTCAACCTTTGGAAAGGTGGTATTTTAAAATACACATCTACAGGGATGTAGAAAGAACAATTCTGCAGGAAGGAGAGACAGGACTACCCTCGAGAATTAGGAAAGCTAGAACAAACTCCACGAATAAGGGAGTGGATGAGGATTTGGACCGGGTCACTTTGGATTGGGCCCGTTATCGGAGGGACCATCTCTCCCCAATATATGCCCACTCTATCAGATCTGGTAGAGAAAGGTATTCTGAAGCTGGTGAGCAGTTCTTCAGTCAGACAATTGTAGAAATTTGGAACAGATGTCCCTGCCTGAAGACATTTATTGTACCTGGCTGTGAATGAATGAGAAACCTAATTCCATTCAATTCAATTTTATTACAGCTTTTCATCAACAAACAAAAACCAGGTAAAGTGAAAAATGAAAAGTGGGACCACAAATAAACAATTAACAGGTATAAACATATCTTGGGCCCTAATATTTTTCAGACAATTCCCCTTCTGAGTCAGCATGCCCAATAAACCTTTACCCAAAGATCATAGTTCCTGAAATGTCATTCCTTTAAGTAGGTTTGACTCAAACAATTTGAGGATCTATATTTAATAAAGTTCACCTTAAATTTGACTTAGAAATATAGTGGGATTTAGTGCAGCTTAACAAGAACAGCTGTCACATGCCTCTTGAATTAGGATTCCTCCCTCCCCGCCAAAAAAATTGACTCCCACATTCTGGATCTATTGTCATTTCTGTGCTCCTCTACCCTTCTCCCCATACAAGGAACATCCCGATATGAAGTCCATTAAATAATATAAAATGGGAATAACATATTCATTATTATTATTATTATTATTATTATTATTATTATTATTATTATTATTATTATTATTATTATTAATTTTATTTCTATGCCGCCCTATTCCTGGAACTCAGGGCGGCTCACAGCATAAATAGAAATCTAACATAAAATACATATATAAAAAGAACCCCTGAGTTAAAAAACAATCATCCAACAAACATGGGTAGGGGTATCCAGATTAAACCTCTCCAAGAAATAATATAACAGTTTACTCATAGGTACGTCCCACCACTGTCCTGACCTCAGCATTCAAAAACACTATAGTGTCAAAACACACTCTTGTCCATGGATCAAGGCAAATTATTCTGACTTTCTCCTTATCAGTGAATCCATTCCTAGACAAATATGATTTTGTTCACAAATATTTCCAGAATGCCTTTATATGTTGCCAATGGCTTAAGGGATTTCTGCAAATTTGTTGAGTTGTGTCAGTCCTGCATCATTCAGAATAACTCTATAAAGATTTTTAGTCAATGAATAAGCAATTTTAAAAACTTTTTTTCTTCTTTTTCATTTTTACAGCACAAGCTCTTCAATGCTCCTTAAGTTGTGTTCAATCATATTTGCTTTTCACTTTCTATCACAATGCTCTGAAAAAGAAAAATATATGCTAACTGAGGAATTCTAGGAGTTGAAATTCACATGTCTTAAAGTTGCCAAGTTCTAAAACATGTTCTAGATCAGCGGTTCTCAACCTTTTTCAGGCCGCGACCCCGACCTGTCAAGCGCCGCGCATGGGTGGTGCTACCCCCTGCGCTGCGCATGCGTGGTGCTATCCCGTGCTACCCCCTGCACCGCGCATGCGTGGTGCTACCCCCTGTGCCATGCATGCGTGGTGCTACCCCCTGCACCGCACATGTGTGGTGCTGCGCCACGCATGCGTGGTGCTGCCCCCTGCGCCGGCCGAGGCGTAGGCTGCCACCCGTTCGGGGCGGCGGCAGGCAGGCCCAGGTGCTCCTGGGTGGCCGCGGCGGCGACAGTGCAGGGCGACCACGGGCTGGCCCACCAGCTGGACCAGCCCAAGGGAGGTAAGACACCCGCCGGGCCCCATGCGAGCCAAAAACCCTCCCTGCGCCCGTCGCTGCCCCGCTAGCCTTACCTTCGCTGCCGCCCGTTCGGGGTGGCAGCAGGCAGGCCCAGGCGCTCCTGGGCGGCCGCAGCAGTGACAGCACAGGGTGACCACGGGCTGGCCCACCAGCTGGCCCAGCCCAAGGGAGGTAAAAAACCCGCCGGGCCCCACACGTGCCAAAAACCTTCCCTGCGCCCGCCGCTGCCCCGCTAGCCTTACCTTCGCTGCCGCCTGTTCGGGGAGGCTGCAGGCAGGCCCAGGTGGTCCTGGGCAGCCGCGGCAGCAACGGCGCAGGGCAACCACAGGCTGGGCCACGAGCTTGCCCAGCCCAAGGGAGGTAAGCCACCCGCCATGCCCCACGCGCACAAAAAATCCTCCCTGTGCCCGCCGGCCTCCCACCTCCCAGCCCTGGCCCTCTTTTACTTACATTTTTAGTAGTTGATCAGCAGGGAGGGGTGGAAACTTCCGGAGAGCTCGCCTTCGCTGCAGACAACTTGCAGCACCGTTTGCAGACTGGGACTTTTGGTGGGCTCAGCAGGGCGGAGACAGCCTGGACAATTCCTATTGGCTTTTGAAAGCCAATAGAATTAGACTCTAGCCAATAGAATAAGAGGGAGTAGCACAGCTAAGGAAAAGGGGGAAAAATGGTGGACTGCGTTGTTTGGCGACCCCCGTGAAATGGTCGTTCAACCCCAAATGGGGCCGTGACCCACAGGTTGAGAACCGCTGTTCTAGATGTATCCCTGCCTGATTGATATGTCTTCATATATTTTTCTTCTAATATACAGTATATATTTTGCATACAGTCTTCCCAGTATTGCATATTATTTCATATGTCATTTGTCTAAATAAGAATTCAGGACATATGATTCACAAGTACTCTGCAGGCCAGTCAGATATCAATTCTTCCATAATCTCATTGAAACATTTTTAAAGAGAAAAGGAGATGAAAGGATAGGGTTAGGGTTAGGATTATTGTAAGTATTTCTGATCTGCTCTAAAGTAAAATGTAGAGGTATACTATGCCTAAGTTTACCAAGGTAGATGACCATGGATGGATACTAGGATCTGATTAAAGCACAAGTTTTAAGTTTCAAACATAAACATCTAATTTATTTCTTCAACAATGTTAAATATATTTTAAGAAAAATATTACCAAGAGGAATTAAACAAAAAATTAAAATAAGTTTTATTAATATGCAAATGGTGTCTGAATACAGAATATGTATACCTGTATAGATATAATTATAAAACGCTATATGAGGTTGAATTAGAAGTTAGGTGTAAATTTTAAACTTTGTCAAATTTTCTATGTTTTGAGCAAAGCCACTTTAATATGTATAATAAAATAACTTTACAAAGCTCCTAAATAGAGAAAGGCAGATATATAATTTACATTGTGTTATTTTAGGTTTAAATAATAATAATAATATATTATATTTCAGATTTCTCCAAGAAAAGGAAAAGAAATTACAGTTATCATGGAGGAAATAAATCTAGTTTATCAATATATCAAGTGATGAAAAACATTTTTCTTGAAGCAAATTGATACTGTTACTTGATAATTATTAATCTTAAGCAAGTTTAAAATACTTCATTAATTTTATTAATGACAATGCTTAATGAAATGCTTCAAGTCACTCATTAGCTTCTGGTTATATTTTCATATTAGGCAATTTCTTAATTATTCAAAAGTTTAAAGCATTATTATTTCTTCAATTCATGCATATATACCCTAACTTTGAACATGCCATTCATTAACTATTTGGATATTTTAACCCTGAAAGCATTTTATAGTGGAAGAGCCACATTACTGGAAGACCAGTCATTACTGATTCCGCCCATCTAGAAATTTCAAATTGTCAAATTTATGGGACCAACTCAAAAGACAATTTATAAAGTTACAAATTCCCCAGAACTGCATATAAATTGTGAAAATAACATGAGGAAACATAGCTGTTATTTATGTGAGCGAGATGGAGCTGGCTTTGTTTGCGCTTACATACAAAGGGATGTGTGTGTTTGTTGGCTATCTTGGTGGACAAAGGGGTGTGGGATGAATGATGAAATGTGCATCCAGATGAGGGATCAAAATTTGAAAGATGACAGATGTGGCATTGTGATTGAAGCCCCATCCATTTTTCTACATTTATTTATTTGATAAATTTAAATAAATAAATGAAAATGCACCCATTAACATTGCACACGTGCATCAGAGTTGGGACTTAGATCCTCTGGGCATGTATACCTATATCCAATGAATTATATATTTGCATAAATGCTACTATCCAAGACAGAAAGCAAAACAACTGGCAATATTGAAGGCCTTCATTCTTTGGTTAGCTGGAGTTTGAAGAACTAAGTATGAATATTCATTTGCCTAAAGTCAAATAGAAATCTGAGACAGTAACACATGTATCCTGAATGCCTGTCTGAAAATTGCAGAGACAAGACTGTGAATAAGTAGAACTAGTGCTTTGAAATAGGTAATTATCTTTCCTTTTTTTTCCTAAGGCCAGAATTCCAGCCTTCTATAGTAATAAACATCTGGCTAGCTTCCTAGAAGAACATTCCAAAGTAAGTAATGCTAATTTGCTTTTCTTTATTTCTTTTCTCTCTCTTTTTTTCTTTCTTTTTAAAAAATGCTACATGTAATGTCTTAGATTAAAAAAAAGTGTGTGTTATCTGAACACTATCCTTCCTTTCTATGCTGTCTTCAGCATGATAAATTTAAACTTTCTAAATCAGGACTTTTATAGACAGTTACAATTTGGGAAGACATTTGAACACAATAATATTGTCGGGATCCACTGAACCAGAGGTTCAGGGTTTGGGGTTTTTTTTTCTGCAGAAACCCATTTAGATGAATAAACCCATGATTACAAAGAACACGATAGATGACTATTATGAGATATGGAATTCATCTTTCCCTGCAAAAATGTAAATAGGTCCTGTGCCTCTTTGCACGTGGCAAAATGATTATTGCCACACATCTGTCACTAAAATGTGCTCATCAAGCACTGAGACAAAAAATTGTATTCCTAGAAGATCGGACAGTTTGTTTTAAGATTACAAATGGCCCTAAGACAGATCTCTAGATTATCAAGTGCCACCTGAAGCATCTGACCAACTGGTCCTATACTGAGAGGGTGAATTCTTATTTTTAAAACAAACAAACACATAAATGCCTTTCCCACACAATCCTTTCTATATGATGGCAGAGTTAAAGCAAAGCTAATCAGCAACTTTGTCATTTGGCTACAGGTTTGTTTGGTATTTCAACCAACTCTAAATTTCTAAACGTGGAATGTTTTGCTTGAATGGGCAAAGTAACTGTCAGTCTTTTTAGAGAGATTGGTTTTTATAATAACTTATTTTTCTGCATTCTCTTAAACTAAGTTTAATGCAGAAGAAAAAGAAATTGAAGACAATGTGCCTAATAATATTCTGGGACGAGTCCCAGAAGATCTCTTTCCAGCCATTTTCTTTCCAACGAAGGCGGAATATAGGCATTAAAATCACATTCTTATGCTAGCAATATGGTGTAGTTTATTCTGTATTGATTGTACTAGGATTTCTGAATTTGTGATTGTGATTGACCTTAAAAGATCCAAGGCACATGTTTGTTTTTTTTCTCCTCTAAATCTGGGCCAAAGAAAGAAACCATCAGTAGAAAGACTAAGGGAATCCCAATGATTTATCAGGATGTTCAGTCAGGGGAGATTAAGGTATCTGTATTGGGGAAACCTTGAAAGAGGAAACTTGCCAGTGAGATCTTAAACTCCCTTCTCCTAGGTTGCAACAGCCATTAAGGGATGAAAATGTGACAGGAAGACAGCTTTTTGGTGGAGAAGGACCATGTTTAAAGCTCTTTTAGAGGTGAGGCCACAATACATGGGCTATTGGTATGAAATGAGCTGAATTTAGATAGAGTTAGATAGAGCAAGATATATGAATGGATTTAGGATTAGAAAACCTTTCCATCCATTTTTAAAATTAGAAGGGGCTCCAGTTACTAGTGATAAGGAAAAACAAATTAGAGATTAGAAACGGTCATACCTAAGATAAATATTCATGTATCTGCTCAAACATTTTTGTCTGAAAATAATCTTAAAATATTCTTTAAAACCTTGTAAAAGCTATAGTTTATTGCAATGCAGGGGCAAAATGGTTAATACACTTTAAATGACTTCTCCCCGAACATACAGTAATTATTACTATATGTAACAACTACAAATTTCCTTAGTTTTCCAGGAGATGTAATAATTAAAAACACAGTCCATTTTACTATCCATATTAATAAGGCAATATTTCAATTTATTGGGGGAGGGAGGTAATGAAATTTTTAAAGGCTTCATAGTGTTCTGTATTCTTCTTTTCCAACAAAGCATGTGATTACTAATATAAATTGAAAAAAAATAGTTTTATTTTTTCCTACAATTCTTTATTCTGTGCACTTATTAAAGTAACCATTTCTTTCTTACGTAAGTATTCTGTTTTATTCACAAATTGCAGATTTTTTAAAATGCATTTCTCAAAAACAAGTATTTGTGCTATATGTGTGTATTCTTCAGAAGAAAGAAGACAGGGGCAGAATATTCAATGTGTTTTTTGGAAGATTTCTCAAAGTGGATTAATTCAGGAGGTTTCAAGATGAGCTGTAATATAGTTGGAATGTTCTCCATTCTAGTAAAAAAAAAAAAAAGAAGGGTTGTTTCCTACTGAAAGCTTGCAAAATTTCCAGAGGCAATTATGATAAGAATGACAGAGATAGGGTTGATATTATGTCTAACAGCATAGAAACATTTACAATTCAGCTTCTTTCCAGATGGCTTAGGAATATTATGAAGTTTTTGTAAGTAATTTTTGTTCCCATTCCAGGAAATTTCATACTGTTGTGAGAGGAAGGTACAGCTCAGCCTACTCCAGGGGTGTCAAACTGCCAACCCATGGGCTGGATGCGTCATCTGGAAGCCATACCCACCCCATTGCCAGCAATGGCAAAACCGTCCCAATACGTTTTGCGATGTCACGTGACATCATGAGTTTGACATGTCTGGCCTACTCCTTCATACAGCCATCATGTTACCACTACTAAGTATTTCAAGTTAAACTAGCATAGCCAATTTGGGGTAATGGCTAAGACAGGGGTAGGCAACCTTGGCTCTTTTATGACTCGTGGACTTCAACTCCCAGAATTCCTGACCCAGCCAGGAATTCTGGCTCAGGAATTCTGGGAGTTGAAGTTCACGAGTCATAAAAAAGCCAAGGTTGCCTACCCCTGGGCTAAGACAACAGAGTAGAAAGTAGGAGAACTTGAGTTCTAGTCCTGTCTTAAGCACCAATCCAGCTGGGTAACATTTGGCAGTCATTGTCTCTCAGTCCTAGGAAGCAGATAATGGCAAACCACTTCTATAAACTGCAAGGACATATCCAGGCCAGTCAATACTAACCAAAAACAAATAAAAATTCTCTACCTTTCCTGTTATTAAGCAAATATGAAAAAAGAAGATGTATTTCATACCAGTTTTTAAAATGTTTCTCATCTCATTATTATCACTTTCTCAGTGACAATTGGACTACTGGTGTTAGTTATTTCTTTTTATTCAGTTGTAGATTTGCAGTAGGCTAGAAAAGCTTCGTGGGCCAGTTGGATTGCATGTATTTTATCCAGCCTGTATTTGTTATCATACTCCCATTATTAATGTAAAAATTGTGTTATGAACATCAGATTGCCACAAGATTAAATAATTCACCTCTTTTCCACAAGGATGTTTGCAAAGGGAGGTGTTAAATAGTTAAAATGCTAATGAATGGCCTACATCAGCTGTTGTAGAGAAGAAAAACGGTTATGGAACTAAATAGCAAGAAGAGCAAGTATGTGGCAACTTTAAGACTTGTGGGCCTTAGCTCCCAGAATTTCCCAGCCAGCATGGGAGTTGAAATCCACAAGTCTTAAAGTTGCCAAGATTGCACACTCCTGAATAGAGAAACCCCAGAACTGACAGGTAGAATCAGACAAAACTAATTGGGCAGTAAACTGGTGTGCTATTATTATCTTCTAAGGAAAGGTCCCTAAAAACACACCTCTTCCTATTAAAATTACAACTTTCTATTCATATATTATGGGTGCTACACTTAGTTTTGACCAATTGTTTTCCTTCTTCTTTGAATGTTATATAAAAGGTTGATGTGACAAGCAGGGAGTATGCTCCCAGTGTAGAAGTACTTGGATGTGTATTTTTATATTGCTGCAGTAATAAACAAGTTGAGTTGGATTTCTTTTGTTCTGCATGTTATTTGGAGTTCCTCACCTCAGATCCTTGTATTTACCTTATATCCAGCCTACATAACTATGATTGCATAACATATATATAAAAAAACTTTAGTCACACAGCCATCATCACCATCTTGATCTCTTTCTTTTTTATATCTTTTTCTTGGAAGTGACCCTCCCTTCTGAGAGCCTGGAAGAGACACAGTTAGCATTCCATACAGCTCTTCCACTCAGTGCTGTGTGTTAGCTGATTTATAAAGTCCTAAAACCAGAATGTGTCAGGTTTTTCTTTCCTTCCTTTTTTTTCCTACAGAGAAGTCTTCCACCCTAGCCCACAGGCATTACTGTCAATTTTAAAAATCTGTCAGTATATAAAGTATATGGATATAGTCACAACTTGTTGTCCCAGACTTTATTAATCCTCAAGCTGTTTAAATTTAAAAGCTGCTTTTTGACATAACATCCACTGAAATCTTCACTCCCTGATTTTTTCCTGACATATCGGGATGACATTTTGATTTTATTTTGTGTGTGTGTGTATTTTAAGGAAGCCCCTGTTGAGTCCAGCTTAATCTCATTACCCAGTATACATTCCCCCCCCACCGCCATCCTTGGACCAGGGATGGAGCATGATACAAATTATTGTGTCATTGATCTGCCAAAGCTATTATCCAGGAGGGATTTTCCTAGCAAACCAATATCAAACTTGAGATAAGATTACTGCAATTTTAGGATTGACAACTCATCAGCCTTGGGGCTCTTTGGCAAGACATTTCTTTGTTTTGCAAAGAAACTAGTTTATTTAAGTAAGGTAAAGATTCCCACTCAGTTTTTCTCCATTTTCCATTTATTATTTTGTATACAGAAAGTAAAAGACTCTTTTTAAAACTTGCAAGTAAATGATGTTAATATACCCATTATCCTGTGACAACGTTTTATTACAAGAAGTATTATTTCTCCCCAGATTCTTGCCATGGATCTGGATCTTCTCCAAAATAATATTTTCATCTTCTTCATCACTCTATCAGAAAGAAGGAGAGCAAGCAGGCCACAAGAACAATGAAGCTTTCCATACTGATTTTTACTTTACTGCACTAAAATGGAACACCTTTCCTCTTTTGGTCTGCTACAATAAAGTGGAATCATATTGCAGAAAGCAGTTGCCTCTTCAAAGACTGTCCACATTGACTGATAAAGCTGATATAAGTGGCATCTTATACTGGACTGAACAGCACTTAAAATATAGTAGATGATTGAGTTTCATTAAATTTTTCACTGAGTAAAACAAGTCTCACAAAACTGGGAAATACTTTTTTAAATTCTTATTTATATGTTGGTATAAGTTGTTTCAAAAGGGAGAATATATCAACATTTTTTTTCCAGCAGGTAAAAGATTTTTCTTTTCTGCCAGCTTTGAATTGCCCAGATTCAATTGCTTCAGTTTTATTTGGACTGCTTTTCCCTATTGCATTGTTCCTCCCACCATTTTGAAGATTTGCTTGTTTCCCTATATTTGTGGGCATTTTTAAACTACAACTCATATTTCATCCTAGCAAATAAATTATTCAGTTGAGGCTAGAACAAGTCTTGGTGATATCAAAACAAAGGCAGGGGTGCAAGACATTTGGGTTATATAATCATGTCATCACATCTAATGCAACTTTTTTTGAGATGACGTCATGATGCACATGGTATCATCTCATTTTGCCGCTTTCCCTACAGGCTCCGCTGGTTAAGATAGTGTTGCGGTTTAAAATAGTTGCAGTTTGTCAGGATTTATTGATTCACTGATGTATTCACTGGTGTATTTTTGAAAATGACAGTTAAATCAAGCATTATGCACAACAAAGTAATGCAAGTATTCTTTTTACTTCTTTTAAATTAAAAGCACACAAGTGGGTGTCAAAACAAATATGCTTGCTATCTAAAATGACTTTGGGGACTAGAGCTAAAGAATGTCTCGCAAAAGAGAGGTAAAAGCAAAGAGCTAGATTATTTACATATAAAAAATAATATTATTACACATAACTGAGCACTGGAAAAAAAGGCAGTGGAAAATCATAAAGAATATTTTTGTGTTGTTTGGGGAAAAAATCATTTCAAGAGCCCTGATGAAATTTAGAAGAAAGGGAGGGTGGGTGGGTGGACAACTGTAGGACAAACAGGAAGGGAAAAAAATTCTAAAAGAGGCAAAGGGAAACAATTTCCATTGCAAACTCAGCTGCATGGATGCATCATACAAGTCACCAGGAACTAACTAGATTCAAAAGTGACATTAGTTGGCATCTTCTCATATTTAAAAGGTTCACATACTCCATCGATCGATCGATCGATTGATCGATCCATCCATCGATCCATCCATCCATCCATCCATCCATCCATCCATCCATCCATCCATCCATCCATCCATCCCTAGGATATATTTAAGTAATTAAAACTTATTTGCTTTTATTCTAATTTTTATTATCCAGTGCATCTTCCTTTTTAAGTATTATTCTATGATTAAATACAATTCATTAGGCAAGTTTTACCAAATATCACTTAGTGCCAGATTAGATAAATACATGGATGGTTGCTTTTAGATTTTTTTTTTCTTTCCTCCCTTCCTCCTTATCTTCTACTTTTTGCCAATCAGTATGAAGTTAATAAAATGAGAGGAAAAAGAGTTAATTTAGCTTTCCCCCAAGACCTAAACCCCAATTTGTCATCAGGCCATTATCAACTATGAGATGTTTTTTTCTAAGGAAAACAAAATCTGCTTTCCCTCTGAACTATAGAGCTAATTCTATTTTTTTTTGATGATATTTTTTTTAAAAACCTACAATATTACACTCAATAAACATTTAAAAGCAATTGTATTAGTCCATAAATGCTGCAGCAACTGTTGGTGTGTTGGTCCTTTTTATTAGTTCATTGATACTGAAGGAGGAACTAAAATATTAGCTTTTTCCTCTGTTTAGCTTCCAATGACGTTTTTACTTGTATGCTGGTTTTTAACCTTGGAAAGCCAAATGTGGAAAATCCACAAAGTATCTATGGTAGGTGTTGTGAGTGTCCCTAGACCAGCTTGGGAAGTGTCAGAGTATGAGGATGAGCAGCCAGGCCCCTCTGGGTGTTTTCCCCTCCCGGCAGCCGAGGAAGAGCAGCCAGGCCCCTCTGGGTATTTTCCCCTCCCGGCAGCTGAGCCAGACAGGGAGGAGATTTACAGGCAGTCTGGGTCAGATTCACAAAGTGAGGGGTCAGATTTGGATCAAGAAGATAGATGGCTTGATCCGAGATTCCGAAGGTTTGATAAGCGACGGTGTCAGTTAAGTGGAAAAAGGAAGTAATGGGGGGAAGTGACGTATCGGACACTATATTAGAAGGGGACAGAGAGACTACGCCTTTGTCACGAGCAACGTTAATCAAGGAGTAGCCTGATATCTGGAGCAGTGCGTTTGAATTCAGTCTTCTGATGTTTTGGAAATCTACGGAAGAATAATGAGGTATTGGACAATGTGATAAAGAAAGAGTGAGTTAATTGGAAGGTGTGGGAAGAGCATGTTTTAATCTAAATGTAAATAAATGAGACTTGGCCGTTCCTGCCAGCAAAATGCCAGCAGCGTGCTTTGAAGTGAATCCTTTTGAAATGTGTTAAATAAACCTCTTAAAGACATATTTATGTGGATTTTAATGAGCTGAGAGGGGCCAGACAGAACAGTAGGTAGACCATGCAGGACCAAAGATCTACTGGCTCAAACATTCTCTAGCCTCTATCACACTCTCGAATGCCATGCAGACGTAAGCCAGTAGAGAGCCTTTCATTGTCAGAGAGATGCCACATGTTAATGTCATGTCTAGCTTGGCTAGGAACAAGCTAAGAAAAGGAAAGCCTTTCCAATCAGTGTGGAGGATTCCAGGATTATAGAGACACTTCAGTGAGATGCAAATAAGACAAGTTTGTTGCAATAAAATAGTCATGCAACTTGGTCCAGCAAGGATAATTTGTTACGAGTGTGCTGCTTGGGCATAATGTCCATTCCAGAACCTAGATTTTCATCACCTCCTACATTCTCTTTGGCCTTTCATTTGCTCATATGTTATGCAGCTACTCGGATGTGGAGGCTTTATAGCACTGAGAGAGAAAAAAACCCAAGCTACAATTCTGACCAAGGAAGAGGAAAGGAGAAGGTGTGTCATTCTGCTTCGAAACTATGCAACTTGAAGAGCCTGCGGAAAACACAGCTCTAAGGAAAGAGAAGGCTTTTTTTTTTCAGTTGTTGTGGTCCACTACATATATCGCTATTTTGGGTACAATCCCAATTATTAAAACTTCAGTGCCGTTGAGTTATCCTTGCCTTAACTGCTGAAATCTTGATCCCCTTGTCATAGATTGGCAACACATGCCACGGATATGCCTTTTTAGTGACAATGGTTAAAAACTAAAGGAGTATATCTTCCTTGTGGGGAAAAAAAAATAAGACTGAATAGCTGTTAACCAAAGTGGTGTATGTTTGTTTGTTTTTTTAAAAAAACCCCACCCTTCAGACTTCAGGAGCAACATGGTGGGTCAAGGTTGAACTGGTTTGATCTTGTTTGTGTTATAAAAATTTGAGTTCTGATAAATGACAATGTTGTTAAAACAATTTGCTATGTTAAAACACTGGTAGAAGAAAGGAAAAAAAATTTATATGTTAAATGTGATGATCTGACCTGATACTCTGCTTTTCTCTTACATTCACTATTTACAAGTGAATTTATTATTATTTTGTGATGGTCATCTGTTATTTAGCAATTCTCCAGCAATCTGCAGCTTTTCTGGCTTCCAGAGGAAGATTTTGAGATGATACCATGGGGGAATTTGTCTAATATCCCCACCTTCATTTGGAAGCTATGGATGGCCAGGGAGAATAATGGAAAAATTATATTAGCACAAAATTCTAACATCACCAGCAGACCACTCTTCACCATCTCTAATAAGAAACACAAAACCCTCACAAAGAAAATTTTGAAAAAAAAGTGTCAAGCATTGTGAAAATAAGGTAGAACATGTCCTTTATAATATAGGAAAATAAAAATATTTCAGCAGAGCAATATTTCTTTGATCTTCTTTCTGGTATTACCATAAATTTTCCAGTTTTGTAGTCCCCCAATTTTTGGGAATCTATTTTCTTGTTCCAATAAAAAGAAAAAAAAAGGAAAATTCCATTCTCTGAACAGAATTTTATTCTGTTAATAGAAGGCAAAGAAAAACTCAAGTGACTGTATGTTAAGATGCTGTATTTATTTAAGGACACATTCAGCTCTGTTCACCGACTTTAACCCCAAGAATGACCATGAGATATATTTTCTACATACTTTTATAGGAACAAGAATGCCATTGATTCAAAAATTATTGATTCAGTCAATACATTTTATTAATTATAATGAAGAACAGGTCTTGTAAAAAATAGAGATTAGAATACTGCTTTTAGCTAACACCCAGAATTTATTTATTTATTTATTTATTTATTTGTTTATTTATTTATTTATTTATTTGGGTTTGTATGCCGCTCCTCTCCGGGGACTCGGAGCAGCTAACAACATATATATAACAATAAAATTACAATAAAAAAACCCAAACAATGATATCTAAAACAACCAATAAAACAACACATTCAATTCAACAATCAACCACAATCATCCCCAGGCCTGCCGGCAAAGATGAGTTTTTAGATTTTTCCGGAAGGCCGGGAGAGTCGGAGAAACACGGACTTCAGGAGGCAGCTGGTTCCAGAGGGCGGGCGCCACAACAGAGAAAGCCCTCCCCCTAGGGCCCGCCAGATGACATTGTTTCGCTGACAGGACCCAGAGGAGGCCAACCCTGTGCGCTCTCACTGGTCGTAGAGAAGTATGTGGCAGAAGTCGGTCCCGTAAGTATCCTGGTCCCATGCCATGAAGGGCTTTATAGGTGATAACCAACACCTTGAATTGGGCTCGGAGACCAATAGGCAACCAATGCAGCATGTGGAGAGTTGATGAAATGTGGGCACAGCGAGGAAGGCCCACAACTGCTCGCGCAGCTGCATTTTGCATAATTGTAGTCTCCGAACACTCTTCAAGGGTAGCCCCATGTAGAGAGCGTTGCAGTAATCGATCCTCGAGGTGACAAGGGCATGTGTGACTGTGAGGAGAGACTCCCGATCCAAGTAAGGACGCAACTGGTGTACCAGGCGAACCTGGGCAAATGCCCCCCTCGCCACAGCCGACAAATGATGATCCAATGTCAGCTGTGGATCGAGGAGGACTCCCAAGTTGCGGACCTTCTCTGAGGGGTTTATAGATTCACCCCCCAGGGTAATGGAAGGACAGATAGAAGTGTCCTTGGGAGGCATCACCCACAGCCACTCTGTCTTATCGGGGTTGAGCCTTAATCTGTTAACACCCATCCAAACCCTTACAGCCTCCAGACACTGGCACATCACCTCAACCGCTTCACTGATATGGCCAGGAGTGGAAATGTACAGCTGAGTATCATCAGCGTACTGATGGTATCTCACTCCGTGCCGATGGATGATCTCACCCAGTGGCTTCATGTAGATGTTAAAAAGTAGGGGGGAGAGAACCGACCCCTGAGGCACCCCACATGGGAGTAACCTAGAGGTGGACCTCTGACCCCCCACAAACACCGACTGCGACCGACCAGTGAGATAGGAGGACAACCACCGTAACACGGTGCCCCCCACTCCCAATCCCTCCAGCCAGCGCAGAAGGATACCATGGTCGATGGTATCGAAGGCCGCTGAGAGGTCAAGGAGCACCAGGAAAGAGGACTGGCCTCTATCCCGGGCCTGCCAGAGATCATCCATCAGAGCGACCAAAGCAGTTTCGGTGGAGTACCTTTTGTTCCATCAGAGTCAGACAGATAAACTCTTCTCCAACTATACTGACATTATACTGAGAAGAAAACCAAAATGTGAAAGGAATAAAATAAGTAGTGTGTAGTCTCCTTTGGAAAAATCTTCATCTTCCCCTCTACTTGGTCTACTAGGCTGAGATCACCAAGTCCTGATTTTTGTCCAACATTTAATGTATTCTTTAGTATGTTTGCATTTTCTGTTAACTTTGAGTGTAATAAACTAAACACAGTGAATCTAAGGTGTGTTTTGAAAGAAACAACAGCTGGTGTTAATTTGCCTGGTTTGAGATACTTTGCTGGAGATCTATTATCTCATGATATTTGTTCTGATTATTATATGTGGGTAATCTACAGTTAGATTCATTATCTAAGTCTGATGAAAATAATTCAAGTCCTAACTAAGGACCTAAGAATGATTAAGATTAAGATAGCATCTAAAAATATAAGCAGTTCCAAGAGGGGTGGGGTTTTTTTTTTTGGGTAAAATTAGTGTGTTCAGGTCTGATAAATTCAATATTACAAGATATCAAGGAAGTCCTTTAGGTATCCAGCTATTTTTAATCAATCCAATGTTTGTTGAGAGTTTTACATTAAGTTGTTTATTATTTATATTTTTCTATTCTTACAATAAATTATTGAATTTATACCATGCCCAAGGCAATTTACATTTTAAAAAGGTAAGACAGGAGCCATATAAGAAAAGGTACTTCCTGTGAACTCAGAGGCAGCTTCAAAAATCTTTTTCCTGCTGATTTTAAAAATGAGGAACTTTGACAACAAATTTGCACATTTGCTAGGACTCTTGTCTCAGTCCCACTAGTTCCAGCAATGTAGCTCTCATCATGTGTTTGCTTGAATATATATAAGCTTAAAAGTATATTTGATGGAGAAGGCACAAGGTCCCTGTCCTCTACTGTCTTTATCTTCTATCTGATCAACTGAAGGTCAGCTGTACACACAATGACTGAAGTATAAACATGGATTCCTAAGAGTCCTTAAACAAGAAGAAATAGAAAAGATTGATTGATTGATTGATTGATTGATTGATTGATTGACTGATTGATTGAGTTGTTTGACCATATTAACCAATGGAACAACCTACCTCCAGAAACAGTGAATGCTTCAACACTGGAAGTTTTTAAGAAGAGACTGGACAGCCATTTGTCTGAAATGTTATAGGGTTTCCTGCCTGAGCAGGGGGTTGGACTAGATGACCTCCAAGGTACCTTCCAACTATTATTATTATTATTATTATTATTATTATTATTATTATTATTATTATTATTATTATTATTATTATTATTATTATTATTATTATTATTATTGTTGTTGTTGTTGTTGTTGTTGTTATATAAAAATATAAATCTAATATAAATGTAGCAGTAGATACAAAGAAAATAGAAGGACATGTTTATAGTAAGTTGTCGCCCTTACAGTAAACCACAATTTGATTTAAATATCTGATTGTGTTTGAAATGGCCTTTGAAGAAATAAAATCAGATTCAAATTGATGTGAAGATAACTCCATTCCTGGTATGTCTGAGTGATTGAACATTGGTTAATGCAGCAAGTGAGAATGTACATGTGGCTCCACTCATATGATCACAAAAATACACTAGAGAACTGTATTTCAGTTGTTGATTCATTTTTTACTGTTATGAAGAGAGCAGGAGAGAAAAAGTGGGAAATTGATGTAAGTTTTCTCCCAGTTACATTTAAGGACTAGCAAGTGATATGATGGCGGTACTCAAAAGATTCTGAGGAAATAGATGAGAAATTGAAATGGTGGGAGAACTCAATTAATTGTTCCTGATCCATCATAGGTGTCCAAAAGAACTGAAGATTTACCATTGTAAGAAAATGACTGTGCATAGAGAAAGTCTAGGTACATTCATGTAACATCTGAAAGCTACATTTCAGTATATAGAAATCATTTTATTTTTAAAGACATACCTTCCCCATCATTCCATTGATATGTGCATTTGTACATATTCACATAAATATATAACTACACAGACACACAGTTTGTCTGACCTCTTAGGATTTAAATAATATAACAGTATAAACACATGACAATCACTACTTAAAAGATATCTAATTGTTCAAAACCAATTAAGGACAGACAAGCCTAAACCAAGAGCAAGATGAAACACATTCATTTGTGTCTGAAATTTGCTAGAGCAATTTTACAGAATGAGCTTTGGCAAGAAGCCAAGACAGAGATTGAATAAGTTTCGGAGAATTCAACTTGCTTAGATCTGGAAATAAATCTTTTAGTAATTCATTTAGTTCACCTTTATCTGGCCACCAGATATGAGTAGAAATGGCAATCTGTCATTAAACCTTTTCTTAATTGAAAGCCCAAAGTGAAAGCAGACACTTTGATAGCTGGTATAACTATTTCAAGTTCCTTAACACTGATCAGCCAGCTATACCCTTCTGAGATTCGAACCTGGACTACTTGCAGTTGTGTTGCCCAGCGGGTTTCCTTGCCCACCAGGTTTCCTTGCATTCCACCAGCCGAGAGCTCAGGGCAGGGGTGGGGGAGTGGCGGTCGTGATTAGGGAAGATTTCAGGCCGAGGGAGGTCACTATTCCTCAGACGGCAGGCTGTGAATCCCTCCTGGTGAAGTGGGACCTTGGGGGTCCGAGGGCGGTGTTGATTATGTACCTGGCTCCCTGCCATGTATCAACCTCCCTGCCCAAGCTCCTGGACGTTATCACCGCGGTGGTGGTTGAGGTCCCCAGGCTAATAGTTATGGGTGACTTCAACCTGCCGTCCGTGGGCGGGGCGTCCGGGGAGGCTCAGGAGTTCATGGCTTCCATGACAGCCATGGACCTGGCCCAGGTAATTCAAGGCCCCACACACGGGGGGGAACACGCTTGACCTGGTTTTTGTCTCTGGACAGTGGCTGAGTGGTCAGAATATAGGGGATATAGTCATTGAACCCCTGACATCGTCTGATCACTCTCTCCTACGCTTGGACTTTCTGACCATTGCACCCCACCGCAGGGAGGTGGAACTGGTGAGATGGTACCGCCCCAGGTGGCTGATGGAGCCCGAGTGGTTCCAGGTGGAGCTTGGGCCAATTCCTGAGGTTCTGATACATGACTCGGTCGAAGAGCTGGTGGCGGCCTGGGATAGGGCGGCTGCCGGTGCTCTGGATCGAGTTGTGCCTTTGCGGCCTCTGATTCAGTGTGGGTCTCGATCGGCCCCTTGGTATAACGAGGGGTTGAGAGAGATGAAACGCCGGAAAAGACGCCTAGAGAGCAGTTGGAGGTCGAGCTGTGCCGAATCTGACCGAACACTGGTAAGAGACCATATTAGGTCCTACCTAGCGGCGATAAGAGCAGAGAAGTGTTCTTACCTCACTGCTCTTATCGCGTCATCAGATAACTGCCCAGCCTCCCTGTTTAGGGTGACCCGCTCCCTCCTTCATCAGGAGGTGAGAGGAGACCCCTTAGAGGGTAAAGCTGAAGATTTCGGAAAATACCTGTATGATAAAATCGCTCAGATACAGGAAGCCTTTGACTTCAACTGGGTATGTCCAGTGGGAGAGGCAGAGTCAGGTCCTGAGACTGTTACCTGGGTTGAGTTTGACCCCATGACTCCCGAGGATGTGGACGGTTGCTGGGGGGACTTAGGGCGACCACATATTTACTGGACCAGTGCCCCTCCTGGTTGGTGTTGGCATCCCGGGAGGTGGTACGAGGCTGGTTCCAGGCAATTATCAACGCTTCTTTCAGTGAGGGTGTCTTTCCCACCACCTTGAAAGAGGCAGTGGTGAGGCCCCTCCTCAAAAAGCCTGCCCTGGATCCAGCTGTTTTATCAAACTACTGTCCCGTCTCCAACCTTCACTTTCTTGCGAAGGTTGTTGAGAGTGTGGTTGCCCAACAGTTCTCACAGCACCTGGAGGAATTGTCATATCTGGATCCACACCAGTCGGGCTTCAGGCCTGGCTACAGCACGGAAACAGCATTGGTCGCGTTGGTGGATGATCTCTGGCCGGCCCGAGACAGGGGTTGATCCTCTGTTCTGGTGCTATTGGACCTCTCGGCGGCTTTTGATACCATCGATCATGGTATCATGCTGCAACGGTTGGAGGGGCTGGGTATAGGAGGCACTGTTTTGCAGTCGTTCTCCTCCTTCCTCTCCGGTCGGATGCAGTCTGTGTTGACAGGGGGCCAGAGATTGACCCCGAGACCCCTCGTATGTGGGGTACCTCAGGGGTCGGTCCTCTCACCTCTACTGTTCAACATTTATGTAAAGCCGCTAGGTGAGATCATCCATGGTTTTGGCGTGGAATATCACCAGTACGCTGATGATACTCAGCTGTACATTTCCACGCCGAACCACCCCAACGATGCCCTTGCTGTGCTGACCCAGTGCCTGGAGGCCGTGCGGGTCTGGATGGGAAAGAATGGACTCAAGCTCAACCCCTCCAAGACCGAGTGGCTGTGGTTACCGTCGTCCCGGTATAGCCAATTGACTCCATCACTATCTATTGGGGGCGAAACAGTGGCCCCCACAGGAAGGGCTCACAATTTGGGAGTCCTCCTGGATTCACGGCTGTCCTTAGAGGACCATCTGACGGCCGTGGCCGGGAGGATGTTCTATCAGGTTCGCCTGGTGCGCCAGTTGCGTCCCTTTCTAGACCTGGACTCGCTACGCAGTCACTCATGCCTTCGGTTCCTCCAGGCTGGACTACTGTAATGCTCTCTACATGGGGCTCCCCTTGAGGTGCACCTGGAAGCTCCAACTGGCCCAGAATGCGGCCGCGCGGGTAGTGACGGGAGCATCATGGCGCTCCCATGTAACACCGCTCCTGCGTGAGCTGCACTGGTTGCCGGTGGTCTTCCGGGTGCAGTTCAAGGTGCTAGTGACCACCTTTAAAGCGCTCCATGGCATCGGACCCGGATACTTACAGGACTGCCTACTGCTAGCAAATACGTCCCGCCTTCCGGTATGCTCCCACAGAGAGGGCCTCCTCAGGGTGCCGATGGCCAGACAATGTCGGCTGGCGACCCCAAGGGGGAGAGCCTTCTCTGTGGGAGCTCCCACACTATGGAACAAACTCCCCCGATCTCCGTACGATGACAGATTTACGCACCTTCCATCGGGAACTAAAAACGTTCATTTTTTGACAGGCCGGCCTGGCATAGAAGCTCCGGTTCCAGCAGGGTTAAAATGTTTTAGGGGGATTGAGTAATTTTTATGATTCATAAATATTGGGTTTTAAATGGGGATTTTACGGCCAAAATTGTTTAATTCATTTTTAATTATTCTAATTTTGTATATTTATATGTTTTTAAAATTTAAGGCTGTACACCGCCCCGAGTCCTTCGGGAGAGGGGCGGTATAGAAATTTGAGAAATAGAAGGGTGTAGCTGGCTGATGAGGGCTAAGGAGCTTGAAATACAGTAGTTATACCAGCTTCCCTTTAATTCTTTGTTAGCAATCCAAATTTAACACAAAAATGATTGTCGCAGTAGCAACTGCTGCCTGTGGACAGCTCTAGATTGGGCTGATACAAGCAAAAGATTTTTTCTTCCCAGAGTTAAGAGTCTGAGGTCCAGATGCTAATTATAATTCCAAAAGGCATTCATTACAGATTTTGGAGTTGTTTTTACACATTTCTCAAGAGACTGTGTTTGCAGCTGACAAGTTACTGATTTGCTGCCATGGCTACTGATCTAAAATTTATCGTTTGAATATTTCAAAACAGACTACAGACACTATCCTCAGTATATTAGTTGCTATGAAATAATGTGAAGATTAGATATCATTTAGTTGTTACACACTTGATAAGGAAATCAATTCATAACCAGATAATGTCATTATACACTTGCTTACTATGGCTCATAGCCATAGCAGATTTTTTTTTATATAACTCCCTGTTTCTAGTCTATTACCTTAATCGAATCTATACTGGCTTTTGTGCATTTTTTTTTCAAGATACAAATTTTGGGGACAGGATTGTATACAAAATTCTATTAATATCATTATGAAAGTAAACTGAAACATGATTGCCATTAGCTAGCAATCACAACCAACAGAAATCACCACCGACTTTGAGGATTATATATATATTACATACATACATACATACACACACACACACATACATACATACATACATACAGGGTTACCTCTGTCAGAGTCTTCTGAATATTGTCAAAAATTTCCCAATATCACCCATCACTTGCCATGCTGGCTATGGATTTGGAGAATTGTGGTTTAATAACTTCTCAAATGTTCTTGGTTCCCCAGCTCTGGTCTCTAAAAGGAATAGTCTGAGAACAAGGGTGTTTCTTGCTAATTGAGGACTTGAAATACAGCTTTAAAAGGTATACAACCTTTCATTGACTCTCTGCAACATAAAAAGTATATATGTATTTGATTTTTCAGTGACGTGAGTAATGATTATGACAGACTAAACATCCTTAGCATGACCCCTGCTGTTGCCTCCTCTACATTATTTGCTTCATTACTTTTTCAAGCTCCAAGATTTGGGAAGAGGCCTACAACCTCTTGCAAGAGATGAATTCCTATAGGTCTGGATAGATTCCAAAAAGTCAACTTGATCCAAATGAAGTCACAAAAACAATGCTATATTAATTATTTTATTTTAGCATCTTTAGTCTGCCCCATTCAGAAAAATTCTGGGTGGCAAATAAAGTAAAATAAAGTGGGGGGGATTTCATATTACCCTCAATCAGCTTGGATCAAAGATACAGTAGAATAAGACTCTTCTAACTTGTTTACTGAAACCAAAGATGGTAAAAGATGTCGGAACTTGTACAGTGATACAATGCCATAAAGTAGAAATGGTGGTGAAAAAGTCTGCCTTATCTAACACAAATGCTTTAGGGCAGGATCGGGAAACTATGGCCTTTTTATGACTTGTGGACTTCAACTCCCAGAATTCCTGAGCTAGTCACAAGTCATAAAGGGATCATTATTCCCCACCTCTTCTTTATGGGATTCTCGGAAGATCTTTTCATGGTAATAGAAGGGGTTCAAAGGTAATAACCAACACTTTGAATTGGCCTAAACAAAATTAATTAGGTTTTATTCTACATTGGCAGGATTGACCCACTGAAGTAGCCACTGAATTTTATATCAGCCATGGCTTCCTGGTATCACAAACAATGTCTCACAGTAGTCCAATTCATGGTTCCCAAGCTTTTCAGTCTGGACTAATTCCAACCATATGCACTCTCAACCAGTCATCACTGGGGCAGGATCCATCTCATGTGCAATAATGTCTAGCCATCATTCACAGTCTTGTCACTGCAGCTGGTGTAGGATTTGAAATACCGTTGGAAACTTCAGATAGGGCTGCATCTCCTGCATGACCAGTCAGGACAGCACATTGGTCAGTCAGATGATGAATAGATATATTTTTGTGGCCCAATTTGGCATTTACTAAGAGGAACTGGATACCAAGGTACCTCATAATCCACACCAGAGCCCAGGACAGGGGCAATGGACTTAAAAAAAAACAGGCTTGAAATTCATATAGGTCTCTGTTCTCCTGGCATGTCTTCTCCACACCTCCTTCAGCTTTAGTTTGAGTCCTACTTCCTTACCTCCATGAAACAGTTTGACCTTCCACCCCTTCATGTTATTCTCTGGCCTTGCCTATTATATGTCCCATATATCATAGATTCAATTCCTGAATGCAATAAATTATGAGTCTAGGCTGGTATACACATTCAGCTGAACGATTCTAGTACTAATGATAGCTTGAAATGGAATACACCTTTAAAAGATTTGTCATCTGAAACACAGAAGAAAATGTCCCTTCAAATATTAATGTCAACCAAGGTCTGAAACCTGAACAATCATAACTAGCAGCTTGATAGAGTTAGGGCTGGGATTAGGGTTGAAAATCTACCAATCAAATCAGATTCTTGGCTGTCCCTGATGGTAGGGTTGATTTGCTATTTTGGGAAATGGTATTTCTTCTTTCATGCCCACATTCCTTTCTTGTCATTTGTTCTCATTACTTCATAACAGCTTCTGCTCATAAAGTGGACGCTGCTCATTTATTTTTCAGAAAGCATATGAAAATTTAATTGGTAAAATAAAATTCAGTGTGCATTTATTTGATCAGTTTGACATGCACACATGTTCACATTTACACATATTAATTTGTGAATTGGGAATAAATGTGGAAGAGGATATACCACATGGAAAAGCCTTTACACTTATTTTAATAGTTAAAAAGCCCCACAAGGAAACTGAATTTATTTTAAGTGGCAAATATGTAGCATCCCTCTTTTTTTGAACAAACAATTCCAAATCTGTGGGGTGCAGGGTGGGTGGGGAAGCAGATCAATATTGCGAGGTTATGAATGGTATATTTAATGGAATATAAGTTTCTGGTACCAAAGGCTTTTCTTTCCCAGTTCTGAAATCACTTGTAAGACTCTGAGAATTGGCAAATAATTCATGCTGATAGAGAGGGTGAACACTCACACAGGGAAGAAGAAAAACCATTACTACTTAGTCTGGAGTAAAATAACAAAAAGCTCTTTAATAACTTCAGACAGCAACTCCCAATATCACTTGAGAGGAGACATTTATTACATGTTGTGAAAAGTTTTGCTTCATGTTTTGGGTAAGTGTTAAAAGTTGTCGTTTGTTACCTCATTTTAAAAATCCTGAACAGACACAAAATGTTAACTTACCAGGATAGGGATTAAGGGAGGGCAATTTGTCAGTGAACCAGAAATCAGTACAGGGGTTGTGGTTCATGCTGATAAGAGCATGGAGGAAATTCCCTCCTATTGCTAGAAAAACTGGAAAGGGGAAACTTGAAGTAAGACTGTTTGGGCTGATAAGAGACAAAATTACCTTCAATTAAGAAAAAAAAATCCCCTTTTCTGCCTCCTTTCGATTTACAGTGTGAGAAAAAAATACTTATACAACTTCTTATGTTGGCAAATTAGGAATTCCTGAAACATTTATTTTATGAAGATTAGTTATAATAATAGGTTTCTAAGATTAATAAATACTGCTAAACAATGTGACTGAATGTGAAAAATGATACACCTAAAAAGCAAATTAGATATCATTCTTTTTGTTGTGTCCTGAGCCTGCAAATGCAGGCTCAGGACGTTGCAAGGGTCCTGGGGATTGCAAAAGCTGCCCGGGACCAGACTGAGTGGTGCCGGCTTTGCACGCATGCACAAGGTGGGAAAAGCACCTGTTTTGTTGCCATTGTGTCCGGGGATCTGGGCGTATAAAAAGAGGCCTGCATGCCTTTGCTTGTTGGTGGTGTTTTGGCTGAATTAGGAATAAAGAGTTATCTATACAAGATGTGTCTTCATCATTCGTCATTATTGGAAGGACTTAACACTGGCGACGAGGATGGGATGCTTTACAAGCTAAACAGGAGGAAGCTGTAAAGACTCACCCAACGAAGTCCTGAAGAGGGAAGATGGCATTAAAATCAGCATCCATTCTGCTAGTACAGCATTGCTGGAGGTTGAGTTCGACTGAAAGACCCCTTCCCTAAGAGAAGCGAGTGGTGAAGTGCAACTGAGGATGACAAAGATCGGCCGTTTATCCGAGTTCGATGTCTCACACCCAGAGAGATGGGAATTCTATGATGCGAGGGTGGAAAATTATTTCAGAGTCAACCAGATCAGAGAAGACGGTCTGAAGGCTGCAACCCTGTTGTGTGTCTGTGGGCAGGAAGCCTTTGAGATAGCAGAAAATCTGGTGGCTCCTGCCTCTCTGGAGGCAATAACGTATACTGATTTAAAGAAACTTCTGAAAGAGCATTTCCAGCCCAAGTTGTGCATCATTGCGTGGAGGCACATGTTTGAACAAAGGGACCCGAAGGCAGGTGAATCTGCTAAGGATATTGTGGCCTTGAGGTGGGCAGCCAGACCGTGTGAGTTTAAAGACTTGGAAGAAAGGCTGCGCGATCGTTTTGTATGCGGGTTAAGGAACAGAGACTTACAGCAGAAGATCTTCACTAAAGAAGATGTTTCTTTCCAAGATGCTCTGTGAGAGGTTACAGCAGAGGAAGCAGCAGGCAGGGTGGTAAAGAATCTGCGGCCCACCAGAAGCCCTCCAGAGATAGTCACCGTTCACCAGGAAGATGTGCAAGAAGATTCGGAGGCAGATCCCAAAGAGGAGGTGGATAAGCTTTATCAGGTAGCTGGAAGAAGGCAGAAGAAACATATGGAGAAGACCCCAACAGCTCTTTAATGTTTTGGGTGCGGAGGACACCACAAATAAGCTGACTGCAGGTTCCGTTCCGCCATTTGCAGAGCATGCAGCAAGCAAGGCCACATTGCATTCGTCTGTCTGGGTCACCAGAAGGTGCAACCTCATGAAGAATTGCGTCTGAAAGGTACCAGGATTCCCAGCCAAAATAGGGTGGGCTTCCGCGCATTGCGCAGAAGTATTTTAAGGATAGGCACACATAAATCCCTAAAGAAGAAACTGTCCCTTAAAGTAAGGTTGCAAGGGGTTCCTTTATCCATGGAGTTGGACACTGGGTCCGCTCTCTCCATTATTTCCCTCAACACATTCAGGAAAATTTGCAGTAGCAGTGGCCTCCGAGTTAAATTCAGACCATCCAATGTAATACTCACAGACTTTCAGAATTCTAAGGTGTGTGTTAAGGGGGAGGCCACTCTTAAGGTACAGTACAAGGATTTTGAAAGTCCATTAGATGTGTTGGTTGTTGGGGGTGAACACACGAGTCTTATTGGACTCGATTGGTTCAAGGCCTTGGGAATCCAGGTTACTGGGCTGCACAATTTGTAAACTTGGAGCCTGGCAGAAGTCTGCAGGGAGTTTGCAGATGTGTTTAGTTCTGAACTTGGATCCTACAAGGGGCCTCCAGTTTCATTACAGTTAGACCCAAACATAACGCCCATTAGGGTTAAGTCTAGGAGAGTACCTTTTGCTCTCAAGGCTAAGATTGACACTGAACTGGACAAACTGCTCCAGCAAGGCATTTTAGAACCTGTATATTCTAGTCCATGGGAAACCCCCATAGTAACGCCTCTAAAGGCTAATGGGGACATACATATATGTGCAGACTAAAAGTGCACACTAAACAAGGCACTGCAGCAGCATGCTTACCCAGTACCTGTTGTAAACCACATCCTGTCTTCCCCCAAAGGGGGACAAATTTTTGCGAAGCTTGACCTGGCACAGGCCTATCAACAGTTGCCTGTTGATGAGGCAGCTAGTGAGGCTCAAACCATTGTAATGCATATAGGAGCTTTCAAAGTAAAGAGATTGCAATTTGGGGTGAATGTAGCCCCTGGCATATTCCAGAGTGTCATGGAGAACAGACTTCAGGTTATTCCTGGAGTCTGTCCATATTTTGATGATGTTCTTGTTGCTGGGGAATCATCTCAAAATGTGTAGGGAGATTAAGGGCTGTCTTGCTTCATTTTAGAAGAGCAGGCCTTAAGTTAAAGAAGGACAAGTGCAAGATTGGAGTCAATTCTACTGATTTTTTTGGGATTCAGGATAGATGCTCAAGGCATTCACCCTTCTGAAGCTAAATTAAAAGCTATTCAGCAGGCCCCAAGCCCTAAGTCTAAGGGTGAATTGCAAGCCTTCTTGGGGCTATTAAACTTTTACCATGCATTTCTGCCACACAAAGCTGCAATAGCTGAGCCCTTGCACAGGCTTTTAGACAAACAAGCCTGTTGGCAGTGGACCAAAGTCCATGAGAAAAGTTTCAATGAGGTTAAAGCCTTGCTTACTTCTAATGCAGTGCTAGTTCACTTTAATGAGCAGCTACCTGTGTGCATTGCCTGTGATGCATCCCCGTACGGGATGGGAGCGGTACTTAGCCATCTGAAGGCTGATGGGACACAGGTACCTGTGGCCTATTATTCCAGGACACTGTCTTCTGCTGAGCGTAAATATGCTCAAATTGACAGGGAATTTGGCTATTGTGGCAGGCATTAAGAAGTTTCATGATTTCATATACGGCCACCACTTCACGGTCTACACTGACCATAAACCCTTGTTAGGGTTGTTCACAACTACCAAATAGACTCCTCATATCCTGTCTCCTCATATGCTGAGATGGTCCATTTTCTTGTCAGCATATGATTGCACATTAATCCATAAACCTGGAAAGGAAATGAGTCATGCAGATGGCCTGAGTAGATTACCCCTGCCCAACTTGGAGCCTGATCCTGCTGTCAATATTCTGTCCATTCAAGAGCTGCCTGAGTCTCCCCTCAATGCTAGGGATGTGGCTGCAGAAACTGCCACTTGTCACACACTTACACGCATGCTGTCATGGGTGTTGTCAGGATGGCCTGACTCATGCCCTGATACTGAGTTCCAAAGTTTCTGGCACAAGCGGCATGAGGTGTCCACATTCAAGGGATGCCTGTTATGGGGTAGTAGGGTAGTAATCCCAGCCTCATAGAGATCTAGAACCTTAATCTCTCTACATGAGGGACACCTTGGTATAGTCAGGATGAAAGCGCTTGCGTGCAGCCATTTGCGGTGGCCTGGCCTGGATAAAGCCATCGAGGCCCAGGTGCAGGGATGCCATGTGTTTCAACAGTCCCAGCCTGAAATGCCTCAGGCCCAAGTTCATAGGTGGGAGGAAACTCAATCCCCGTGGTCTAGGGTACATATAAATTACGCTGGGCCCTTTCAGGGACAATTCTTCCTGGTTGTTGTTGATAGCCATTCCAAGTGGCTAGAGGTTGTTCCTGTGTCCTCCACTACTACTGCCAAGACTACCCAGGTGTTGAGAGGAATCTTTGCAGCTCATGGCCTTCCAGATGTTCTGGTTTCAGATACGGTCCTCAATTTACCTCTTCTGAGTTCCAGGGTTTCCTCCAGGCCAGTCTGATCCACCATGCAACTTCGGCTCCTTTCCACCCATCCACCAACGGAATGGCAGAGCGAATGGTGTACATCACCAAGGATGCCCTCAAGAAACTGACTTATGGTAACTGGCATCATAGGTTAGAAGATTTTCTTCTTGCACACCGCACCACACCTTGAACTGCCATAGAGAAGAGCCCAGCTGAACTTCGCTGGGGTTGCTGCTTATCACTAAGCTAGACAGACTGCACCCAGACTGGGTGGCATCTCAGGTGTCACAACTGTGGGCACCGAGGACACTTCAAGTGGGTGATCCAGTCTGGACTCGGAACTACAGGCGTGGTCACCTCTGGGTACCTGCTGTGGTCTGCAAGGTCTCTGGACCTTTGTCATATGAAGTGACCTTGGAAGACGGCCGCGTTCTTCAGCGGCACATACATCAGCTGCGTGCGCAGATGGACTCTCACCCTTCTGCTCCTGGCTCTGCTCTTGGGGGGAGGAAGGTCATAATGTGCATTCTGAGGATCAAGGTCATCAGCCTTCACTGGCAAATGATGAGGCTAGGTGTACCACAGCACAAGATTCCGCAAGTGCTCGGAACAGGACTTCATCGGGCAGGGGGTCATCCTACACACCCACACTTACTCCACCAGGGAGTCACTCCGGGGGTATCCACATTATTCATACACAACAGACAGTACTCCAGACAGGGAGATCGACCAGGGGTATCCACACAACCCACATCCTACAAGAGAACTGGTAACACAGCATGGGAACTGGCCAAATTCTGCAATTGCTCCCAGAAGGAAGTCTGTTGGAATGGGGGCTAAGAAAAGGGGCAACTCCGGCCTCTGGCATGGCCTTGGGGTCCACTGGGTACTGGGGCCCTGTAGCTACCCCGGACTCTCCATATGCTGGCCTTGGGTTTGAGGGATAGTGTTCCCAAGAAGGGTCCATTGTTGATCCAGAGAGTACCACCCTTCCAAGGGATGCTGGTTTGGGCTCAGAGGGTCCAGCCAGCCAGCAGATGGGCAGGTCAACCAGGTATTTGGGGCAGCAAAGCCCTGACCTATTGAGCCTGGCAAGCGAGCAGGTAGGTCAGGCAATAGCACCAGGATCACCTGGGGCAATTGGACAGCAACGTCTTGGCTCACCCAGTCTGGAGGGGGAGCAAGGGGACCAAGCAAACTCTCCCGGTCTGAGGAGGTCACAAAGGGCCAAGTGCCCGCCCAAATATCTTTCAGATTTTGTGAAGTTGCTGTCCAGTTCCAGGGGTAAAACTCCTATAGTCACTGACTAACAATATTATTTTGTTTTATTTATGATTTCAAGTATATTCATTCACCAAAGCAATGTAGAGGGACTTTGATTGAAGGAAACCTCAAGTATTCCTGTCCATGCTTGACTGAGAGAAGGTATGACACTCTTCCCAAAGAAGAAGGTTGTAGTTGTCAGGATTGTTTCAATCAAGGGGGGAGAGGTGTTGTGTCTTGAGCCTGCAAATGCAGGCTCAGAATGTTGCAAGGGTCCCGGGGATTGCAAAAGCTGCCCGGGACCAGACTGAGTGGCACGGCTTCGCACACATGCGCAAGGCGGGAAAAGCATCTGTTTTGTTGCCATTGTGTCCGGGGATCTGGGCATATAAAAAGAGGCCTGTGTGCCTTTGCTCGTTGTTGGTGTTTTGGCTGAATTAGGAATAAAGAGTTATTCTATACAACATGTGTCTTCATCATTCACCATTATTGAAAGGACTTAACACTTTTCCTCTCACCCAGCCTCAATTTCCTTACCACCCTTTCAAAATCTTGTTGCACAGTTTGGGAAATAATGTCAATAAAATGTGTTTATTGACACTATAACAAAAATGCTAAAATTAAATCGAGTTATTGCAATGTGTTCAAAGATTTAGAGAAACTGGTTGATATTTTATCAGTCGCATTCCAGCCAATATTAGATACTTTAAAGTCCTATTCATTTTATTCTAGTATGAATGGAAAACCTATGGCCTCCTTAATATTATTGGCCTTCAAACTGGATAACTCTGAGTGTTGACTCTGTAGACTAGAGCAGACTAGAGTAGGAATTTAGATAAGTTCAATATTATCTGGATATCCACAACTTATTTGTACCTATTGAGAGGTATGCATGTACTGAAATCAATGGTTGTTAGAAGTTTTCTGTTTGATCAGATGTTTTGAGATAGAAAGCAAGCCTTAAAAAGACAAGAGTTACATTACATCTCAGTTACATTATGATTTGATTGAAATTGTTCTGTTCTCCTCCCAAGACCAAATGAAACTACAATGCTTGTAGGCAAGTCAGCACAGATGTTCATAACCACATTGATCTAGGTATGTAAAATAATTATTTATAGATTTCTTCTTTATTATCTCATATATCCTACCTGGCCTTCCTGGTTTTGTTTCTTCTCTGAATAGAGGGAAGCTAACTTTTTGCATGAATTGTTTTAAAGTGTAACAAATTCAAGAAATAAAGCCTAGCCAGACAGTATATAGAGGCCATAATGCTGCCAAAATAGCTAAAGGCTATACTGAGCTTATGTTTGCCTGATTTGGGTTAAGTATTGTAACTCTTCCACAGTTTCCTCTAGAGTAGTCTTAGCATTTCTTCTTGAGCAAAACCCATGATGAATCTGACTGAACATACTTTGGGGAACTTGCTGGAACTTGGAATGCAGGAGTATTATAATACAGGAGTTCTTTCCTAGACCAATGGTCAATTTCAGAAGGAAATATAGGGCGATTTTTGATAGTCCATGGCAGCTGTGCTACATAATTTTAAAGGAGCTTATTTTATCAGGTAGGCTTGACAATATTTAAGGATATTTGGGGAAGAGAGATATTATCAATATGTGACAAATAACTAATTTTTCCATAACATCTAATATAAATTGGGCAACTGATATGTTTAATCAGTACTTGGACAATGTTATGTATTAAATCTGAATTCAGTTCCAGGGCAAACAGAGATGCTGGTTGTGGGTGGCATGTTTGACTATGGTAATTACACCATTCTTAGAGAAATGCACTAGTTTGAAAGAATTAAGATACAAAATTCATATTTTAGTAATGTGTTATATGTAGGTTATATTAGAAAATGGTTGGAAACCTCATACAAACAGCCCCAATTCATAGTGTTAGTTTTAATCTCTGAAATCCTATGTGATGGAGCCAAGTTCACCCTTTTCAGATTTACTTAACTGATCCTAAGATTATATGTTGGTTCCTCATCAAACAATAAGGCTGTAAGAGAGAGGCCATTTTCTAAAGAGAGCTGCCCAATACATATTTTATAATCTTTCTGGTATCAAGAGAAGACTTCTAGATCATCACATGTTTTATTTTGCTTCTAGTTTTACCCAGCAGCATGTGGGAAATAAAATCATTGGAAAATGGTATATGATAGCAAACCCACAGCAACCTCTATTTAGTTCGTATGCAAACTGATTGAAATATATCATTATTTAAAAAAAAGTATTCAGGAAGAAAATCTCTACTGTTATTGTAGGCCCATGGAAAACCATCTGTTCAACTGAGCAAACCATGTCATTCAAACTTAAAAAAAAATCTTCAACATATGTTAGTGCATATTCTATGCATTTCTGTTGGTAATTTAAAATTTCCTAGCAATATACACAGTGTGTATGTATATATGTATGTATATTTGTGTATGGAGAGAGGGAAAGAGAGAGAGATGATAGATAGATAGACAGACAGACAGACAGACCAGTTCCGGATGGATCTCCATAGTTGTTGTTTTTGATATTCAAAGGGTATGCATACTTCTACATATCACATTTGCATACCTATGTGGCATATACACTAACACACACAAACACAAAACACGCAAACGCACACACAGAGAGAAATATACACCTATAGTTTCCGTTAATTCTAAATGAAAAACAACAACAAAGAATCTTGAGATAAAGGGAATAGGTGCTTGAGATAAAGGGAATAGAAAGAACAAGCATATATTTGGATCATGTATTCTAGTCATGTTTATTAGTCTAGTAATTATGGTGTGCTTTTTGCATTTCCATTATCTTGAGATCTCACCTTGTTCATTGCAGGCAAGATTTGTGCATGGTCATTAAGCAGCAAACGAAGAACAGCTGATGTTAAATGCAGAGTTCAAAGCCAGAGAATCCATCAGAGAGAGAGATGTGCGGAAGGATACAGCTTGGAAGAAGTACAGAAGTGTGGAGAAAGGCTGTATGCATATAATCAAAATCAGGATGGAAAGAATGAGTAAAGGTGTGTGAACCCTTAGACTAAGTTTTATTGATGACTGTGTGGCTACAGGGAAATTATCTTAATCCTTTAGGTAAGGAAAATCTAACCAATGAGAGAAGGTTCTCTTAAATTTCAGCTCCCTGTCCTCAATGGATTTTGTGCCCTACAAGTGCCACATGCCAGAGACCTGATGTCTGCTACATTGTTTTCATTTTTTACATCTGCCACTAGTGCTAAATATCTAAGTACAAATTTTAGGTGAATATCTTTTGTATTTTTAATCAGTCAGTATTTAAGTATAATCCTGTGCTTGTCTTCTTGAAAGTCAGTCAGTCAGTACTGTTGTGTTCTAGTTCCCTTATTCCAAGGTAGATATCTAAAAACAAGCCTGAGGTATCTTTTCAAGGAAAATAATGCTACCTGTTTTAAGAAAACCTGTCATGGAATAAGTGGGCAAGTAACTCAGAAGTTCAGTCTCATCTATTTCAAAATGTTTTCCAGATCAAAACTTTCATGAAAAGGAGTGCACTTTTGGAAATCTTATGGGTAAAGAATGTACGCTGCCATCTAGGAAAGTTCTATGTACAAAGATGCATATAAGTCATCCTCGAATTACGACCTATAATTGAGCCCAAAATTTCTGTTACAAAGCGACACAGTGAAGTAAGTTTTGCTCTATTTAGAACCTTTCTTATCACAGCTATTAAGTGAATCATTGCAGTTAGTAGCACAGTTGTTAAGTCAATCTGACTTTCCCAGTGACTTTGCAAAAGGGGATCACGTGACCTCGGGACACTGCAACCGTCATAAATATTAGCCAATTGCCAGGGGTCCAAATTTTGGTTACATGCAATAGTCGTAAGTGTGAAAAATGGCCATAAGTCACTTTTTTAGTTGTAACTTCAAACGGTCAGTAATTGAAAGGTTATAAGCCAAGGACTATCTGTATTCAATAAAATTTGGTCTAGTGGTTAAGACACCATGCTAGAAACTGGGAGACTGTGAGTTCTAGCCCTATTTTAGGCATGAAAGCTGGTTGGGTGACTTTAAGCTAGTCATGCTCTCGAAGCTCACAGGTTTGTTGTTGTTGGGAAATAGAAAGAGGAAGGAGTACATACAAAGATATACATATTAGAGAAAGTGGCATACAATTACAAATGAGTGAAAATTGTTTTGCACTGTCATCTTCACCCTCTTTATCCTAATTTAATTATAGCTGATTATATGTCATTTCAATCCAGAGTATCTAAAACAAAGTCCATAGGGAAGGAGTAAAAAACCAAGATGGTGGCCACAAAGCCACTGACCCCTTCCAATCTTTCTATGTGCATCACAACTGCATGATTGTGGTTCTGCTCTTGACTTTTGTGACCCCTCCCCCCTTCCAGGCATTTTTGCTTTGAGCCATTTACAATAATGAAATACAAATTAGAGAATGGTGATAGGGCAGAGAAACTTAGTAAGTAGATCTGCTTAATTAAAGCTATGAACAAAAGTCCTTTGGCCTGCCATCTCTGTACTGGCATGGATCTGTACACGTAAGATGAGGAGCATTTTGAAGCAGCAAGTAAAAGCTTTTGGTTTGCACAGAAAGCTTAACCTTGCTTTGCCATGGAAACAAGCAGACTTAATGAAAATGAACTTGGCTGATTTCTACTGTGAGCTAAAATTATTCTATAAATAGGACTTATTCTTTGCATCAGCTGGCTAGTGTGCTCCAAATTATTTGTAAAGGTGTTTGTGGCAAAAAAGACAAAGGAGGGAAAAAAATTCTGAGAAAGAGGATCATCTTACTTCAACTATTTAAAATGTTGAATATACACTATGGTTCAGTTTCCATGGCTGGACTGGCTTTGATTCTTTGTGCCTGTATTTAACTTTTACTGACTAAGAATAGGCAGGAATCTCAACTAAAATTCAAACCTCATGTCACTTATCCCAGGGTGGATATTGCTTGCAAAGCCAACCTCTTAAAAACTAGATTGGGCATCAATTTCCACTTACCTTTACAGAGGTTCTGAAAATAAATGATGGGCGGAAGTTTCTCAACCTTCGTAACTTTGACAGAATAATAGAACAACAGATTTGAAAGGGACCTTGAAGGTCTTATAGTCCACCCCCTGCTCAAGCAGGAAACCCTATACCATTTCAAACAAATGGTTGTCCAATCCCTTGTTAATACTTTTAAGTATTGGAGCACCCACAACTTCTGGAGGCAACTCATTCCATTGATTGTTATAACTATCAAAAAATTTGTCCTGGATCGCCCACCTGACGGCCACCATCCTGCCCCAGTGGCGAGTCTCCTCCTTCGCCGACGGCAGCATCATCACCACCCAGTCCTTCCAGATGGGGCTGTGGATGGAGTGCATCTGGCAGAGCACCGGCCAGCTCCAGTGCAAGGTCTACGACTCCATGCACTCCCTGGGCGCTTACTTACAAGCCACCCGGGCACTGATGATCATCTCCATCATCCTGGGCGTAATGGGCATCGGCATTGCCACCATGGGCATGAAATGCATGCACTGCGGGGATGACAACAAGACCACCAAGGCCCACATCGCCATGACCGGCGGCATCGTCTTCCTGGTGGCCGGTTTGTGTTCCCTGGTCGCCTGTTCCTGGAGTGCAAACCAGATTATTCAAGATTTTTACAACGCCTTCTCCCCCGTAAATAAAAAGTACGAACTTGGCCCGTCCATCTTCCTCGGCTGGGCAGGCGCCGCCTTGTAGCTGATTGGGGGCGGATTGCTCTCCTGCTCGTGTCCCGGGGGAGAGTCCGGGTACAAGAACCGCCAGTATCCGGCGCCGGTGCCCATCTCCAAACCTCCCAGTAGCCGAGAATATGTCTAAGATGCCCAGCCAGCTGACTTCAAGACCCATGTGCCACTGAGCCTGGAACAGCCTGGATTTTGCCACCCAAGCTGGGTGTCGTAGACTTTGAAACCCGCTCGGAGGGAGGGGGGTGTGCTCTCGTTTTACCCTGTTTTATTATTCCTCCTTTGCTCTTTGATTGTGTTTCTATTTTATTTTAATTTTTTTTTAAAAATAGCCATTCTTATTTTAATTATAGATATTTTCATATTTTAACGGGCTGTCGACCCCGATGGGGGTGGGTGGGAACGGACCTTGTTATTATCCATGTCTGCCTTTCCCTGGGGCTGCCCCCAGGGAAGGATCGGAGAGAGGGCAGGCTCCACTAATTCTTTGACCCTCCCGGCAGGGGATTCTGGGGGTTTGGAGTCCGATGCACCTGGCGGGAACGAGATCGAGGAAGCGCTAGTAAGATTTTAATTTTTTTCTGGGGAGAACCCACCTCTCCCCTTTAATAAACGGACCCAATTGGACAAGACCCACCTCTGCCCGCCGCCCCCCGGGTGCCCTTATGGAGGGTTGGATTGATCCTAAAGAAAGCCCCCAACTATCTGGGGGTTTTCCTCCCCCCCTCCCCAAATAACCCCTGAGGAATTGGCATTTGGGATCTCTGCTGTCTGGCAGATGTTTACAAGACTGGGCGTTTTGGGGGGGGCAGGGAACTTTGACCCCCTCCACCTCACCCAGGGAAAAGGGGTCTCCCTTCTCCGTGGGGCAGCCCAGCCGAAAACCCCTAGAACTAATTCTTGGCGGGCTGCTTGCAGACTTCAGAAATTGTTTGGCTTGTGTAAATATATGTACATGCGCTGGGGAAGCCTTGGGTTAAGCGAGGATCCCTGATTCAAGTCCTTTTAATTCCTTCCCGTAAAAAAATGTTCCTGGCTTTTCTTGCAAAATCATATTTCGGGGGAGGAGGAAAAAATTACCTTGACTTACATTTGCTTGCTTGGATAGATTTTAACTTTTTTTAGGGGGGGGCTGGGGGGGATCGAAGGAAGGGATGAATGCAAATTGGAATAGGAAAGGAGGGATCTCTAGATTAAAAGCTAGCCTTATGGAAAGCACGGATCCCTTCGGGTGATGTGTGCATTTTGTTTATTTTTTTTAAAATTGTATTGCTGGGAATCGATATATGTATATATATATATTGTATGCAATAAATGAGAGTGTTTTGGACAAAAAAAATTGTCCTTAGTTCTAGGTTGGTTCTATCCTTGATTAGCTTCCATCCATTGTTTCCTGTTCTGCCTTCTGGTGTGGTGGAGAATAGATTGACTCCTCTTCCTTGGAGCAGCTCCTCAAATATTGGAACACTGCTATCACAACACATCCAGTTCTTCTTTTCATTAAATTAGACATATCCAATTCCTGCATTCTTTTTCATATGTTTCTGCCTCTGGTCCCCTAATCATCTTTGTTGCTCTTCTCTGCACTCTTTCTAGAGTCTCAGCATCTATTTTATATCATGACAACCAAAACTCGATGCAATATTCCAAATATGGTCTTACCAAGACATTATAAATTGGTATTAACATTTCACATGATCTTGATTCTATCCCTGTGTTAATGCAGCCTAGGACTGCATTATTTTAAGAGAGATAGACTTCAACTCCCATAATTCCCCAGCCACCCAGAAACACTGACATAGAGAAATGGAAGATCCTTCCTTCGCTTTCTGCAAATCAAAATTTTCTGCTGGATGGGATGACCAGATCAGCCTTTATTTCTGAGCATATTCTCAGGAAATGTTTGAGGGCTCAGGGAGAGGGACTTGTTCAAGGCGATATTGTGCAGAAATCCCTGGCTGTTTATCGCAACACATACCAGGTGCTCTTCACAATCCCATGTGCTTGAACTGCCTTCAACAGTGGTATCTGAGTTGCTGGAACAAGCATTCCATTGGTATGCTGTAGTTTCTCAAGCTGTAATTGAAGGGCTCCTGGGGCATGTTTCTTGCAACTAGATTCCAGCTTTATGGCAGTAACTGGAGATTCTTTATGTAGGTATTTGAGATGGTGCATATCTCTGAAGATCCATGCTTAAGATAGCAGAAACACACTGATGGTGCAAAATAGCACAGAATAGATAGGAGTTCCAAAGATGAAGGGTCTCAGAAAAATGAAAGCAATCAGCTCCCCAGTGCATAATAATTTAGCTTTGAAGTATTCTATTTGACAAGCCTGTCATCTTTATTGTAGTGGTTTAGCCTATTTTTGTTGGCTGCAAAAACACTAGAGATTTTTTTTTATTCTTCAAAATACAAAAGTATGCTCAGATAATTTCTTTAGAATAGAATAATATTTTACAATATTGTAGTATTTTAAGGAGCCTTGGATTTTATGCCATAATAACCAATTAAAAAGAAAATCAGGAAGCTTATCTGGAACATCTAGTAAGGGAAGAGATGCCATTCAGTAGTAAAGCACCTGCAGTTTTCAGATCTAATTGTTGGCATTTCCAGGAAAGGCTGTTTTAAATCTTGGGGAGCCTTGCTGGTTTGAATGGATGATAGGTGGATTTTACGTGCTGTGGCTAGGTCAAAAACATCTTCTTTTGTTCCTAATGCCCCAAAGTCCTATCATCCAGGTGGATGACATCATATTCTGATACTTGTATTGAAACCACAGTATGTATTATGTTAACAGAGCAGGCAGACATCAGAATATGATGCTGCAAACATACTGAGGAAATGGTGGGACTGGTTTATAAAGAATTCCTTTTGGGAAAACACCTGTGTGGGGGGTGACAAGCCACCCTGCAGGTTAATTTGAGTCATAATGATTCCTGAGGTGGAGGCAGGGAGACATGCCTTCCCCACCAGCAGCAGTTTTCCCAGAATTGGTTCTTTAAATCATTCCATATATGGACTGATAGAAAAGACATCTGGACTAGTTGCAAAGCAGATTGTTTGAAAGGCTGCTTCTAAAAATGCTGTTGCTGCTGGCAGAAGCCCACTCACCACAGACAACCATCATCTGAGACAATAATATTACATTCTGTCAATGGTTTTGCTGGGAGGAGGAGGAGGAGGAGGAGGAAGAGGAGGAGGAGGAGGAGGAGGAGCAGCAACTCATCAGATTGCAGAAAAGACAATTGCTTTAGCATTCAGCGCAGGCAACCACAGCCACAATTTTTTTTTTTTTGCAATTACTCACAAGGAATGCCATGGGTTTTTTTTATGCTGAACATTGGGATGTTTCTATAACCTATAGTATATCTATTTCTTTCTTTGATTACTTTTCATACAGTTCTACATAGAAGGATTTATGGGAACTGGATTCAAATGTAGCTTAACTTTTTTGTTTGTATAAACCATAGAAGAGGTGCAGTTCAATAGTAATTTTTTAACAGCACAAAATGAATTCCATCGCACAACATGGCCAAAGTAAGTGAGAAACAGTTTTGTGATTTTGCTTTCTAGTGATATGTCTGGTGTTATGTGCTCCAGTACTTGCTTGTTAGTCACCTTTGCTGTCCAAGGAATACACAGGAGCCTTTTCCAGTACTACATCTTAAATGAATCAATTTTCTTCCTGTTTTGCTTTTTTAAGGTCTATCTTTTACAACCATAGGTAGCTATGGGAAACACAAAAAAGCAGAACCTACATTTAATTTCCAGGCTATGTGCTTGCTTTTCCATATTTGGCTCATGTTCATCATTGTTGTACAATTCAACATTTTATTTCTGTGCTGCATTTACCACCACTATCCACAAACCTAGGAAAGTTTACCATCAATTTCTATTTTGATGTTTCCATTCCTTGCAGTGACCATGAGCTTGTGTGTGTGTCTCTCTGTATTTTGATGTTCAGAAAGAGACCAAAGTTTTCACTTTCTTCTTTGATTTTCTTGAGCAGATATTCCAGGCCTTGGTTTCTGAAAGGAGAGTTATAACATTAGCATATCAATGATGTTGATGTTTCTTCCCCCAATCTTTATCCCAGTTTTTGGTTATTCAAAATCTATCTTCATGATGGTCAATCAAGAAATCAGAATCAATCAGAATAGAGCTGGAAGGGACTTTGGAGGTATTCTAGTCTACTCCTGCTCAAGCAGGAGACCCTATATTATTTCAGACAGGTGGTTGTCTAGTCTGGAATTCAATTTTGTCACACTCCTTTATCTTAAACCAATCAGTGACTCCATATGATGGTTTGCGCAGTGGCATCCTGATTTTTGCATAGTGATTGCAGCAACTTTACCAGATTTTCTGCTACCTCCAGGTCTTGTAGAATTCTTCATAGCTTCTCATAATCAACAGAATCAAAGGCTATCTTGTAATCGATCTATAAGGCTAGATTTAGTAATATGTTAAAGGATTGAGCTAGTTCTATATTTATACTTTATGGATATAATTTTAATTTCTTCATATGTCATTTTTTAAGCACTATTCTTTTTCTTCTGATTTTATTAGGACCATTACAGTTTTGGTTACCTTTCTGGAAGCACACATACTTCAATCACATTATACCAGTTAAAAGTAATAGTCCCCATCCATTTCTGTGTATATCTGATCCAGCAGATTTCTATGGGTTTTAATTAAAACCAAAACAGAAACTAGAAATTTATCATGTCATAAATCTGCCCTTAAAACAAAAGAGAAAGGTGGGACAGACCTTCTCCAATTCTCTTATTCATATTCAGGAGAGACAAATTTAATAGTTTCATGTGAAAAAATAGAGTCTTAATTTCTCAGAACACATCATGCTTATTCTCACTTAACCAAAAAGTATTTACAAAATGGAGTCATTTAAATTTACCATACACAGGAAGTCTATTTTCCTCAAAGTGCAACCAAAGTAAATAAAAAAGTCATATTTTAAGGATCAGTAAGGAATCTTGAGTCAATACACTTCACACAGAGCTAAATGAATCAATTGGCAATGTGTCCAAAAAATATTAAATATTAAAATATAGGTTAGAATACATATGAATTAAATCATGCTAAAATATAAGCATGGGCAGAGGAAATAAACAGGTAAAGTAAAAACTCAGAATTGCTAGATTAATATTGAGATATAGTTCAAATATTCACTTTCAAACATGAACTTTTTTTTGAGAAATATTTAGTACTATGATAATAGAATATTGCTTCTGCTATCATCAATCTCTTCTAGTGTCTGATATTTCTCTTTGTAATTTACTGACTTCAGCTGATATATAGAGATCTACCTGCATATCACTTTCACTTATGAATAGGAGAAAGCTTCATCAGTATAATTGTATCTAGGGAATTATATAGAAGAGATTAAGGGATCCTTGCTTGTGCTGGGATTTGGCCTCACAGCTATAAAGTTTAGGCACCTAACAGATCAAGCTATTTTCCAAATCCTGCTTCTTATCTAAAATATATTACTTTAAGGGCTTGTTTGAGATTCAGTTGGAGGAAGGATTAAGAAGAAAATATGCTCTCAACTCACACTTAGTCACATCCAGGAAATTATAGAAGTGGTTTGCCATTTGCCAATCTAGCATTCACTCCTGGAAACCACTGGTACTCCCTCATCCAAGTACTAATCATGGCCAACCATGGTGACCTTCCAAGGGTAAATTGGCTTGGAGTTACCACCTGCTTATTAAGAGATGACTTAGATTCAGTAACATGTCTCTGGGCAGGGGTAAGTTATGAAAGGTGCACTTGGATATCAGGATGCAAAGAACATGACTTGCATGTGATGTCAGGGTACAAGTGTGTTGGGACATTATGACACACACATTTCATCATTTTTGTCATCATGGCTTTATACCAGACATCTATACTGCTGTGTGTATTTCATTTTTGTGCTAGCTGTTTTGTCCAACAGAATAATTCTCAGTTCAGTTCTTTATTGTGGTTATTAATCAAAACAGCTAATAAACTATAATACATAAGGATAAAATATAATTGTGTAGTTAAAAAGATGTAAATGACTTTTCATGAACTAAAGAAATTTGATTTTGCCTAAGCAGGACTTATTTCTTTCAAGCTAAGTACAGCTTCATTGTGTACTATAGTTGGGCATTTTCAATGAGATGAATTGTTTGAATAAATAAAAAGAACATTTGAACCAGCTCATTTGCCAAACGCCTTTAAAGCTATACTTTGTGAATTCCAGAAGCCTGCCAGAAGTTCCAGGTGCTACAATTTGCATAAGACTTTGCAAAAGCTAAATCAGATGCATCCTGGAGTTTTGAAGGCCTGTTTGGTCCCCAAACTCAGCTGTCACTAATAAATATTGAATTTTTAAAAGATAAAAGCATCGGCTTTTTTGGAATGTTTCCACATAAAACCATGAAATCAAACAAAAGTTTTGCTTGAAATTTGCCTAAGAATGTCCTGGAATGTGGCCAAGAATGGTTGAAAGGACAGAGAATTATTGGCCTTTTTTTCTGCAAATCTGGCACAATGTTAAGATTTTCATTGCAGGGATTGGAGAAGACCCAAATGATTTACAGTTTATCCTGTTGTGCAGGCTAATCCACTTTCCATTATGGGAAGTGAGAAACAGTGTCCAGAGAATGAGCACCAGTTTAATTTAGACACCATTGTTACTGAAAAGCAATAAATAAAGCAATAAATGAAGTAACAAACATATATATATATATATTCATAGATTTTCACGGGTATAGGTATTTATTACTTATTTATTTATTACTTGAACTTATATGCCGCCCTTCTCCTAGGACCCAGGGCGGCTTACAAACAATGCAATAAAATTATAACAATAAAATTAATCACATTCATAAAACATACAAGCACAGTCAACTCACATTCGCTGATGGAGGGACATTCCTAAGCCCAGGGGCAGAGCACAGCTCATACGCCCCAAGCCTGTCAGCATAAGTGCGCCTTTAACAATTTCTGGAAATCTAGGAGGGAGGAAGCAGTATGAACCTCTGAGGGAAGCTGGTTCCAGAGGGCTGGGGCAGCAATGGGGAAGGCCCTAGCCCTTGGCCCCACCAGATGACATTGCCTAACAGACGGGACCCGTAGGAGGCCAACCCTATGTGCCCTAACCAGTCGCTGGGATTCATGAGGCAGAAGACGGTCCCACAAGTATCCTGGTCCATTGCCATAAAGGGCTTTATAGGTCATAACCAATACTTTGAATTGTGTTCGGAGACCAATTGGTAGCCAGTGCAGCTAACGGAGGGCTGGAGTGATATGAGCCTGTCTTGGGAGACCCAAGATGGCTCACGCGGCTGCATTCTGGACTACTTGCAGTCTCCGGACATTCTTCAAAGGTTGCCCCATGTAGAGAGCATTACAGTAGTCGAATCTCGAGGTGACAAGGGCATGGGTGACTGTGAGGAGTGACTACTGGTCCAAATAGGGCCGCAACTGGCGCACCAGGTGAACCTGGGCGAATGCCCCCTCGCCACAGCCTAGAAATGATGTTCTAGACTTAGCTATGGATCAAGGAGGACACCCAAGTTGCGAACCCTCTCCGAGGGGGACAAAACTTCTCCCCCCAGGGTAATGGATGGACAGTTGGAATTGTCCTTGGGAGGCAGAACCCATAGCCACTCTGTCTTGTTGGGATTGAGTCTGAGCCTGTTGGCACCCATCCAGACCTCAACAGTCTCCAGGCACCGGTTCATCACTTCCACTGCTTCGCTGTAATGATGCGGGGTAGAGATATAGAGCTGAGTATCATCAGCATATTGATGATATCTCACCCCGTGTCGACGGATGATCTCACCCAACGGCTTCATGTAGATGTTAAAAAGCAGAGGTGAGAGAACAGACCCCTGAGGGACTCCACATGGAAGAGACCTCGGAGCCGATCTCTGACCTCCTGCGAACACCGACTGCGACCGGCCAGAGAGGTAGGAGATGAACCACCATAAAACGGTGCCCCGCACTCCAAGCCCCTCCAACCGGCGCAGAAGGATACCATGGTCGATGGTATTGAATGCCGCTGAGAGGTCAAGAAGCACCAGGATAGTGGAGTAGCCTCTATCCTGGCCCGCCAGAGATCATCAGTCAACATGACCAAAGCAGTTTCCGTGCTGTAACCGGACCTGAACCCAAACTGCTGAGGGCCCAGATAATCAGTTTCATTCAAGGACCTTGGAGTTGGAGTGCCACCACCTTCTCAAATACCTTCCCTAAAAAGGGAAGGTTGGAGACTGGACGATAATTATTTAAAACTGCCGGGTCCAGGGAAGGCTTCTTGAAGAGGGGGTGCACAAGTGCCTCCTTTAAGGGAGCCGGAAAGGACCCCTCCCTCAATGAAGCGTTAGCAATAGCCTGGACCCAGCTCCGTGTTACCTCCCTGCTAGCTGAAACCAGCCAGGAGGGGCACGGGTCCAGTAAACAGGTGGCCGAACTCACAGCTCCAATGGCCTTGTCCACATCATCAGGAGTTACCAGGTCAAACTCCTCCCATTCAACAGGACTAAGATGGGCCTCTGTCATCTCGACTGACACATTGTCAGCCGACACTGCATTCCAATTGGAGTCCAAGTCAGCCTGGATCTGAGGGACCTTGTCTGCAAAAAAGATGTTAAATTCTTCGGCATTGACCTGCAAAGGTTCCTCCCTCCTCCCCATATCAAGGAGAGAGCGAGTCACCCTAAACAGGACAGCCAGATGAGATTCCGCAGATGCGATCAATGCGGAAAGATACTGAGATCTTGCCATAGTGATCGCGTCCAAATAGGTCTTAATATAAGCTCTCAATTTGGTTCAATCAGATTCGGATCTACTTTCCCTCCATTGCTTCTCTAAATGTCTCTTCTGGCGCTTCATCCCCTTGAGTTCCTCGGTAAATCAAGGAGATCTCCTGGGTCTGCTACCACAGAGAGGTCGCAATGGCGCAATCCGGTCTAGAGCCCCCGTAGTGGCCGTATTCCAGGCCGTCACTAGGGACTCCGCCGAACTGTGTATGAGCGAATCCGGCAATTCCCCAAGTGCCCTTTGAAAGCCGATAGGGTCCATCAGGCATCTGGGGCAGAACCATTTAATTGGTTCCTGCTCCCTGTGAGAGAGGATTGGTGTCGTAGACTCAAGCCACAGCAGAAAATGATCTGTCCATGACATGGGCAACACTTCTAAGCCCCTTAGTTTCAGATCATACCTCAACTGTTCCGAGAGGAAAACCAGGTCAGGTGTGTGTCCCCCCTCATGGGTTGGGCCCTCGATTACTTGTGTCAGGTCCATGGTTGCCATGGAGGCCATGAACTCCCGCGCCAACCCAGAGAACTCACCGAGTGACAGCACGTTGAAGTCCCCCAAGACAATAAGTCTGGGCAACTCAACCGCCAACCCGGCTACCTCCTCGAGTAGCGTGGGCAGGGCTTTAGAAAGAACTGGAGGCAGGTATGTAAGCAACAGACCCACCTGAACACCTAGGTCCAACTTCATAAGGAGGGACTCACAACCTGATATCTCAGTAGCAGCGAGTCTGCGCAGCCTGAGTGTCTCCTTAGCTATAATCGCTACTCCTCCCCCACCTTCCCTGGGGTCGCGGCTGATGCCATACCTGAAACCCAGCTGGGCACATCTCAGAGAGGGGAAGTCCCCCCCTCTGGGGTCAGCCAGGTCTCAGTCACACATGCCAGGTCGGCCTCCTCCTCCAGAATTAAGTCCCGGATGAGGAGAGCTTTATTTACCACCGACCTGGCATTGAGCAGCAGCAGCCTGAGTCCAGGGTCCGGATTTTGCTCATTACCAGTACCCCGGGAGAGGTTCAAGGGGCCAGAACAAGAGATCGCTTTCAGGCAGCGAGGCCTTGTTCCCCGAGAGTGGCCTACCCCAGGCCTCCCGTCATATCTGCCTCTTCCCCAAAAGACCGGTATAGATTGGCCCTCTGATCCCTCAGAGCAAGGCTCCTCCACTTCTCTAGCTTCCGCAAATGCAGACAGGTCGGCCCATCCATTTATCATAGGTCCACAATCCATCCAATCCACACAACCACCCATCCATTCAACCCGATTCACTCCACAATCAATCCCCCCCACATCATCCATAGCATCAAGAAAAGGTTAAAATTAAAACAGTATTTTAAAACATTGAGTTAATTAAAATTTAAACAGATAAAAATTAAAAGCATTTTGTCCAAGCCCTGTTGTAATTGTGCTTGCATTTGGGAACAGTGTTCCTCGTAAACCACACAGTGCTCCCCTCAGAGAAAGTCCTGTGGATACAGTTATAGTTGGAGCCGTGGTGCCTCCCAAATTTAATATAAAACCAGAAGAGCCAGCTTCTGGAGCAGAAGTAAGGGCAGAAGATAATTGAAGTCCAGAAGAAGTATGAATAAAAGCTGGAGTAAAAGCTGAAGCAAATGAGGTGGCTAATCCAGCAGGTTTACTAAAACCCAAACTAAGGCCCATGGTGGGAATAGTAGTAGAAACAGGCGTGCCTTATGTTGGAAGGGAGCAAGAAGACAGGCCAGTCAATGGAAGGGGACGGAGTCCTGAGGGTGCGGATGGGGGGTTGATTAAGGCTAATTTAGTTCCTATTAGTACCATAAGCGGGAGGGGCAGGTATAGCGGGAGCAGGGGGCCATATCATAATAAGGGAGTGCGCACCCACTGCTTACGAGTGGTTGTGTGCTCCAACCCCCAAGGCTCAACCAGTTCTCGGGGTTATCCAGAACCACAGGGCCCTGGCTGTAGGCTGGTGCTGTGCAACGCCAGGTCTGTGGTAAATAAAGCCCCCCTCATTCAAGATTTAATTTTGGAGGGGGGAGCAGATCTGGTGTGTATAACAGAGACCTGGTTGGGACCAGAGGGCGGTGTCCCTCTGGTGAAAATGTGCCCACTGGGTTTCCTTGCATTTCACCAGCCGAGAGCTCAGGGCAGGGGTGGAGGAGTGGCGGTCGTGATTAGGGAAGATTTCAGACCGAGGGAGGTCACTGTTCCTCAGACGGCGGGCTGTGAATCCCTCCTGGTGAAGTGGGACCTTGGGGGCCCGAGGGCAGTGTTGATTACGTACTTGGCTCCCTTCCACATATCAACCTCCCTGCCCAAGCTCCTGGACGTTATCGCCGCGGTGGTGGTTGAGGTCCCTAGGCTGATAGTTATGGGTGACTTCAACCTGCCGTCCGTGGGCGGGGTGTCCGGTGAGGCTCAGGAGTTCATGGCTTCCATGACAGCCATGGACCTGGCCCAGGTAATTCAAGGCCCCACACACACAGGGGGGAACACACTTGACCTGGTTTTTGTCTCTGGACAGTGGCTGAGTGGTCAGAATATAGGGGATATAGTCATTGAACCCCTGTCATGGTCTGATCACTCTCTCCTATGCCTGGACTTTCTGACCATTGCACCCCACCGCAGGGAGGTGGAACCGGTGAGATGGTACCGCCCCAGGTGGCTGATGGAGCCCGAGCGATTCCAGGCAGAGCTTGGGCCAATTCCTGAGGTTCGGATACACGACTCGGTTGAAGAGCTGACGGCAGCCTGGGATAGGGCTGCGGCCGGCGCTCTAGACCGGGTCGTGCCTTTGCGGCCTCTGATTCGGTGTGCGTCTCGATCGGCCCCTTGGTATAATGAGGGGCTGAGAGAGATGAAACACCGGAAAAGATGCCTAGAGAGCAGTTGGAGATCGAGCCTTGCCGAATCTGACCGAACACTGGTAAGAGACCATATTAGGTCCTACCTAGCGGCGATAAAAGCAGAGAAGTGTTCTTACTTCACTGCTCTTATCGCGTCATCAGATAACTGCCCAGCCTCCTTGTTTAGGGTGACCTGCTCCCTCCTTCATCAGGAGGTGAGAGGAGACCCCTTAGAGGGTAGAGCTGAGGATTTCGGAAAATATCTGCATGATAAAATCGCTCAGATATGGGAAGGCTTTGATTTCAACTGGGTGTGTCCGGTGGGAGAGATGGAGTCTGGTCTTGAGACTGTTATCTGGGCTGAGTTTGACCCCGTGACTTCCGAGGACGTGGACAGGTTGTTCGGGGGACTTAGGGCGACCACTTGTTCATTGGACCCGTGCCCCTCTTGGTTGGTACTGGCATCCCGGGAGGTGGTACGAGGCTGGTTCCAGGTAATTATTAATGCTTCTTTAAGCGAGGGTGTCTTCCCTGCCACCTTGAAAGAGGCGGTTGTGAGGCCCCTCCTTAAGAAGCCTACCCTGGATCCAGCTGTTTTATCAAATTATCATCCTGTCTCCAACCTTCGCTTTCTTGCGAAGGTTGTCGAGAGCGTGGTTGCCAGACAGTTCCCATGACACCTGGAGGAATCGTTATACTTGGATCCACACCAGTCGGGCTTCAGGCCTGGCTACAGCACGGAAACAGCATTGGTCGCGTTGGTGGATGACCTCTGGCGGGCCCGGGATAGAGGTTGTTCCTCTGCTCTGGTGCTATTGGACCTCTCGGCGGCTTTTGATACCATTGATCATGGTATCATGCTGCAACAATTGGAGGGGTTAAGTATAGGGGGCAATGTTTTGCGGTGGTTCGCCTCCTTCCTCTCCGGCCGGATGCAGTCTGTGTTGACAGGGGGTCAGAGGTCGACCCCGAGACCCCTTGTATGTGGGGTACCTCAGGGGTCGGTCCTCTTGCCCCTACTGTTCAACATTTATGTAAAACCGCTGGGTGAGATCATCCGTTGTTTTGGTGTGGAGTACCATCCGTACGCTGACGATACTCAGCTGTACGTTTCCACGCCGAACCACCCCAACGATGCTCTTGCCGTGGTGACCCAATGCCTGGAGGCCGTGCGGGTCTGGATGGGGAAGAACGGACTCAAGCTCAACCCTTCCAAGACTGAGTGGCTGTGGCTACCGTCGTCCCGGTTTAGTCAATTGACTCCTTTGTTGTCTGTTGGGGGCGAAACAGTGGCCCCTGTGGAAAGGGTTCGCAATTTGGGAGTCCTCCTGGATTCACGGCTGTCTTTAGAGGACCATCTGGTGGCCGTGGCCAGGAGGATGTTCTATCAGGTTCGCCTGGTATGCCAGTTGCGTCCCTTCCTAGACCGGGAGTCGCTATGCACAGTTACTCATGCCTTCGTCACTTCCAGGCTGGACTATTGTAATGCTCTCTACATGGGGCTCCCCTTGAGGTGCACCCAGAGGCTTCAGCTGGCCCAGAATGCGGCCGTGCGGGTAGTGACCGGAGCGCCATGGCGCGCCCATGTAACATCGCTCCTGCGCGAGCTGCACTGGTTGCCGGTGGCCTTCTGGGTGCGTTTCAAGGTGTTAGTGACCATCTTTAAAACGCTCCATGGCATCAGACCCGGATATTTACAGGACCGCCTTCTGCCAGCAAATACCTCCCGCCGTCCGGTACGCTCCCACAGAGTCGGTCTCCTCAGGGTGCCGTCGGCCAGACAATGTCGGCTGGCAACCCCCAGGGGGAGGGCCTTCTTTGTGGGAGCTCCAACGCTTTGGAACGAGCTCCCCCCGAACTCCGTACGTTGACGGAATTGCGTTCCTTCCGTCGAGAATTAAAAACATATTTATTTCGACAAGCCGGCCTGGGATAGTAGCTCCGGTTCCAAGTAGGCCATAATTGTTTTTAGGGGATTGAGTTTTAAGATTAAGCACTGGTTTTAAATGATCGGACTAAATTACTTAATCTATTTTTAATAACCCTATCTTTTGATGTTTTTAATTGTTTTTAAGATTTTGTATTGGGTTTTTAAATGATTGGGCCAAATTATTTAATTTATTTTTAATAATTTTACCTTTTGTATGTTAATGTTTTTAATTGGGCTGTACACTGCCCCGAGTCCTTCAGGAGGGGGGCGGTATAAAAATCGTAAAATAAATAAATAAAATAAAATAAAAATCCTGCCACAATAATTATAACTGTTCCTGTATTAGTCCCTCCTAAGGTAAAACCTGTGGTAGGTTTTTAGCTAAAAAGTCCAGAACCAAAGCCCACAGAAGGAGTAGTTGTAATGACAGTAGCTGTGGAACCCAACGTCCCAAAGTTAAGGCCTTCAAATAAGTTCAGGGTGCCTCCAAAAGAAAAACCTCCGCCACCACCGCCGCTTCCCCCACCGGTGCCCGCAACAGCTGCCGTAGTAGAAACCAACGTGCTGGCTTCGAAGGAGAAGCCCACCGACATAATGGTGGCAGGGACGGAAAGGCCTCACCCGTGGGGTCTTATGGTTTAGCGGGCCACCGACTTCCCACCGCTCTCGAATACTACCTTGCCAGCCTTCATGTTCAATAATGCCGGTGCTTCTTCCCGTTAGCCACGATAACTGGGGCTTCCTCCCATTAGCCACGATAACTAGGGGCTTCTGATGGGCATCTCTAGTCCGGCCGTTCCAAGGCGACCAACAGGGCAAAGGCAGAAACTGCTGAGGCTCCTCCAACGTGGTGGCATTATTGTCCTCTTTCCCCTCTCCCTTGGAAGCCTTTGCCAGGCAGGCGAAGCGTTGCGTATCTCCTGCTATGTTAGAGCTGTGTTAGATGTTGAGTCTCTAGTGGGCGAGCTGGCTCCGAGGCTGCAGGGGGGGCACTTTCTGTTGTACAAAAGGGCCAAGGTCTTGGTGTATTTGTGTCTTTTCCTGTGTAAGATTGAGAGTATCTTGGTGACGTTTCAACGAGGTCCCACTCGTCATCTTCAGGCTGGTGTCTTCAGCTTCGTGCTTGTGTGAGAAAAGTCTGATACGACCTAATCAGCTGGGACCGATGACATGGTCCAGAAGCTGGATACAAGCACTGGGGTAGCCTTATATAAGTTGATCCCGTTAACTAGCTTTAATCCTGATGATGTTGGAAGTTTCCGATGAAAGCTTCGTTTTATTAAAATTTCCTATTTGGATTCTCCTGGTGATCATTATTTATTTACTTTATGATATGAATGTATCCAGGAGTCGCATTTTTACTGACATTATTAATCATTATGATAGAGCAATACTGCTCTCGGCTAAACGATGGGAAAAACTGACGCATCGCATCTCGGCTTGCTACAGTAAACTAGCGTTCCTGCACACCTGTGTCCGAGAAGATCTGCCACCCAAATCACTGAGGAGGAAACCCGTGGTGGACTCTGTGGAGTGCCAGCAGACGGTTCACCAATTCCAACGTCGAACAGTATGTGCGCTTATTAATGACCAACATAGACATGTGGAAACATTGAAAGTGTGGGCTCAGGACCATCATGGACAGTGTAGTGTGGACTTATTAGAACACCATTTCCAGGCATTAAACCACCATATCTGGCTAACAGCTAGGAAAGCAAGGCAACAAACGGTGGCGCAGCTCCAACATAAAATGGACCTATTACATGAGTTAAGAAACAATGAGTTTATGGACAGATTAGTTTGTAACCTGTCCTCAAAAACACTAACCCACTCGCAACTCACCCTACTGCAGCGGGACACGGGTTATAACCTCATGGATGCACATGCTGTAGATTTTATAGCAGCTTTAGAGCCTGCTATGTATCACATGGAGATGGGGGAGGGTGTTAAGAACTCCATAAAACAACAAGTCACCGGGCTTATCATGAATCATAAGCATTACCAAACACTGTCTAAGATTAAATGGAGGCCCTAGGGCAGCTCAAGAGAGATGACACTATTATCATACTCCCAGCAGTAAAGGGGAGAGTGACAGTAGTTTTGGATAAGACTCTTTAGATAGCTAAAGCGCTGGAGTTACTTAACGATAAGATAGCATAAAGAATTGTTAAAAAGGATCCCATTGTCACGCTTAAGAACAGGATTAATAGGCTGCTTGATGGTTTTAAATGCAGCAAGATGAATGATGACACCTTGAGAAAGGTACACCCAGGTGATTCGGCATTAGCTAGGTTCTATGGGCTACCTAAGATCCACAAGGAAGGCATCCCCCTTTGCCCCATTGTCTCATTTAGAAGCACGCCCACTTCAGGGCTGGCAAAGTGGCTCAGTAATCGTATTTGCCACCTTGTTAGTCCCACCACAGTTAAGTCAGCAGAGGAGTTCCTGGAAAAGATCAAAGCCCTCAGGGTGGAGGAGGATGAGATGATGGTATCGTTTGACATTACTTCACTCTTCACCTCCATCCCTCAGGACTTGGTGGTCATGGTCTTGAGAGACCAGTTGACAAAAAGGAACAAAGACCAACACAAGGATTTGCTGCAAACTGAAGATCTGGTGAAATTTATAGAGGCATGCCTGATGACCTACTTCACTTTCCAAGGTGCCATATTCGAAAAGTTAAAGGAACACCCATGGGCTCCCCAATCTCCAGTGTTATAGCGGAGGCAGTGCTCCAGCAGCTAGAGAGTGAGGCGATGACCCAGTACCAGCCCAAATTTTGAGCTCGGTACGTGGATGACACATTTGTTGTCATTAAAAGATGCCAAAAAGCTAACTTTATGGGTATACTGAATTCGGTGTAGCCAGACATTAGATTCACAGTGGAGGAAGAGAACCAGGGCTCGTTAGCTTTCCTGGACGTGCTGATCCACCGTCAATCGGATGGATCCTTACGCATGGAGGTGTACTGTAAGTCCACGCATATGGACAGAATCCTCCACTATAGGAGTAATCACCTAGTATTCCATAAAGTTAGCTGCATCAGAACATTATTTAAGCGAGTAAACTCCCACTGCAGTACGGTTGAGTCTAAGGTGGAGGAAAGGAGACACCTCTTCCGTATTTGCCAACAAAACGGATACCCATTGAGGTTTATAAAATGGCACAGCATGACAGATAACTGACAGATAACTGACAGAGGGATGAATCATCATCAGTACAGATGACACGCATCTCTCTACCCTATATTAGTAATGTTTCTGAGGTGACAGCCAGACTGTTGGCCCCCCACAACATAAGAGTGGCCCACAAGCCCAGCCAAACATTGCAATCTAAGGTTATGTGCCCCAAAGACCCACTTCCCACTGTGAAGAAGTCTGCAGTGATATATAGAATTGACTGTAAGAACTGTCAAAGCAATTATGTGGGGGAAACGTCCAAAAGATTAAAAACCCGCCTGCACGAACATAAATTGGCCATCAAAAGGGGCGAGCAATACTTGCAGGTATGAATGCACATGGCTGAGTGTGATCATCAATTTGATTTTGACAACGTACAGGTTTTGTCCTGTGATGCCACAAAAAGGGTCTGACTGTTGAAGGAGGCCTGGCTCTTGGACAAGGATTCGATTAACCGCCACATAGACCTCTGTCTGGCACAGCAGATGCTGAGATCATGGAGTATAAGTTGCCATCCCACCCATTGGAGGCAATTCAGCTAATGACCATGTGACCGAAGAAATGGAGCCGCATCCAGTTCCCCGCACGATCGAGTAAATGAGACTTCAACCAACTCTCAGCACCCTACGGATATTTCCCTAGCACCCGATCAACAACTGACGAACTCCAACCAACAGCTGATAAACCCTCCAGTATTGAAGATGAGCAAATGCCCGCGGAGAACTGAGAGGCTTGCAAGAGGTGAAAGGGAGAGGGACGATGTGATGAGGGACCTGCAGAGTTCCCCGCTGTGCCTCAAAAGAGCTCCACCCTCTAAACGGAGGAGTAACACTCAGGGTATTGGCACAGACTTTAAGAGCTTAAGCGACGAAACCATAGAGGTCAGCATCGGAAATGGGAACAAGGGGGGGGCTGCCTGCATGTAGAACTAATGGGCATGCAATGATAAACTGGTCATGCCGGAAGGGAGAAGGAGATATTCCACTAACTGATTTGGCGTATAAACAAAAGACCATGGATGAAGAACAGTTGTGCCTACAGCACGGAGATCTCTCCATGAAAAATAAAGATAGGAGTCCTGTGTTAGGTAGAAACTGGGACTACCAACAGCAGATTGGATGGCAAGATGCCACTGCCGTGACAGGAAGGAAGAACGTTGAAATAGGGAATGTAGGAAGAAGTACTAAGTTTAATGACATGCAAGTAGGTATCACTCACGCAAGAAAGGAAAGGTAAGCAGAAAACAGAGAATGGAAAGAGATGCCCGATTCACAACTTAAAGAGACGGGGAGAATTAGTTGGAGTCCGAAAAGAACACACAGTATGATTAAGGGAAGATTGAATGGTTTGCATCCCAAGACCCCTAGTAGGAAGAAAAATGTGAAAGGGGGTGAGGGAAGCATGGGGGGCAATGATTATTCAAAAAAAGGGGGGGAGGATTTTGCCAAACCCAGGAATTAGTGATGAGAGAGTGAGTGAGAGTATGCGAAAGAGGAACAGGAAAAGGCTGGATGCTGGTGTCAAGGAAACGTCCGAGATATGACCTAATCAGCTGGGACTGATGATGTGGTCCATAAGCCGGATACAAGCACTGGGGGTAGCCTTATATAAGTTGATCCCATTAACTAGCTTTAACCCTGACGATACGAGTCTCAGGTATATTCATATTCAAAAACTAAAACACAAACCACTGAGACTAAAAATTTATTTAAAAACTTAGCTTTTGCCAGCATCTGCTGACATTGTCAGAGTTCTAGCCAGGATTGAGACTCACGTTCTTATAGTCTTTGTAACGCCAAACATTTGGCTAACAACCACGTTACCGGTCTATTCAGTTCCCTCCCCCTATAGTTAATTGCTATGTTGTTTCTGTCACACTCATTGACGGCTGTTTAAATTTAGGCACTCTGCTCCACACCTCACGCCCCACCCGTGTGGAGTGTGTATTCTGCCGTTCACAGTCATGTCGCTGCTTTTCTAGTGTTTGCAGCTGAAACGGCAGCATCGCTTATGCAAACACCAGAAAAGTAGTGAGATGACTGCGCATGGCAGAATACACACAGAATAGACCGGTCACACAGTCATTAGCCAATCCTGGCTAGAACTCTGATGATGTCAGCAGATGCTGATGAAAGCTAAGTTTTTAAATAAATTTTTAGTCTCAGTGATCTGTGTTTTAGTTTTTGAATATATATATGCCTTGAGTGTTGTTGTTGTTTTTTACAATGCACCTTGTGGGCCCAAATATGGGAAGAAGAAATCTTTTGCCTGTATCAGCCAATCTAGGGCTATCCCCAGGCAGCAGTCACTACTGAGACAATCATTTATATATATATACATAAAATATTCAATTTATGACAGCATAATTTAACATATCAAGTTTACTATGGCACATGATTTCTAAAAAAACACACATTGGAGGATCAGAATCAAAAACACTTGTGTGGCATTTCTTAACATTAGAGTTTAGTAATACACTCTAATGCATATAGTTATATACTCCATCACATTTCTGAACTGACTTTGATAGGAATGACACTTGACCCACCAGTATCATTTTTAGAAGCAGATAAGTCATCCACATAAGTCAGTGACAGTAGAACATCTGAACAGAATTCGTCATTGTGCATATTTACATAATTGTATAAATGGCCTCCAGTGTTGTTTCTTTGATTTTTTTTGTTAAAATGTGGTTTTTGTGGTTATGCCACCTATTTGTTGCACTAGATACACATGCTCCAAGTTTATCCTGAGGTGCCAATTAAGATGCTGACTTTCACTTGACAGACTTGAATGACCTCACCTTCACATATTGTATGAACTTGCCAGTTCTTCAAATGTTGCACACACCTTTTCTTGTATCAGTGCCTTCAGAAGCTAGCTTTGGAGAGACATACAAGTAGAATCTTATAATGTCATTTTACGATAACCAGAACTCTCCATCCCACAAACTTTGGTCATCTTTTTTATTTGCATTCTGTTGGAGAGTGAAAATGTGTTTCTTTCTGAAAGGGCCCTTTAGTCTACTGCTATATTTAGTTTGTGAAATTTTGCCCTATATGTAAATTAGGTTATTTTCATACTTTAAAACATCTATACTGCATGTAGTTCTGAACTTTCAGAGAGAAAAAGAAGAGGATGCATTTGTTAGAAAAATGAAAATGTTTATGGCTTAGTCATATCCCATTTCTTAGACTACCAGCTTTTTCCAGCACAAGGCAACAGAATCTGACCAGGCTGATGACATCTTTCAACAAGAAGGTTGCAATTTGGAAACAATGATGATAGCTGGATGAAGAACCCATGAAGCATAGAAAGAACACAGGTTGAAGTTCTGTCATCTCTAATTTGAACTATCTACTCAAAAACTGGAGCATTGTTGCCTGTCACAGTAGAAAACACTGTCTAATCTGGCAGTCTTTCATTTGTTGGTTTGCTTTTATAGTGTGCACCCTAGGCTTCAAACCTGGTTTTCCCAGGTTTACTTAAAGACTAACTTATGATATCAGCTGGCAGAAGGAAGATACATAACTTTCTGAGCTCCCAATGCCTTTACATGATTGTAAGCTAGTCAAGGACCATTTGTAAAGAAATAGTCATTGTTCCTACATTCATTCATTTATTTTTTTTTCACCAAGAAGATTTTATTGGACCAGAATAGGCAGAAGTTGTGAGAAAATTGCTTCTGTGATGCTGCAGGGGAATGTGATAGAAATGCATCAAGAACTCTGTTTTCTGGGAATAAAGCTCTTTTATCACATTTTCCTCTTAATTTTTTTCTCACAGTGAGCATAGTCTTGACAACTGGAACTGAACTCTGTAATTACTGTAGGAGGTTTATTTTCAAAACTTATTATGGCTATTAAAGGCCAGTTCTAAAAGTTGCTAATTACATTGCTCAATAATTTTGCTACTCTTCTATGCTGTTGTTGACTTGGAAGATACAAGAAAGGCACAAAGACAATAATGCTTTTCACCTCCCTTTAATTAAAACTTTTTCCTATTTCTTGCTAATTTTCTTGGGAACAAGAAAGAGCAAATAAATTGAAGTGCTTTTTCTGGTTTGATTTGGTTCTTTGCTTTCCCTCAGTACAATGTAGTGCTGTTGTTCTCATCTATGTGTAAAAAGAATCAAACGTTTAATTGGCCAGAGGTATTGCTAGAAATATTGGTTAGATGCATTAGTTGCTCTGTGAGTGGCCCAGTTTCAGGTTTTGTTGGGGAAATAAAGAATTACATCAGTTTTCATGTCATTAAAGTGGCTTTTATTACTGGCAAAACAAGCATTCACTTCTGATTAATTATTCTTAGAACCTTCCAAATCCCATAATAATACTCCCTTCTGGGTCTAATTTTGTCAGGGGTGGTCATTATCTCTTGTTCTTTTTAAGTCATAATTGATTAGTTATGTGCCATCAAATTGCCAAATCTTAGCAGCCACAAAGACAGATATTCTGCACAATGATCGGCCTCTATCCTCATCTTTCAGATCTTTCAATGGAACACCATTGCCACTGTATGAAAATGTAAGTCATGAGAGAGATTTAAAATACAGAATGGGTGACTGCATTTTCTTTCATCATTGTTACTAATCCAACTCAGAAGTATTTCTCGCCATGGCCTGGATGTGAGGGCTACACATTGATTACCTTGACATACCCATGTGGGTTTTTTCAGCAATGATACAGACTGTCTGCTTCCAAGATGTGTTCCATCCCAAATAGGGCCCAAATAGAGTTGGCTAAGTGGTGCCAATTGTTGACAAAGAGAAGGATTGCTTTAAATAATATGGTTTGTGCAACATAAATGTAAGTAGTACTAAATACTCTTCAATGTGACTTAAAAAATAATAAGCAATAGCACTCAGAGCAATCATGCATATTTGTTTAGGTATGATGGAAAATAGTAAACCCATGAAATCTGTATTGTACCGATAGTAATATAGTAAGCCAAAACTAGTCTTGATATAGTTTCAAAATGATTCCTTCTACAACTTTAATTCAGGACAGAGTTAGAAGGTACCTTGCAGGTGTTCTAGTTCAACCCCCTGCTCAAGCAGGAGACCCTATAATATTTCAGACAAGTGGCTGTCCAGTCTCTTCTTAAAAACCTCCAGTGATGAAGCACCTACAATGTCTGAAGGAAAGCTGTTCCACTGGTTAATTGTCCTCACTGTTAGGAAATTTCTTCTTAATTCCAGGTTGCTTCTCTCCTTGATTAGTTTCCATCCATCATTTCTTGTCTTGCCTTCTAGTGCTTTGGAAAATTTATGATGGCCCTTCAAATACTGGAATACTGCTTTCATGTCACCCCCTAGTCCTTCTTTTCTCTATACTGGCCATACTCAATTCCTGCAACTGTTCTTCATGGAGAACATAGAGTTATGGACTCTCCATGAACTTCATGAGAGTAACTCATGAAAGAGTAACTCCATGAAAGTCATGGATTCAATCACTTTGCCTCATTCAGAGAGGCTCAATTTCCCTCTTTTCCCCAAACCTGTGGACAATCCTTATATGCATAAGTTTGGCCATTCCTGTCCTCAGGAAAGGATTTTGAAAATCGTAAGTAAGTATACATTATTGTTTTTTTCTAGTGGTTGTAGTTAAAAGGTTTATGTTTCCATTTATTCAAAGCACTTACTTTTGAGCTAGTTGCTATTAAAATATAGGTAATCCTCAACTTACAACCATATGTTTACAGTTGTTTGTGAACAAACAATGTTCAGAGATACAATGACACTGAAAAAAAAATAACTTATGACCATTTTTCACATGTACAACATTGCATTTAAAAAATAAAAATAAAAATGTAAAATAAAAATATGCAAACTCAGCAAATAATGTATGGATAATTGTGCCTATATTGGGTTGTAGGTGGAAAAATTAAAATAAAATATGTTGTAGAAATAGGGGCCAGGTAGAGGTCGTGAGCAGCAAACTGCCCTTCCAAAGCCTATGTGCTTCTTCTCTCTACATGATCTCATTCATTCACATCACCGTGGCAATGTAGGGAAATACCCCAGGCTGGTACATGATATCACCTGGTTCACATGATATCAGCTAGGTTACATCAACAGGATGTGGTAGAAAACTGTTCCCTGTCTGGGGCCTCCTAGCTGGTATATTCTTAAGGATTGGCAAGGGGTTTCACCAATAGAAATGCTGTTACTATGGTGATGCCATGTTACTTTATGCTATTTGGAATACCTGTATATGAGGCAATAAACACTGCGAAGGCAGTCAGCCATATTTGCACCCTGCAATGACTGAGCACTGATTCCTTCAACATTTAGTTCATTAAATAAAGTCTCTGTGGTCAAATTAAGGAGAGGCCATAGATTGTAGGAAAATATCCATATGTCTGTGGACAAATTGTATCTTTTTTTTTTATAGAACTTACATTCACAGAAAGTAGAAATTGATTTCAGAATAACTTATTTGGGGATGTAAGTGAATTTTCTTTTTTAAAAAAATGTGTTTTTTTTTTAACTTCCTTATCTGTCTCAAAAAGAAAAGAAATGAAATCCAATCAATTGCTTGTCTTCCTTCCTCTGTTTATTTTGTTTTCCTCCTGGGTCCTGCAAATGCCCTTTTTGTTTTCCCTTGTCTCCCACTAGACTACAGCTTTCCTTCTTGCTTTTGGCAAGAAAGGGACACATATATGCTGATTGAGGTAGGCTGGATTCTCCAGTTTATTCACTCAGTAGCAGCAACAACAGCAGCAGGCTTTGGGACATTCTTTGCCAGCATTTGCAACAAGGCTTGTTCTAGCATGAATACCCAGGTGGTTCAGTTTGCAAGGGGAAAGGAGAAACACTTTCAATGGAAAGTAAAAATGGTAACAAGCTGAAAAAAGAAAGTTTAGTGGATGAGGAGATTAACTAAGTTCTCCATGAAGCCCATACTTAATCCGAATGTCTTTCACCCCAAATGCTATGAATTCAAAATATGTGGAGCTGCATTTGCTCATATTTATCTCAAGTTGTTTCTGCTTTTCCCTCCACTTTTTCCCTTCAGATTATAAACCCTTTGGATCAGGATACTGTAAAGCAGCACGTACATTCAGGGTTCTGTTTCTGCTGCTGCTGCTGATTAGATAATCAAGGCAATGTCTGCATTACTGTATTGAATGTACTATAATGCTTATAGCATGCATCAGCTATTTCCCAGATCCACCCAAAGGATTTTGCATCCTGATGAATAGCTCCCTGCCTTGAGTAGTAGACAACAGATGTAATTTGACTGAAAGATTGGAGCTGGAAAAACAGCTGATAAATTCTGAAAAGTATCCAGTTGAGATTAGATTGGTTTAGCTTTTGAGCATCACAAGACTTGATTAAGAGGTGACATAGGACCAGAAATGTTTCTGTGTTAAATAGTTTGTTGATGTGATCCTCTTTATGATGTCATTTATAGTTATTTAATATCTTCTCTGCATCTGCAGATTTATATCATAACACCACAATGGCTTTCCAAATGGAAATGTTTTTTTATAATTATAATATTTTCCCCAAACATTCTAGTAAAATATTATTTATAAAAGAAGGATAAGAAAGAAGGAGGGAGGGAGGGAGAAAAGAAAAGAAGGAAGACCTCAGTGATCATAATTAATAACCAAGGTCCTGGGTATATATGTCTCTAAAGACAAGTATGCAAGAAAAGTCATTAAACTATTCATTTGTGGTTTCAGGGACTAAAGGATAGCTGAATTACAGCTTCCAGTGATATCAGTTAACATGGCCAATCGGATGCTAGCAGATGTGGTTCAGCCATTGCTTGAAAAGCCACAGATACCTATTACTGCTTCTGATCTGATAGTCCAGCATGGTTTGGTTCTTTGGGTATACTTCAGATACCAACAGAATAGCTTTGGTAAAGAGTTATTTTTTTATTGATTTTAAGGATGTTGGCATTTTTTTTGCAGATAATTGTAGCATCAGGAAGCTGCACTTCACTGTCTAAAACAGTGGTTCTCAACCTTGGGGCCGCGACCCCATTTGGGGTCACGAGACCATTTTGCGGGGGTCGCCGGGCACTGCCGGCCGCCATTTTGTTTTTTTATTTTTATTTATTTTTATTTTTTTAAATTTTTTTTTATTTTTTTTGGCGCGCGCGTGCCGCGCACGCTCAGATCCGCCCGTCGCGGGCCGCCATTTTGGTTTTTTATTTTTTTTATTTTTTTTTTAAAAAAATAAAAAAAAACAAAATGGCGGCCCGCGACGGGCGGATGCGCGCATGCGTGGTGCGTGCGATGGGCCGATCCGCGCATGCGCAGATCCGCCCGTCGTGGCCGCCATTTTTTTTATTATTTTTTTTAAAAAAAATTAAAAAAATTTTTGCGCGCGCACACACATGTGTGCGCCCCTGGGTCAGGGTCGCGGCGCGCATAGGTGGGGCAAGTGGGGTCTCAACCTCAGAAAGGTTGAGAACCACTGATCTAAAAGATATGCCTCAAGAACTCTTTGCATGCAGCTTGATCATTGTGCTTCAGCATTATCCTGAGGTATACTTCACTTATTTCACATTATATAATATTTACTTCTTATATGTTCATTGTATATTGTATAATTTATTGTACAAATGTATACATTGCCTTTGTGCACATTTTGGGTTTTTGTTGTATGACATGGCCAAGCCCAGGGATAATTGGCCACAGATAGCTAAACATCTAGAATCTGCATAAATTTGAATTTGTTTGATATGTTAATTATTATGGAGTTCTTATTTGTCCTATGTTTATAGGGCAAATGTTTTAAAGTTGTTCTAGCTAGGAAAGTTATATTGTATCTTACATGATACCTAAAAAAAAAAAAATCTTCAAAAGAGTTTCAAATGTTACATACCAGTCTGGGAAACTTCCACTCTTACTGATCTGTAACTTCCCAAGTTTCCTGAATTCATATCACTTGATTTGATCTGCAGCCTTTTAACTCAAGACTGACATTCCTGAAGCATCATGTAAAAAATTATTCTACACACTGTACATGGTATCTTATCATAGCAAAAAAAAATAGTTAGAAAATGAGTGACTTTATTTAAAATGTCTGATATAAATACATGGCTAAAAGGATTAAATTTTTCATCATATTAAGGAGAAACATAGTCCAGTATGAAAGGAGAAAGGTTTGGCTCTGGCGCATTTTAGTTTGGGACCCTACTACTATTCTGAATTTCTATTATTTGGATCCTACTCCCTAAATCATCTTTTCCAAACCTTTTTATTTCTCATTTCCACATCAAATAAATTCCCAAATATCACAGCAATTAGCCTGGAGTTATGATTCTCCTAGTTGGTTGCATTCACCTTTGAGAATGTAATGTGTGGGAGGGGGACATAAATGTGTCTTTTTCTTCAAATTAGCTTATTTCCACTGCTGGTGATTGAATGATATGTTGCCCTAAAGAATGTGTAAACTGTGTACCTGTGCTTCTTAGAGCCACTCACAATTTTAACCTAATTATTTTTCTGACATGCCCACACTATAGGTTTGATCTCAGCTGACAGCAAAAATGTTCTGTGTCCCCCATAGCAAAATTAGCATTCTGTAATGAACATAAAAAAATAAAAAATGAAAGCCTATAAATTATCTCTTCCATACATGTCTGGGCTACAAATAAGCTATTGAACTATCAACTTTTACCTTGGGGTGCTTCTTTCAAGGTCAGGTTTAAGGTGTAGAAGTAGAACTGAAAAATGTATTGCCCATCAGTGGAATGTTCTTCCTCCATTTGCTTGCCCATCAAGCATTATGCATACTTTCTGAGATCTATGTTCTTCTACTCTTTCCTGCTATTGTGCTGATGTAATTTTGTTGTGCATTTCTTACAGTTAAGACATTTATCTTCTTTGAAGAATGAACAATTTTTTGTTATCTTTAAATATCCTTCTAGTTATTTTGCAGATAATGTGTTGTTATAATATACAATGAGTGTGAAGATTGAAATGAACAATTATTGTATCATTTCTTTGGAAATGGATATAGTCAAAGCAACCTATGGCCAACAAAATGTGATCTGTTTTGCCAGTCCAAATGTGGAGGGAGGGGCATTCATTTTCTTTAGGTAGTGGGAGAATGCCAAGCCTGCAGACAAGGAGGAAAAGGATGTTGCTAGCAAACCAAAAATAAAATTGGACTTCATAGACTGGCTCAATCTTTATGCATATCTGAAAATTTATTTTCATCAGGACTGGAGTCAGAAAGTATGGGAATGTGTATGAAATCTTCAAGAAAAAAATAATGTATAATTGTCCATGAGCATGTTCTCTTTGGATGGAATGAGAAGAACCCACAATCATTTTTTTTAAATACTGTCCAGTTCCCAAGTTATGACATAATACAAATTGTGCCAAAGATAGCTGTGTTCGAAGAATGCAATTCAAGAAAATGTCAATATTCAATTATCCACTAATTTTAGGTGATTTTTTTTCCCCTATCATCTCAGCTATCATGTTGGGAAAGAGGTATGAAGACAGAAGTAGACAATTTATGGCACTCTGGATATTAACCTTCCTTTTTACAACCGAACCAGCATTTTCACCACTGGCCATATTTCCAGGGATGTTGGAAAGTTCCTTATTCCTGCTTTAGAGGATTATGAAAATAAATTTGTTACCTAAATTTATGGTCATAAAGCATGAAAGATTAACAGTAACATGAATAATATTGAAAGAAACATTTTTTCCCAGTCATCAATGGAAATGCATTAATGGAAGACTGTAAAATGCTATAGAAGCATAATAATCTAACCATGGGAATGGTTTCATCTCTGCAGTTCCAACATCTGGGGGAATCTATTTCCAAGAAAATTAAAAAGTCATATCTAATTTATATCCCTTTCTATGTTGTCATGGAAGAAAGAAGTGCATTCTAAAGAGTCAACCTTGGTATTGCATGTCCAAAACTCTACATAAGATCAGATAAATTACTTAATGAGCTGCTGAGGGACTCTCTCTCTCTCTCTCTCTCTCTCTCTCTCTCTCTCTCTCTCTCTCTCTCTCTCTCTCTCTCTCTCTCTCTCTCTCTCTCTCTCTCTCTCTCTCTCTCTCCCTCCCTCCCTCTCCCTCTCCCTCTCCCTCTCCCTCTCCCTCTCCCCCCTCCCTCCCTCTCTCTCTCTCACACACATACATACATACATCATTAACACTAAGGAAGTGAATCGGTTAATCAGAACATCAATGATATCACATTTAGCTTTAGTCCTGCAGCTGATAATTCTGGCATAGAAATAACAAGCTATATAACCAGTATATAACTTTGCTTTTTCCCACACATTAATTATTTTTAACAGGAAAAATTAAACAGCTCTGAGTGTGAAAAAATCTTTTGCTTGCCCCTAGTAAAATTCTTCTATTTCCATAGTATTATCATTTTCTAAGAGGTTCCTGGAGTGGTAACCAGCCCTATTTCCTAGCTCCTTATGAATATGGGGTGATAAAATGTAGACTGAATTAATTATATTAATGAGAGTTGAGTGCAGAAATGCAAATATCTTGTCATTCACTTTGATAATCTATTAAAAATAAACAACTATAAGAGATGCCCTGTGGGATAGACACACCTCTTCTTATGTTAATTAGAATGTTTCTTTTGAAAAATGAATAATGTTAGAGCTGCAGTTATAGTAATTCTTTGAAGGTGCTAATTTTTAATTTCCTTAATCAATAGTATTTCAGGAGGAGAATGTTCTTGTAATGGACAGCTTCCAGTAGGCTGTCCATCTCTGTGACAGTTTTTATTCTTTTAAGGTTTTCTCACCTTGACCATCAATATAGTATTTTCTCATGAATTAAAAAAAATGGGTTCTTCATTCTATAAATCAGCGGTTCTCAACCTTTTCCGGGGCTCGACCCCGGCCTGCATCATGCAAAAAAAATGGCGGACCCGCACCGCGCATGCGTGGCGCGACGGCCCGCATCGCGATAGGGAAAAAAATGGCTGACCAAAAAAAAAGAAACGAAAATGGCCGACAAAAAAAAATGGTGGGCCCGCACCGCGCATGTGCAGCGTGACAGGGCGCATCGCGCATGCATGGCACGATGGCCCACATTGCGATAGGGAAAAAAATGGGCGACCCAAAAAAAGGCCGACCAAAAAAAAGTAAATGGCGGACTGCGGTGCTTGGCGACCCCCGTGAAATGGTCGTTCGACCCCAAATGGGGTCGTGACCCACAGGTTGAGAACCGCTGCTATAAATAGTTCTTTCAGTAATAAGCTTTATATGGGCAAATATGGGCAAATTTCTGAGTTTCAGTATGAAATAAGAAAAATGCAGGCCATTTATCTTTGGAATCAGATTACATAAAGAAAGGAAAATAGAAACTGTAGCAAAATATAACCCTGCCGTCAGTTATTTTCAAAAACCTAGTAATTTAGGGGACAATTTGTAAATGTATGACAATCCCTTTCTTAGCACAAAAAGAGTATACAGCAAATGTTGGCTATTGGTTGAGCAAGTCAGGTGATTGACAAGATGACTTCAACAATAAAAATAAGAATCAGTTTCTTGAGCAAAGTTTATATTATCAAACTAACAATAAAATGCTTGTAAATACATTGAAAATGTACTAAATGTAGCAAACATTTATTGAATACTGTTGCATTCAGTATATGAGAAATATATGGGATGGTCATGGAAAGGTAAAGAAAGATTGCTAGCTTGAAGAGTTCACCATTTGAAAACTCTTCAGACATACAAACCACATTCAGAAATATAGCTTGGTGTGTTCTTTTTTATCATTATTATAATAATGAATTGTTCAGTTCATGTAGTCACCATAATTTTTGTATTGCCTAGTCCACGGGTGTCAAATTTGCGACGTCACGTGACATGTCGTGATGTATCATGACTTTTTTCCCATTGCCGGCAATGGGGTGGGCACGGTTTTGGTGTGACGCATCTGGCCCATGGGCTGGCAGTTTGACATTCCTGGCCTAGTCCAACCTCCTTCACAAAGTGGCTGAGTTCACACAAATTGCTAAATGAGTTAGGCAGTTTGTTGTTCATCACATTATGGAACTCAATTATTAATAGCATATTAATAACCAGGCCATCAACACATTAAATTATATAATATGGCTTATTTGTTTGAAACATAGCACATCATATGAACATAGACATTTTCCTAACCCAGAATTAATGTGTTGTGTGAACTGAGTTCTGGAGGTATATATATATTGGGTGGAGGTGTGTTCTGATTGGTTAGGGGCTTGGCTGTGCTCTGATTGGTTGGGGGAGTGTTCTGTTTGGGTGGGGGCTTTGTTGTGCTCAGGTTAGTCTGATTTACAAGGGAATTAGAGATGGTGAACTGCATAGCTGTTTGGCTTCGCGTTCGTAGTCGTGCCTCATCTTCATGGTGGGTGTCAGTTTGTTTCGTGTATGGATTGGAGGGGTTTAAGGTGGCTAATGATGCAGCTGTGGTCTGGCTTCTGGTTTGTGGTCATGCCTCCTCATCAGTGTGGGTTTGGGTTTGCTTTTTGCCTGGATGCGTGGTGGTGACATCTTGTGTGGTTTTTGTGAGTGTAGGTCTGGTGTCATTCCCCGTACTATGGACTCGTCTGTCAATAAGGGCAGGTTTCCAAATGGCTGGTAGGCGGGAGGCATCATCTCGTTTGTTCATGCTGTGAGGGCGTTTTTCTATCTCGATGGCTTCTCTGATTATTCTGTTATTAAAGTGTTCAGTTTTGGCAATACTTCTGGTCTTTTTGAAATCAATTTTATGTCATGTGGCTTTAAGGTGTTGGACCAGGGAAGAAGTTGGTTCTTCTTTTTTGACTGAGTTTTTGTGTTCTTCAATGCGTGCACTTATTCTTCTGTTGGTTTGTCCAATGTATGTGGACAAACCAACTGTAACTTACAGCCCAGCGATCTACTTGTTAGCTTCAATGTCATATCCGTCTTCACCCAAGTGCCAATTAAAGAAGCCTTAACAGCTATCCAAAACAAATATAACCCCCCCAAACATATCCTAGATCTGACCAACCACTGTCTATCCAACACATACTTCATCTATAACGGACAAAAATACAAACAAATAGAAGGAGCACCCATGGGATCACCCCTCTCACCTGTCATTGCAAACCTCTACATGGAACACTTTGAAACCCAAGCTCTAGAAAAATCTGATCACAAACCCAAACTCTGGCTCAGATACGTAGATGACACCTTCGTAATCTGGCCACATGGGAAAGAAAAACTGGACAACTTCCTCACACACCTCAACAGCTTACACCCCAAAATATAGTTCACCATGGAAACAGAAACTAATAACCAACTTCCCTTCCTGGATGTCTTAGTCTACAAAAAATCCAATGGCTCCCTAGGACACACCATCTACCAGAAGAAAACACACACAAACCGCTATCTGCACACACTCTCACACCACCACCCAGCACAGATCAACTCCGTAGCCAAGACACTCATCTCCAGAACCAAATGCCTAGCTGACGAACAACACCTAAAAACTGAACTACACACTCTCACTAATGTACTAACATCCAAAGGATTCCCAAGAAATAAGATTTCCAACTTAATCCAAAAAGAAACTCCCACTAAAATACAAGACAGAGAACAAGAAAATGGCAAAGCCCTCCTCCCATACATAAAAGGCACCACAGACAGGATCAGCAAAATCTTGCACAAACATAACATTAAGACAGCATTCTGCACAAACAGAAAAATATCCACCATCCTAAGAAACCCTAAAGACAAAATTGAGTTAGAAAATCAAGGAGTATATGAAATCCCATGTGCTGCTTGCTCCACCACATACATTGGACAAACCAACAGAAGAATAAGTGCACGCATTGAAGAACACAAAAACTCAGTCAAAAAAGAAGAACCAACTTCTTCCCTGGTCCAACACCTTAAAGCCACAAGGACATAAAATTGATTTCAAAAAGACCAGAACTATTGCCAAAACTGAACACTTTAATAACAGAATAATCAGAGAAGCCATCGAGATAGAAAAACGCCCTCACAGCATGAACAAACGAGATGATGCCTCCTGCCTACCAGCCATTTGGAAACCTGCCCTTATTGACAGATGAGTCCATAGTATGGGGAATGACACCAGACCTACACTCACAAAAACCACACAAGATGTCACCACCACACATCCAGGCAAAAAGCAAACCGAAACCCACACTGATGAGGAGGCATGACCACAAGCCAGAAGCCAGACCACAGCTGCATCATTAGCCACCTTAAACCCCTCCAATCCATACACGAAACAAACTGACACCCACCATGAAGATGAGGCACGACCACGAACGCGAAGCCAAACAGCTATGCAGTTCACCATCTCTAATTCCCTTGTAAATCAGACTAACCTGAGCACAACAAAGCCCCCACCCAAACAGAACACTCCCCCAACCAATCAGAGCACAGCCAAGCCCCTAACCAATCAGAACACACCTCCACCCAATCAGAAAACAGCCGAGCTCCCAGCCAATCAGTTCAAACCCCCACTGGCAGTTAAAAGGAAGAAACAGCTAAAATCTCACATTGCTCCTAGAAGCAGAAGCCGAAAGCACGAGCCTGAAGATGACGAATGTGGTTGGTAAGGTGCCTTATGATATTTGTATACTATACACATTTATATTGCAGTAACTATTTTTTGTTCTGTTATAATTATAAAACTAATAAAAATTAAAGTTTAAAAAAAAAGACACTTCAAATTCTATGTGGGAGAAAACCCGAAGAACCAAAGACGTACATATATATATATAAAATATGGGAGGAAGGAAATATATGTTGTTTAAAATTGTTGACAAAGAAATAAGGGATTTCTGATATAGCCATTTCGAGTTTCTTAACTCTCTTCAGTCAGAACTCACCCTTCCGGGATTCGAACCTGGGCAGTCTGCATGCTAAGCAGATGCTTTAACCTATTGAGCCACAAGTTCTCTCCCGCTTTGTCAGTAGTCAGGGAGTAAGGATATGTGTCAAGTGTTTATTTTTTAGATTGCACCCTGTAAACCCAAATATGGGAGGAAGGAATCATTCTTTCCTTTTGCTTGTTTCAGCTCAACCCAGAGCCATCTTACAAGCACAAATATATATATGTTGTTTAAAATTGTTGACAAAGAAATAAGGGATTTCTGATATAGCCATTTCGAGTTTCTTAACTCTCTTCAGTCAGAACTCACCCTTCCGGGATTCGAACCTGGGCAGTCTGCATGCTAAGCAGATGCTTTAACCTATTGAGCCACAAGTTCTCTCCCGCTTTGTCAGTAGTCAAGGAGTAAGGATATGTGTCAAGTGTTTATTTTTTAGATTGCACCCTGTAAAAGCAAAATGAAAGAATGATTCCTTCCTCCCATATTTGGGTTTACAGGGTGCAATCTAAAAAATAAACACTTGACACATATCCTTACTCCCTGACTACTGACAAAGCGGGAGAGAACTTGTGGCTTGTTAATATATTGGAATATTTGGATAAACATATCCAAGTACCGGCTGTTTTAATGTTTTTAGACGCTGAAAAAGCTTTTGATAGATTGAATTGGACATTTCTGCAAAGGCTTGTGGTAAGGATGGGAATGGGGGACCAGTTTATTAATTCTATATCAGCTATATATCAGAAACAAACAGGACAGATTATAGTGAATGGACAATTAACAGATTCATTTAATATAGAGAAGGGTACTAGGCAGGGTTGTCCCTTATCCCCTTTATTGTTTGTTTTAACTTTAGAGGTATTATTGACTAGGATTAGAGCATCAGAGGAATTAAAGGGGGTACAAATTAGACAACATGATTACAGATTATGTGCCTTTGCAGATGATTTACTTGTGACACTAACTCAGCCAATACAATCGGCTCAGAGTTTGATGGAAATTATTCGAAATTATGGAAAAGTTTCAGGTTTCAAATTAAATTTATCCAAGACAAAGATGTTGGTTAAAAATTTAGATAATAAATTAAAACAAGATTTGGAAAGAATAACGGGATGTGAGATAGTTAAAAAAGTTAAATATTTAGGAATTTATATAGAAGCTTCAAATGGTAAATTATATAAGAATAATTATGAACTCTTATGGTGTAAAGTACAAAAAGAATTGGAGAATTGGAAAAAATTACAATTATCTATGTTGGGCAGAATAGCCGCTATCAAAATGAATGTATTGCCGAAATTTTTATTTTTATTTCAAATGTTACCAATACTTAAAAAGGATGGAAATCTTGATGAATGGCAGAAAGGTATAAACAAATTTATTTGGGATGGCAAGAAACCAAGGGTTAAATTTAAAATTATTCAAGACACAAGAGAGAGAGGTGGTTTGAAAGTGCCTAATTTTAAATTATATTATTATGCAGCAGTTCTAGTGGCAATAAGTGATTGGATTAATTTAACAAATGAAAGAATATTAAATATAGAAGGATATGGGTTAGTGTATGGGTTCCACGCGTATTTAGTTTATGATAAAAAACTGGATAGGGGTTTTAAAGAGCATATAATAAGAAACTCTGTGTTGCGTGTCTGGAAAAAGTATTATTATAAGTTAAACGGTAAAATTCCTTTATGGACAGTTCCCAGGCATGCAATACAGAGTGTAGGTATACAACAAATTCAAGACGTGGTGCCCTATGATAAACTCTTAAATAAAGAAGGGAATAGCCTAGAACTGAAATCATTAGACAGATTAAGGGAGGAAGGTATAGCTCATAATTGGTATTATCATGCACAACTTCAAGCCAGATGGCAAAAAGATGTCAAGATGGGTTTTTCTTTAAAGGATGAAAAATTAATTATACAAATTAGAGATCAAAGAGTGATGCATATTAAAAGAATATACGATGCTTTAATTGAAATTGATTCTGGAACTGAATTAGTTAAAGATTGTATGATTAAGTGGGAAGGTAATTTTGGACACACAATTATGATGGAAACTTGGAAAAGAATATGGGTGAAAAATGTTAAATTTACACAAGCTCAGCACTTAAGAGAAAATTTTTACAAAATGTTTTACAGATGGCACTTAGATCCAAAAAAATTATCGTTTATGTATCCAAATTTGCAACCCAAATGTTGGAGATGTGATTCTATGGACGCTACTTATTTTCACATTTGGTGGTCTTGTAAAAAAATTAAGGCTTTTTGGATAAAAATATGGTGGATTCCTCAAAATATTTTGAAAAAGCGTATTGAGTTTGTACCACAGTTGTTTTTGTTGGGTATTACAAAGGACTGTTCCACCATAGAGACTAAGTTGATTTTGAACTTGACTACAGCTGCAAGACTGTTGGTGGGACAATATTGGAAGTCATCTGAAATACCATCTATTGAAGAATGGACGTTAAAAGTTACCCATCTTGTCGAGATGGCTAAGATTTCGGCATACCTGAAGAACCACTCAAATGAAACATTTTTGATGGACTGGAAGAAATGGATTGATTATATGCAAAAGAAATATCAGTTGAGAGAATTAGATTTGATATATGGTTAAATAGTTTAACATAGTAGCTTAGTGGGGTTTCTTGCGTTTTTACCCTGTATTCATTCTGGGAAGCCTGGGGGGGAGGGGGGAGGGAGATAATATATATTAGTTTATGTTTCTCAACTGTAGTTGGGGGTTTAAGGGATTAGATAATTTTTGTAGGATGCTCGGGAGAATTTTAGTTAGCGCTTCGGATGGTGAGGAGGAGGAGCGTAAGTAGAAGAGGAGTGGGTTGCTGGAGGGTGTTGTGGAGGGGGGTTCCGAGCAGTTATTTGTATTGTTTTTTTTCTTTTAATATGTAATTTGTTTGTTTTCAGTTGAGTTAATATGTTATTATGTTACAATTGTTAAAAGTTTTTAAAAATTTAATAAAAAATTTATATAAAAAAAAACAATTTTAAACATATATATATATATATATATATGTATATGTATATGTATATGTATATGTATATGTATATGTATATGTATATGTATATGTATATGTATATGTATATGTATATGTATATGTATATGTATATGTATATGTATATGTATATGTATATGTATATGTATATGTATATGTATATGTATATGTATATATGTATATATGTATATATATGTATATATATGTATATATATGTATATATATGTATATATATATAAGGATGCTTGTAAGTAAGTCTTCCTCTACCAAGGTAGTGACTTTAGTCAAGGGTTCCAGCATAAGAGAAGGAGCAGTATTTGAATACATTCATGCAATCCCCTATCCTTGTTAATAATAATGACCTGTTACAAAAAAATCTGTGGCCAGCATGCACATCAGTACTGATGGAATATGCTGCACATTCCTGAGAGCCTCTACTTTTAGGAGAGACTAAAAGAGTGATCTTGATCTTCTTCTGGACAGAAAAAGGTGATGTCACTTTAGAGATACATGAGGGATAATGTTTATTGCAGGGAAGAAAAGCAAGAGCAAATCTATAAAAGAACACACCTGTATTATTGCCTGTAGGATGCTGTAATTAGAATGCTAAACTGTAAAAATAAAAACCTGCAGCAAACTCAAAAGTAATGGAAACATCAAAGTGGAGTAAAGCAATAAAACCATAAATAAATCCTATATTCTGCATTGTAAATAAAATTGATCAGAATAAGTAGGGAATTAATTAAATATGGGCCCAATAGCTTGTGGTCAGCATAAAGCAAACAGGTATAGTAGGATGCATTCTCTGCATGAACATACTTTAGATCTGAATGGGAGAAGAAACCAAATTATGGGGAGAAATCTTGATTTAAATAATAAGTGTGAATGTTGGTGGGAAAGCACTTGTGCAAAGATATGAATGTTCATAGGAATGGAGAACTAATATGAACCATGATTCCTGAAAAAGTTTTTATTACTATAATAGGAAGGTAAGATTTATAGGGAAGGATAGTAGAGACACAGACAAAGCCTAGAACTTAACTAATTGCATCCCATGGATGGAGAGTTAGGGACCCAGGTGCTCTATTTATATTTGTCTGGAAACAAAGGCAGGAAGAGGTGACCTAAAAGTTTCAATCTGAGAGACAAAGCTGGCAGAGTGATAGACAAGGAAAGGTCACATGGTCAACCTGTAAACCACTGTCTACACCAGGCATGTCAAACTCACGACATCACATGACATCACACGACGTATCACAACTTTCCCCCCATTGCTGGCAATGGGGTGGGCGCAGTTTTGTTGTGACCCATCTGCCCCATGAGCCAGCAGTTTGACATGCCTGATCTACACCTACTGCTCCTTGAGATCAATAGCTCAAGGCAGGATGAAGACTCAGTGCTGCTGAAGTCACAGTTCCAACACAACTTTCACTCAGAATTAATTTGGATTAATTAATGTATTTACATTGCTGCATTGTTTTAATAGGAAATGACTTTTCATTGTTTTATATTTATACAAACCCTTGAATGCAGTATTACATTAATATTAGCACATCAGTTTTGGTGTCACGGTCAATCGTTCAATTTTCAAGCAGTCTGCCAACTTTCCACAATAATTTTCCTAAATTTGAAAATTTCCTTCACACACTCTATAATATGCATTCTACATTGTCACCGATGACTTGAAGAAAATATTTATTTCTATATTATTGATTTATTGTCAGTCTTTCTTGCTTTAAGTATTACTCATTAAAAAAAGTATATAGGGACAAGGTGGAAAGGTACATTATCCCAAGCCAAATGGAAGTGGATATGATTGATTTAAATGCTGGCCTGTTATTTTATTTCTTTGTGGCATGTCATTACAATCTGGCTAGTTGTAGAAACATTCTATAACTTTATGCTTTCATTTGGAAAGGTTAAAACAACATTTAAATGTAATGCTCAGGAAAATGAGGCATTAATATTACCAGCTGAAGCCAAGTAGAATTTCAGCAGGTGTTTCCAGTTTCCCTACAGAGTTTAGGAAGGAGCATGAGTCGTAATTAAACATTTAGAGCAGATTTTTGGGGACTGGGTCAAAAGTATGGGCTTTGTTTCTGGGACAGAAAAATATTATAGAAGTTTACTTGAAAATACTTCTTCCATAAATATTTTCTTCTGGTCATGGATAGGTTCCCTGAAGAAATCTGATTCCATTTTAACTGAGCATTGAAGATTTGGATAAAAGTTGGCCTGCCAGGTTGAATTCTACATATGTATTTCTGTTTATGCACTAGTTACTTTAAAAAACCCTCAGTTCTTACATAGTTTCAAATACAGTGCAATTATTGAAGGTAACATGTCATCCTTCTAAGATAAGAATTCAGTAATGATCCAAAATGACCACTCCCTTAATATTCAAGACTAGCTGTATGGTTGTGCTAAAAATGACATGGGCACTTCAAGCAAAAATCAGAAAATTTAGGATGTCATGATGCAGGAAAATATTTTAATTATTTAATTTATTGTTATTGCATATTTAATCTCAAATACAGTTACTCGTAGAATTTCTCTATTTTTAGAGTCAGAATTATTTATTTGGTTCCATATTAATAGTTATTCAGATGTTTTTGAAACTTAGATCTAGTAAGCTGTAATGTTGGGGGAAGAAAATAGGCTGAAGAATCTGGCAAACTGGTAAGAAGTCATAAATGTGAAATAAATATATAGGTTATCCTGATAAAACTAACCATATTTCCATAATTCAAGAGTGAGCAACTCTATTGATTCTGAAGCTTTAATCCCACCATCCCACACTCAGCTTTTGTTTATTATGTTATCTTGCCAGTAACACTGCCGGTGGTATTCTCATATTTATTTCTTGTAGACTGTGACAGTTTCTGAAGCTCAGTTGAAGTCCTAAGGTCAGGCATAATAACAAGAATGAAATTTTCTACAGTTCTGGGCTGTTGATGCATATGGTTCTAGGATGTGTATTTTTTTTTTAAAAAAAATAATCTTCAAAATGGCTACCAAATCCTACTAATGTTGAAATTGACTTGGGCATGAATTAACTTAGTTAGAATCATCCAGAGATGATTCTTGTAATTCAAGAGGAACTTGCTCTGAATCAAATTTTAATGTCATTTTAATAATTAACATGCTATTTCTTAGTTCTTAAATTACTTACATATAGATTGATTTACAAACAGTATGATGCACAAATTGCTTAAAATGGGTCAAAGGAAATATTTGTTCTCAGAGGCTTTTTCATTATTATTTTTAAGTTCAGCTTCCACATTTCTGCCAGAAGGATGAAATCTTTATATAAATCCAAATAAGACTTTCCAGAGATTTAAAGAAGGATACAGAACTGAAATCAGATTTAGAGAGCCATTTTATAGCCATTGGTCTCTTTCACTCATACTAAGAACAGTAATCCAGAAAATAAAAGGTATTCCTACCTGGAAATCTCAGGGATTCAGGTTTGGATCTTCTGCATACAATTGTATACCCTAATTGAGTTATAGCCACTCTATCCATTGTTAACTGAGTTGCTAATCTAAAGGCATTTTCAAGAGTAAGAAATACTTCCTATTCTCTTCCTCTCTGGGTGATTAGCTTCTTATTTTCTCCATTAGCCTTAAGAGTGGTTTAACATTATTTTTGCTCAAACAGTATGAAACTGTTGCCCTTGACCTCTAGTTATATCACTACTAATACACTGATGGCTCTCAGAAGAGGAGGTGGAGGCACTACAACATTAATGGTGATCTTTTCACATTCTATAGTTCCTTTCCTTTTCAAGATACTGTATTAATGATGCTTACACTGATTCTGCCACAGCCCATTCATAATAAGAGATGGTAACACACTAATTTTCTTGAAAAATAGTCATGAATAATTCTGAGAATCAGACCAGGAATAGTCATGAATAGTCCTGAGAATTAGGAGCCATATAGGTCAATGAATCCTGTCACCAGCCCAATGGAAAAGTTCAAATAAAAGTACGGGACACCAGGCTATCTACTCTGTCCTTGTTCAAACCCAAGAAAGGAGGACTCACCACTTCTTTTAGGAAAGTTTCCATTATGAATCTGTTCTTATCATAAAGAAGCTTTTTTTTCCTGACACTCATTTTGAATCTGATTTCTTATACTTTATTTATTTATTTATTAAACTTGTTTGCTTCCCATCTTACCACAATGTTACAATGTTAAAAAGAATAAAACAATGCAACAGCTATAGAATAAGAATAAAGTGGTACAAAATACAAATTATCAGCTATAACTAAAAGATGGAGAGAGGGAGTAGGATGATCACGGGTTGAAGGTGGAATCTGTTATTAATCTCTCTCTCTCTCTGTCTCTGTCTCTCTCTCTCTCTCTCTCTCTCTCTCTCTCTCTCTCTCTCTCTCTCTCTCTCTCTCTCTCTCTCTCTCTCTCTCTCTCTCACACACACACACACACACACACACACACACACACAAACACATGTGACATTCCTTCATTGGAGCCCCAAGTCAATTGGCAGAGGCAGATCTTCAAGCTCTTACAGAAGGTCAGGAGGATTGGAGCTGACCTCACTCCAGGGGATAAGATGTTCCAAAGGGCAGGAGTGATGGCAGAGAAGGCTTTTCTCCTGGATCCCACTAGCTGGAATTCCCTGGCCATTGGGTTCTCAGAATGCATCCTCTGCAAGCATCAGTTGGATGAGATGGTTCCTCAGACAACTGGATCCATGTCATGAAGGGCTCTAAAGGTGATAACCATCTTGAATTGCACCAGGAAGCACACCAGCAGCCAGTGCAGTTCATGGAATAGCAGTGTAACATGGGCCACTCTCAGGGTCCCAAAAGCTGCTCATGCCACCATAAGCTGCACCAGCTTTATACTTTAAATCCAGTACTCTGGGTAGAGTATTGGACAATAAAAATATGTCTTCTTCTGTAGAACAACCTTATATACATCTGAAGAGTTGTACCCTACCCTTTACTACTTCCTGAGATTAAAGATGTCTATGTCTTTCAGTCTCTCTTTATATTATTCTATTTTCATTCCCCAATCATTCTTGTTCCTCTTCTCTAAATTTATTGCAGTTTCTATGAATCCTTCTTAAGTGAAATGAACATAATGTTTGAAGTATGATAGAAGCTAATTCCATATAAATAGCAGTTGTGTGACCATGTTTCTATCAATTTCAAGCTTCAGTCTTATCCCTTCCCTCCTGCTCTTCACAATTTCTGAGCAGAACACACATTTTCTTGAAGAAGGTTGAACCAAAATAGAAGTTGAGTAGTTCTGTTTTTCCTTTCCAAGCAGTTACCACTTTGCTAACTTCACTGAACAGCTGGCATAGTGATTCTTTTCTTCCCATCTGAAAATATCTACAGAAGGTTTTAAAAAAATGTTAACATCTTTTGCAAATCTTAGCTCATTTTGATGTAATCTGCAATTTTAGCTAGTATGTACTCTTGATGACCTTGTTCTATTTCTATCTCTAAGTGCATCATTTGTCTGTTTGAATTCATCTTCATTTCTTGCTTTCTCTAACATGAAGACAGGGCAAACCTACTATTTCTGGAGGATACAAAAGCATAGATGATCATCAACCTTTCCCTAGCTCGCTGGGATAAAAAATGCCCTCCATTTTTTCTTGTTTCCCATCAAAAATAATGTTTTCTCCAAATCTGATGGCATAGTTGGTCCACCTGCTTCAGTTCATTCCATCTTAGCAAATTCCTTCACTTCACTTTGTTGGTTATGTTATATACTTTCAATTTACTAGTTCATGTCCATGCCCATTTTTTCCTCTGCTGCTGGACTGACTGTTCACTTACAAAAGGATTGTCACAATTAAACCTGTGCTTAGAGCAAGTGTTATCTTCTTAGAGTTGACTGGTGAACTTCGTAGTATGGAAAAAAATGATGCACCTTACCTTTTTTCCCTATTCCCGATAAATGACAGAATGGTAAAACTACTTTCTCTATATAATTTTAGATATGAAAAGGGTTTTACAGCTCCTAGTGTTTTGTTTTCGGTGAGAAACGGGTCCAAGTGGCTCTTTGAGTGTTTTGGGTTGCCTATCCTGCCATAGCCTATCTCAAAAAAGAAAGTTCTAATCTTCCTATTTTTTCCTACTAAAATCCATAATCTCTTCTTTCTTTACAAAAGGACCTGAGATTTCCACTTAATCAACATCAACAGTTTATTTAAAATAACTGTGTAAATTGCTTACAGGTCATAGTCAGTTTTTGTTTTTTTTTAGTAGAAATCTTCTACCTTTTTCCTGGATTCTTCCTTGCCATGTTATATACTACTAGCTTCTGGTCTTCACTGAATATGATAATGTTTTACTGTATTCTCTTCCTTTGAATCATAAATTATATACAATTCATAAATATACAATTTAAAAATAAACACCACTGAAGTTTTCAGTTCCTAATTCTGGGTGAAAAATAGACTAACAGTGCTTCCTTCCTTCCTTCCTTCCTTCCTTCCTTCCTTCCTTCCTTCCTTCCTTCCTTCCTTCCTTCCTTCCTTCCTTCCTTCCTTCCTTCCTTCCTTCCTTCCTTCTTTCCAACAGCTGTTTTGAGTTTTCTTTGTAAGATATAACAATAACAATATAATCTGGGTCCTTGGGAAGGATTTGATAGGTGCATAAAAATGCCAAATCCAGTCTAAACATCTGGTTGACTGTGCAACAAACCATAATAAATAAAATCTTCAGAAAGTTATACTGTTTCAGTAAATGATTGCTTTTTCTACCTACACAAATAATTGTTTTATAAAAAGTAAGCTTGGTAATTGTCCTGTAATTGGATGTCACATGTTCTGAGCTTTAAGGTAGGTGACAATGGTGATGTCACAGCCTTTGGTGGCATTAACTTAATCTTAGAGTTTTTATTTATTGTGAGTTCATAATGTTTGACTTTCTTTTTGAAATTCCTGTGTAACTGAGCAGTGGTGGTTTTGTAAACAAGCTGCAGATATATTCTGTTCCTCTTAATTGTGTCTCTGTACATCTTAATATTATAGAATTGAGGTACCTGACAGTGTTCCTATATAGCTGTCAGTTCTTACCAGGGCTTTTTTTTGTCATAGAACGCCCAGAACAGAGTTCTGGTACCTCTTTTGGATGGAACCTTGTAGGGTAGGTAAGGTGGGTTGTATGATGTGTGTGAGTTACGGCACCTTTTTTTTTTTTTTACAAAAAAAGCACTGGTTCTTACTATTCCTTCCAATTTGAATTTGCTCTTAAGATTCTGCATACAGTTTCAGCAAGAAATATAGTCCATTATGGTTAATAATATAGGATCTGATTGCTAATTTTCCTTTTAAAGGCAATGCAAAGTGTTCCTTGAAATCACGATGCTGAGAGTGTGAGTATCTGCATGCTTTTTCTTTCAGTTTTAATACTGGAATTTATGGTTTTCATCTCGTGATTAATTGAAGTGGGCTATACAATGTGACATGGATGGGAGCTCCTCTATCACTTAATAAAACTAAGAATAGATGTTTGTATGACAGAATTCACTTTGCAGTTTGAATTGCTATTTCTGATTACCAATTGAGTTGTGGATAATGAAAGCTGGCTTATTGTAAGTTATTTGTCTCTGAAAACAGTGGAAATTTTCCCTGTGAATTGTCCTTCATTATCCACTCCTAAGAATATCCTCTTACAACAATTGTTTTAAAAGGAATTAAAAGTAGTAAACTCATGGAAACCTGCAGGGGAGGCAAAAGTGTCTGTGTGGGCAAGATAAAATGTGTGTTGTGACAACATAGTGCAAATACTACCACTTGCATACTTTCATCAAAAGTTAGGATGCTTATTTGTACATTTTTGTAATTTTGGGGCATCTGGCATTTGCTGTAGATGCTGCTGAGTAGATTTTGTAAGATCAACCACAGTTTCATTGTTGATATATTTGGAAAAATCAGTGTCTCTCAGGATTAATCTGACAGCTGATATTGGTTTTGTTTTTAGCTGAGAAGATTTATTCTGATACATACCACTTTATGTCATAACCATGTGAAGACTTTTTGTGGCCACCAGATAATCTTGCATATTATCTGCATTTAATAATGCAGAGCTTTATGGGTGGTGAACTTTAGGAAGGTAACCTAAAGGAAGGTGACTTTACAGGTTGTTCCTTTTGTTTTGTATGAAATTACAGCTGAAATAATCAAATATGTGCTATAAACATCAGTGTCTGTTGTACCAAAGGGCTTGCTCTGTATAAAGAATGGCTTGAAGGTGATAACTGTGCTGCATAGATGTGACCGCCATTAGAACTACTATTGACTGTAGTTTTGAATTAGAAACAGTAATGGGATTTGTGTGCTGAAGAAGATACCCATCAGAATAGGGCAGGCAGTACTACTTGGTCAGTTGTCATACCTTTTCTAACAGCTGAATTGAGTTTGTATAAAGGAATTGTATTGAATTTGTGGGTTAAATATCTGCTAATAGAAATGCTTTATGTGGATGGTATTTATCATCAAGGTTACACCTTATAATTTAGCAAAGTCACTGATACCTTTACAGTTCATAGAATTAATAGCTTGTGGTCTTTACTTAGGCAACTATGTCCTAAAACATCCAATGGCACAATGCCTGCAAAAAACTCTTTATCCCAGGACTAATGGGGGGATAGTTTCTGAAATATCTTTAGTGTTCTTTTGCTTTTGTTCAGTTTTAGAATAAAAATAAAGCAAGATGTCCATGGGTGGTCAATGAACATGTAACTATTGTTACAATCTCTTAAACATTTTACTTCTATATATATATGCAAGCTGCACTATTTTTTTAAGCACTGATACCACTGGAATATTCTAATTTATAGATTCAAAAACAATTTCATTCTCTCCATATTGGATTCTTGAGATAGAAATTTACTATGGATTACAGCAGAGAACATATTCTTCTATAGGTCTTATATTTATTGGGGAAATTGTTAACAGTTTTTTCTTTCTGTATTAGATTCTGTGGACAGTCTTCCACATGGCCACTATGTTTGTGATGACACACATTTCTTGGACCAGAATTTCATTTATCTGACCATATGGCACATAAGCCATATTTATTTTAAGTTCACATTCCCTGTCCATATGCTGAACAGTTTATTAAATTTATATCCCATCTTTTCTCTAAAAGCAAAGACAGGTTACCTGTCAATCATATTTCTTTTTATTCTTACAAGAATTCTGTGAATAAATAGACTAGTCTGAAGTTTCATGGAAGAAGATAGACTTTAATATAAGTCTAACTCTTCAACCACTGCATCACATTGGCATCTTAACCAAAGTTTATAAAGTAGGCTAAGCAATTTAAAGTCCTGCTGACAAGTCCTGCAAGGGATAAAGTAATTGGCTGGAGAAGAAGCAAGCCCTAGGAGTTTCTGTATAGAAAGTTACTGAAATCACAGTTATATAAATGTCAGCATAAATATTAAAGCACATTAATACTTGCTGATTTGCTGATACTTTTGCTGATATAACTGCAGATTTTATGGCACAATATAAGGCTGCCAGATTCTATGATTTGAACAAATGCAAAGATACAATCAGAAATAGGAGTTTGGCTGTGGAATGTAGTATAAAGAATAGACAAAGAAAAGAGAAGCCAGAAAATATATGTGTATGATGGAATATCTCAGCTGTTCAGGGGTAAATATATTATTTCCCAAACAGCTGTTGATTAAAAAGGGTAAGTGTCCAATTATTTCCTATTAAAAAACAGAGACTGATCACAAATTTTAAAGAATATCTAGTGTCCAGATCATGAACAAATTAAAGGTAGTGAATAAAGAAAGCTATTAAATCATTTTAGTTAAATGAGAGAAAACTATTAAAGACTAATTAGTTAAATGACAGCCTAACAAAGGAACAGTAAGAAGTGAAATCCTTTCTACTTGTGAAGCCTTAAGAAACAGGATTGATGAGGAATCAATAGTAATTTGCGTTTATAATCTATTATGCTGTAACCTATACATATTTCTGAACAAAGACAATCTGGCATGTGTTTTCAGGAAGTGCAAGCTTATAGCAATTCTTGGAGGAAAAAAAACCCCTATACAATTACACAATTTCAATACATAAAACAAACCAGATCAAACAAATGAAGCCCAACAATAAAGTAGTAACACCAGATAAAGAACAGAACCAAAGAAAAGAACATGCCCATGAAAGTGACAATCAGAAATAAGAGCTGTAGAAATTATATTTGCACTGAAAACTCGGAAAACTTTGAATATGCTTTGAGTTTGAGAAAGGGTGGGATGTAGTATGAGACAATGCAAAATAGGAAATATGATAGTAGATTCCTGAGGGACAGACAGAATATGACTATGGCTTGCAATTACATAGAGACAAAAACTGAGGTAGTTGGCAACTCAATAATATAAAGAAAGCAACATGGGCTAATCAGCAGTTTGTCTAAAAGCATATAATCTGCCAGGAATATAGCATATGCATCTAACAAAACAATACATTTTTGTTTTGTTTAAATTACTTCTTAACTTAAATTATATGTTTGAATTACTTACTAAATTTACAAATATCAGCAGAAAAAGAAGCAAGAAAAAAATAAAAGAAAAGCAAATTGTAAATAAAAATTTTATAAGTAAAGCTGACGGAAAAAAATAAAAAGGTATTGATATAAAAATGCATATTGAAATAGATCAATTGAAAAGATTAAAGGCAGGCTAGAAACTGTCTCCCTAATCTTAGGCTAGCCCCCTTGGCCTCTATACCACACTGACTAATTCTTCAACAAAAATATGGTTTTCACACTAGAGGATTCAATCATTCAATTAACAGTTGTACTGAGCCCATCTCATGTATTGTGTCCATTTCTGGAGACCACATTTGAAAAGTGGATTAGATACAGAAGAAGACAGTAGGGATGTTCAGAGAACTAAAATCATGAGTCATATGAAGAGAAATTGAATGAACTGAGAAGATTTAATTTAAAAGAGAAGATGGTAAAGTGGGGAATACGATAATACTCTTCAAATAACTAACAAGAGAAGGCACATGTAAATGTCAAGTTTGTTTTCATAATCCAGGTTACATGATAACTGATTTAAATGCAGGGAGGTAGATTTCAATTGAACATTAAAAGGAAAAAGTTGACAGAAGAACCATTTATCTAGAGTGATGGTGGGCTCCCCTTCTCTGGATGTGTGAGAAAGAGACCAAATTACAGCTCAGGTTTTTATTTCAATCCCTGCATGAAACAAGATTTAAATGGATTCAATGGCTTAAATGAGGTTTTCCATCTTCTGCAGCTTTATAATTTGGCAGGAAGACCAGGACTTTTAATTGGTCTCCAAAAGAAATAATAGAATAACAGAGTCGGAAGGGATCTTTGAGCTCTTCTACTCCAATCCCCTGATCAGGCAGGAAACCCTATACCATTTCAGACAAATGGTTATTCAACTTTCAGTGTTGGAGCACCCACAAATTCTGGAGGCAAGTTGTTCCACTGATCAATTGTTCTAACTGTTAGGAAATTTCTCCTTAGTTCTAGGTTGCTTCTCTCCTTGATTAGTTTCCATCCATTGCTTCTTGTTCTGCCTTCAGATAGGTTGACTCCCTCTTCTTTATGGCAATCCCTTAAAAATTGGAACACTGCTATCATGTCACCCTAGTCCTTCTTTTCATTAAACTAGACATATTTATTGTATTATCATGTCTTTCAAGATCTCTCACATCTTGAATAGGAAGAGAGCAGGGCATTACTCTCTTACTCCAGCTTCTTTGTTTATGAGATCATGTTGAGCATCTAAGATAGTGCTTCTCTTTTTTTCATTTATTTTTTTCCACATTATACAAAATATAAATACAAAAATACAAAACCAAATAATAGGAAATAATAAGAAAAATAGGGGGGAAGGGAAGGAAAAGGCGTAGAAAAAAGGGAAAAAGAAAAAAAAGGCATTGACTTCCAACTCCCTTTAGTATAATAGGATAAGATAATAACATCAAACCTCAACATTTTACTTTTGCATAATAGTATAAACTAGCCATTTCTGTAACAACAAATCTAATTGGTAAAACCCAATATCAAAGTTTTCTTTTTTCCCACCTCAAGCACAACGTCCACAAGCAGTTTCCAAGTAGAAACAAAAGTATTTTTTTATCAAAGCAGTCAATTTAGTCATCTCTGCTAACTCCATCAGTTTTTTCAGCCATTTGCCCGTTGTGGGCATCTAAATGTCCTTCCATTTTTGTGCACGGAGTAATCTTGTAGCTTAAGTTAAGATAGGCTTTCTCAAAGTGGGTGATACCACATTTTCTCCTCCCCCCATGTTTGAATTATTCAGAAGGGAAATAGATATTAAAGGGGAGGCAGCGGTTATTAGATGGCAAGGGAGGGGCAATTAGGATTATAACAGAGGTTTATACACAATGTATCCAACACATGTTATTGTTAAACTGTAAATATATATTTTGCTAATTATAAATATATTAAACTCTAGAATTCTAAAAATAGTGTCACCCTTTGGACTGCCTCAACCAGATGCTGATTGCATGAATAATATGATTGCGTTCAGGGCTTTTTTTCTCATAGAACGCCCAGAATGGAGTTCCAGCACCTTTTTTGGATGGAACCTTGTAGGGTAGGCAAGGCGGGTAGTATGACGTGTGTGACTTCTGGCACCTTTTCTTTTTTTTTTTTTAGAAAAAAAAGCACTGATTGTGCTGAGTATTAGTTGAATTGTATGATTCACAAAAATATGAATTTCACACTTGGTTACACTTAGTTATTTTGTAATAACTAATGGTCATTGAGCTATTTTTAAAATCAATAGATAATTTTAATTGTTTTATTTACATTTCTGATATCAGACCAATTAAATTATCAATTTCCATATAATTTATTTTTAGATTTTAAATTTGTAATGGAGCAAAAATTGTTGCAAAGAAATAATAATTTTTATAGCTCTGTCTCTCACACACACAGGGCTGAGGGTGTCTGAAAAAAAATGTGTACAACTACAGGGGCATGTCCTAAAATACCCTAAGGAATGCTAATCTAAGGCTCCTCCTTCTGATCAGCAATTGTTTCTTGTGGGTGAAACAGGAGGGCAAACAAAGCCACAAATATCCACCAGTAGCTTTCCTTAAGAGGTTTCACATTAAAATTGCAAGGACAGCACTAGTCACCAGCTATGTAGTCTCATGCTATGGCATTAGGGTAAAAGGAACATATTTTTTCAAAGTCCACAAAGACTATTTGAATGGTCAACCTGAGCCTGTGCTCTGTGAGTTATATTTGTAGAAATGATATTGATAGGATTTTATTCCATTTATATTTTAATTTAATTAAGGTCAAATATAGTTAAACTGATTACACTCCAGCCATGCATTTAATAACTTCTCCTTCAAATTAAAAATCACAATTTGGCAACAACTTTTGAAGGTCTCAGAGAACAGCTCGGAGATCTCCTAAAGTCCTACAGTTTCAGATTGTGCCCTTCTGCTGTATATTATGCCAAACCCCAGTGACTTCAGCATGCAATATTGCATATTTGCTGTATTTTATCAGAATATTGCTTGATTCATGTTATGAGATAACACTATTCTATGCTACCTCTGAAAAATATGTCAGAATCAACCATGCAGGCAGTCATACATATAAACATTTCTAAATACAATGTATGTTTCTTATATATGGATGTTTCACTCAATAGATATTATGGGAAGAAATGTTTTGCAAATGCATCCTATTATTTCTTGGCATGTTTTACCTATGACAATATATCTGGAATGGTTTCAGTGGTCTTTTTATTGCTGTTATTTAATTTGATTCTATGCCTTCTAAAATGCATTAAGCTAATGAAACAAATATTATCAGGAAGTCCCATGTGTTTCCAGACTGAGATGATACCATGACTGAGTGTTTGAGAAAAAATATATTGTTTTAAAAGCCCAGGCTGCGGTAGTGATCTGAAGGAATGAAAATGGAAGGAATCAGAGACAGAGAAATACAATGTTGCTTTAGGAATGCTGCCATCTCCTTGGCTCATTATCTAATACAAGAATGATATTAACTATCTTGTCTTCTGTCTTTGTATAACAAGAAAATCTCTCCACTGTTAAGCTGAATGCATTGGACAATTATGAAATTCTATACATTTCGTGTCTTTAAAGGGATTGTCTTTTAAAGAAAGAAAATAAACAAGATTCTAAATTATTCCTAGGTAGGGATAAATCAATCAGTAGTTCTAAGAAAAACACTGAATAATTATCTGATTACAGCTATAATTTTACTGTAGGACCTATCATGGTTAATACAACTAACAGTGGCAAGTAGCTGGAATAATAATTGAAGTTGAAGATTTTTTGTGCTGGTCCCTTTCACCAATGACATGTTGGCAAGCAATTTGGGTAGTGCTTATCCCACTTAACATTTTGAGGTATCTCACAGGTTTCTACTAGCTCCCATTCATCTCCCATTAAGGAGGCATAAGTTATGACCTTGACATTTTACTATTCTTTTCCTCTTGGGTTAATTTCAAGCAGCCTGGCTCAATTCTTATTTAGAGCTGTGCACACATGCGAATGTTAGCATTTCCTAGCAGTTGTGTTATCCCTCTGCATTAGCAACCAGAAACAGACTTTGGAACTACTTTGCCTTGGGTCAGTGGTTCCCATACTTGATGGAACATTAGGTATTAAAAACAAATATGAACACTCTCACAAAATGGCTGCTATGGAGAGCATAACCTGTGATAGAGGGCATAACCTGTCATGAAATGCCCTTTTATATAAAGGCAAAATCTGGTATTTATTCTCAGTATTCCTACCATCTTAGCTTATGTTCCTCTTCTGTTTTGGGCAGGTAGATGCATTTACAAAGTAAGCCACAGTGAATCATGATTTTCTTTTAAATTTTATTCTTATTTATTAATTATGTTACATCAGACAGTTCATTTTTAAACAAACATACATAGAATAAAGGCATAACAACTCATCTCTCAAAGAATAAGTGGAAAAAAACAGTATATAAAACAAATATAAAACAAAATACTATGACTACAAATAATTTTTGTAGTTTCATTTTATCATAGATATATTATTATTTGACTTCATTTTAATTTGGTTTACTTTGTAAATAGATCTCTGGATATTGTGGCAGACGAAGGCAAACAAATATTATACTGGAGGCTGGCATTTTACTAGCTGTGTTAGATTCCCATTTAATGATATTTAATTAAAATATGAATGATATAGCCCTCTTCTCTTAAATTCTCATAGCAGAAAGACGGAGATGTCATATTATGTCATGGCCAACTTTTTACATGACTTCTACCCTTGTCCTTTTGCTGGTGGGCATAGTTTCTATGTTTACACAGTTATATTGACCATGGTAAATACAACTATATCTGGTTTTCCAGAAAAGGGTTAAGACAATTAGCATGGAGGTCTAAGAATGTGATGCAACCGTGGGGGTGACTGATGGCTTGAGAGCTAAGCTTTTTTAAGCTTGTGAAGCTTTTTAGCCTTCTGAATTTTTTAACTTTGATTTTTACTTTTAACTTGCAATATTTAATTTGTTCTTATTTCTGTTTTTAATCTGTGTTTCTTTACAGGTGTTTACATTGTTTTATTTATACTGTATTGGTTGGAAACATGCAGAAGAGGCCTTCATCCTGCAGTGGACAGACAATAGCTAGAATGATGATGATATTGTTTTATTATACTGTCGTAAACTGTCTAGTTTATAACAACATAATAAAACTGAGATGAGTGGTGTAGAAATGTTATAATAAATAAAGTAAATAAATGAAGTAAATAAAGGCCTATGAGTTCAATTTCCAGGAAAGGCTTTGAATCCCATAAAATAACACCTGGTTATCTATGTTTCATGAGCCCAAACTTGATCATATGTTGCCCAACTCCTGTAACTTAATGTAAATTCCCTATAAAATATATATTTCAGGAAAGTTGTTCTTCATGGTTATCATCCTGCAGACTAAGGCATTAAATGTTCAGAAAATTTATCTTACTCTGTTTTCTAGCTCATATTATATACTATGCTTTTAACAAAGAAAGATATGCACATAGACATTTAGATCACCAAAATAAGGTTTGTCTAACTTATGACAGTAGTATGAGCAAGCATTAAAGTGCAGTGGTGGGATTCAAATATGTGAACAACCAGTTCCCTGTGTGGATGCTGCTTCCAGAAGTCCGTTCTGGACCTGGGCAACAAAAAATAGTTGCCAGTTATACCAAACTGGTGTGAACCGGCTGAATCCCACCACTGTTAAAGTGGCAAAATGTGTAACAGGAAAAAAGAATGATCTTGAAGAATAGGAGGAAGACCTGCTATCAAGACAATAGTTAGATAAAAGAACCTGGACCAAGTGATGTTACCTCACCAGGGACCTAGGACTATGTGAACTCTGTCAGATCGGGGGACAAGTTATTTCCACAGTAAGCAGAAGAGCCTAATACAGATCTGATATATTTGGGAACTACAGTTTATCACCTAATCTGCTATTCATATATTTTTAGCCCAAATACTTTGTAAGGAACTTGAAGCTAGGAACTATTGGCACAGTGAAACCACAGTCTGGTTTATGGGTTTATTTTAGGAAGGCAAAAAGCCCAGGGGTCAACTGACACTTTGTTTTCTTTTCAATAAAAATAAAACAGTCTTTTTCTCAGGATAATTTTGCCTTATCTTTATATTGGAGGGTAAGGAGTGTTCCACACATTTTCCACATTTTTAAAATGTATTTGGACCTAATCTTTTGGTTGTTGTTTTGTAATTGATAGAACATGCAGAAAACAATCTATTATTGAGCATAACAAGAAAGATTTGAGAGGTACATCAGGTAATTTTATCATTTTCCTTTGAATAAATACTCCTGGCCTTGAATAAAAAAAAAAGCCCGTTGTTGTTAACCACAAAACACAACCTGGTGCTATTTAAGATTTTTTTTCTTTCAAAAAGCAACCCTTTGTCCAATATTGTATGAGGTAGAAGAATCTTTTATTGCTAATGACAGTTATTTGGAAGACTGTATCAGGCAGAAAGCCAAAGAGAAATTGAGTGAAAAAGATCATTTTGATTATGTCTGCTTGATATGTATGCAGCTCCTGGAGATTCCCTGGGTTTTTATTTATAAGAATGTTCAAACTATTTCACCAACATTTTGAATGTATTTTATTTCTTTGTTAAGATTGGTAAAACATTTCCAAGGCTTTAAATGTTGTTCCAAGACTTTCATGGCCAGTAGCTATGCAAAGCAGATGCAGATATTTAGGTAAAAGTTAATTATAAAATCAACACTGAAGTTTTCCCCTTTCTCCTGTTCTCATTATTATGGATTCCTTTCTTAGGCTGGACAGGAATGTGTACGAGATTGACATAAATACACAAAGCCTTTGGAAGAGACAAGGATGTCAGAGCTCTTGGCTGAGACCTAGCATTACAGAATTACCTGAGGAAGAATAAGGTGAGCCACCAAAGATGCTGTAGAACCATTGACTAAATAATTAATTCTGGGATGATATGTGCCAAATAAAAGCTAATTCTGCTAGGGCAGTGGTGGCGAAACTATGGCATGCATGCCAGAGGCAGCATGTGGAACCCTCTCTGTGGGCACACGCCATCGCTCCAGCACACATGGTCTCTAAAAGTTTGCCATCACTGACCTAAGGCCAGCCAGCCAGCCTGGAGCCACCATTGGGGAGCCCACCATCCCACCTGCCATAGACCCCCCTGGATCTCCCCCAACCCTGCCTCATAAGAAACATCAAGGTGTCCATGTCCACGCCAGCCATGCCCACCCAATCTGCCATGATTATTGCAGCCACACCCATCCAGTGGCCACACCCACTCAGTCTGCCAAGCTTGCTGTAGCTGTGCCTGCCAAGTGGGCCATACCCACCCGGCACCCGGTGATACAAAAGTGGGTTTTGGGTTGCAGTTTGAGCACTCGGTCTCTAAAAGGTTTGCCATCACTGTGCTAGGGCCTTTCACTACTCTTATACATATACTTAAAAATAAATAGATAAAGAAACAAGTTTTAATTGAAATGTTATTACGTATGTCATCTTATTAATGCTACTGCATTTAAATTCCAAGGTTTAGGATGTTTGCCTGCATTTCAGATGCATAAAATTGTTGCAAATAAAATGGTATACTTTGTGGTTGCATCTTAAAAGAGGCATTCCCTTGAATGAGAATAAAAATAATCATAACAATAACCACTTGAACACCATTGGCATTGGCAAATTCACCATCAGTCAATTACAAAAGGCAGCTTTGCTCAGAACAGATTACATTATTCAGCGATACAGAACTGCCTATCCCATGACCTTGGAAAGGACTGGATAGATAGACAAAAATACCAAATCCAGTCTAAGCATTAACAAAATAATAATAATAATAATAATAATAATAATAATAATAATAATAATAATAATAATAATAATAATAATAATAATAATAAAGACAATGTACTGCATGGTCAGTACATTAACAAAATAGCAGGGAAAGCAAAAATGAGAGGACATGGCAATTGCTAAGAGCAGGAAAGTTGAAGAAGGAGATTAATTCTGGCTGTACAAGACCAATGCTTAAGAACAAATGCATACAAAGTCAGAACTGAGAAAAGAGCAAGTGCTACCTATACAAAGAAACTGAAGAAACAGTGGAGCATATGGGTAGCTGCTGCAGGAAGATTGCACAGATTGATCACAAACAATGGCATGACAAAGTATCAACAATAGTGCAATGGTAGATCTGCAAGAAATATTATTTACCTGGAAACAAATATTGGTGGGAGAGAAAATAATAGAAAATGAAGAAGCTGAAGTGCTCTGGGACTTTAGAATTCAAACAGACAGACACTTGTCACATACACCCCAGACTTAACAATTGTTGATAAGAAAGACAAAAAAATGTCTGGATGGTGGATGTGGCAATATTTGGAGAGAGCAGAATAGAAGAGAAAGAACTGGAGAAGATAACAAAATATGATTCTACAACAACTCACTACTGCCTACTTGCCATGGTCAACTCACCAAGGCCAACTCACTGCAGGACCACTCACCATAGACAACTCGCTGTGGGACAACTCACAAGAGTTACACTAATATTGAAGAAATAGTGAAATAGAATCATTAAAGAAAGGCTGCCAAAGGAAGGACAAAATGATGTGTGAATAACAGAAATTAAAATAATGTTTTAAATGTTTTAAATAATTAAATTGAATTGTTGAATTGTCTTTCAGCGAGTTGTCCCATGGCAGGCTGGCCATGGCAAGTTGTCCTGCAGCATGTTGGCCATGGTGAATTGGCCGTGGCGAGTTGACTGTGGTGAGTTGACTGTGGCAACTTGGCTGTAACGAGTTGTCCCATTCTGAAAATTGAGAAACTAAAGTGCTATCTGGTACATAACATTCCAGACTTAAGAATTATCAATAAGAAAGATAAAAAATGTCCGGGCATGGCAGTACCTGGAGATAGAAGAAGAGAAGGAACTGGAAAAGATAACAAAATACAAAAACCCAAAAATAAAGAGAGAGCTACTATGGCAAAAGAACAGAAAGACAGTATGATAATAGAAATAGGGGCCTTGGAGGCAACTGTAAAAAACTGCAGCACTATTTAAACACTATCGGCATTGACAAATTCATCAGCAGTCAGTTGCAAAAAGCAGCTTTACTCAAAACAGATTACATCCTGTGACAATATCTTTAACACTGTCAAACATCCACATCTGCCTATCCTCATTTGCCGTAGTTATTCTATTTCTATTGGTCAATTTGATAGATGGATAAAAATGCCAAATCCAGGGTAAATATCTGACTGACTGTATGATAAACCACAATAATAATGACAATTTAGAAATAGTATTTTAAAACTAATTAATTAACTAAATAATAACAAACAATAATAACAATAATAGAGTTGAAAGGGACCTTTGAGGTCTTCTAGTCCCACCCCCTGCTCAGGCAGGAAACCCTATACCATTTCAGACAAATGGTTGTCCAGTCTCTTCTTAAAAACCTCCAGTGTTGGAGCATTCACCGCTTCTGGAGACAGGTTGTTCCACTGATTAATTGTTCTAACTGTCAGGAAATTTCTCCTGAGTTCTAGGTTGCATCTCTCTTTGATTAGCTTCTATCAAATAATTGATTTAGGCTGCAATCCTATGGTGTTTTATTTAGGGAAAAGCTGCTTTGTATTTTGTTGGTATTATTTCTGATATAGAAATAACTCTAACATAGGAATGAGGCCGCATAGGACTGCATGACTCAAAACTAATGCATGAAACATTTTACTTGGATAAAATGTTGCTTGGAAAGCTGTCTGATGGAGAAGGGAAATGTGATTTAAACATTTATAAATAAAAACTCACTCACATGCTCTCAGCAATAGGAATACTCCTTCCCCCCTTTCTTTGGGTTGGGATAGCAATTCTTCACTATTATTATTTCATTCTCCTATGTGTGTTGATTCATTTCTAGAAGCCATGTCAATAAATAGAATTGAAAGATTACTTCAATGGAGTAAGATGATTTTTTAAAATCAGACTTCAAAAGTATATGATTATCCATTATAGTCCCAAAGGCGCTTTTTCAAGAGACAACTGGACTTTCTTGTTTTTCTTTCAAGATGTTTTACTTCTCATCCAGTCAGAGCTGAAGAAGCTTCTTGGATGAGAAGTGAAACGTCTTCAGAGAAAAACAAGAAAGTCCAGTTGCCTCTTAAAAATGCACCTTTGGGACAACCATAGATATTATCCATTATACCTGCAGCACTGCTACTATGGGCTAATTTTCTGCTTAAGCTGAATAATTAGACTGACATAGGTACAGCCTTTGGATAACAAAAGATAGTTGGTAGAATGGATTTAAACTTAAAAAGAAGAAGAGAGAGAGGAGCCACTTTGTTAAATTTCCTTACTTGTGCAGTAGTTTAAAATTATTAGGCATGTCAGAAAAAGCCTTTTATGTATTTATCCAAATAGTTTTGCTTCTGTTCCATTGTACCTTGCTCTAAAAATAGTGAGATATGTAAAGTGACAGACTTAATCTCTACCTTTCCAGCATGCCAACACATCTGCCTATGTCACTTAAATCTCTTCTATGGTAAATTATTTGATTGTGCCCCCTCCATGCAACAATATTCCCTAAGGGTTTTTGGTGGGTTTTGGGGTTTTGTGTTTTTTTTTTTTGCTATTTTTAAAGAATGCAGGAGTATAATACATTCGATGAACAGATAAGATAATTCAGTAGTTGTGGGGGGGAATTAATCATGCAGTTGAACCTGCTTTAAAATCCTGTTTTTTATCTCACTGTTCTCTAATACAAAAGAAGATTGAAAATAGAAGAAAAATGGATAAAATATTCTAATAATAGGGCTAGTACACTGGGCAGACTTGAGCTGTAACTGCACTAAACCATAGTGTAGTCTTGAGTAAACTACTTTTTCTTTCAATCTATATTCTCAGGTTAATAATAATAATAATAATAATAGTAGTAGTAGTAGTAGTAGTAAAGTTGGAAGGGACCTTGGAGATCATCTAGTCCAACCCCCTGCTCAGGCAGGAAACCCTACACCATTTCAGACAGATGGCTGTCCAGTCTCTTCTTAAAAACTTCCAGTGTTGGAGAATTCACCACTTCTGGAGGCAGGTTGTTCCACTGGTTAATTGTTCTCAATGTTAGGAAGTTTCTCCTTAGTTCTAGGTTGCTTCTCTCCTTGATTAGTTTCCATCCGTTGCTTCTTGTCCTGCCTCACCTGCCCATTCAGCTGTAGCTTTGATGGCTCTGTAGGCACAGCTGTGAAGTTCTCTTCTCTGACAGATCGTGAAGTTGGAATTGATTGATTGATTGACTGTTCCCCCCCCCAAAAAAAAACTTTCCTTTGTTTCCTTGCATGTGGTGGCGGTGGATTGCAAAGGAAAACGGCATGGGGCTAGGAGTCAGGTAAGGAAAGAAAGGCAATTTCTGTGGGAAGCAAGGATTTCTTTCCTTACCTGCCCCGTTGTCCTAAAGCCACTTTCTGCTCAACTGCATTGCTCTTGCCAATGGCCCAACCGCTCACTTCAGCATCCTCCCTCCCTGACCCTGCAGTGCTCCACCTGCTGCTTTTGTTGGCCTGCTGGCCCCCACCTCAACGTCCTGCCCACCACCGTATAGGGTCTCCTGCTTGAGCAGTGGTACTAGAAGACCTTCAAGGTGCCTTCCAACTCTATTATTCTGTTATTTTAAGTGATATTGGAAAAGATGCTACACTGGATATACAAATAAACCAGCTGAAGTTTTTATAATAAAAAAAAATACAAATAACAAACCAAAAAATTGACCTAAACTTTTCTATATTGGATGTTAAAAGAAAAGCATATAAAATTGGTTATTTTGAATCATGGTTATCTCTGGTAATCCTAAATGGACTTTTGCTGTCCAGACTGAAACAAGATTTGAAGAATATGTTTATAGATAACATATGGGATATGGGAAGAAGAGATAATTTGTTCTATTTTAAGAGAAGGTGATAAGTTACAAAAATTGCTTATACCTGCTTTGATACAGGGGGAAGTTATTTCTTCAGATATATTTCTTTTCTTTCTTTTTATTATATGCTTTTACTTTTTTATTTTTCTTTCTTTTTGTACTTTCTTTTTTCTTTTGATTCTTTTAGTTTTTTCAGTTTGCATTCATTTTTCAGTTGTCATCTTTAATAAAATTTACCATAAAATTTTATTAGAAATAAATAAACATTTAATGAAAGTTCAGTCTGCAATGATCTGTGGGCCAGTTGAGATATTCAGCACTCAGTGCTTCAGGCAAGGAATTTTACTTTTACTGAATATCACATTTTACTAGCTGGAAAGGACAGCAGTAGAACAGGGAACTTTCTTCTTAATCTGCCAAACACTGTTATCTTGTGAGAGAGCAGGAATCTATATTTTAGATGTTTCATTTTTCTTACCATCCTTTCCATTTGCCATTAATTGTCATAAAATCTCATCCTTTGGGGGAGACAGTTCTCTTTTCCATTCCCTATTTCAAAATAATAAACCCAATCTCTAAAATTGCTCTGTAGGCCAGCTGGGTAATAAGTGCAATATAAAAAAACACAACATAATCTAATGTGAAGTATAAAAATAAAGTAAGTGTTCAACAAGTTCCATATTGTAATCCACAAGGCATCCTTTCAAACAGCAGATATCCCATATATATTTTCCCTTGCAGATTACAAAACTTACTTTCAAGAACCATATAATTTTTCTTTCCCTTAAATTTTTTCCCCCTTTGTTAATCTGACAACATCCTTATTATTTTCAAAAAGAGTCAGAGTGAATGAGGCAGATTATATTTAATAGTGATATCAAGTTCTGAAGAAATGCTGTTCTCAATATTGTAGTTTCCTTGTTTGCAGAAGTTCATGACCACAATAACCGCATTCATTTGGCTTAGAATGACTTTGCTCTCAATGAAGCAATTCAAAATGACGTTCCACCCATCAGCATTCTCATCTGTGGTTTTCACGCACTATATTTGAAAGTGCATTTCTGTCAGTGCATATAAACAATAATGTATTCCCCCCCCAATCGTCTAGAATGCCAATAATGTTTTCCTAAGTCTGAGTTTTGGTGGCATTTTCTCATTGAAAAGAAAAAATGTTTTTCGTTTTTCCACAAAGATCAACTTTTAAAAGAGAATGAATGTATCTCAGTAATAGAACATAGATGTTATATGCAGAATGTCCCAGCTTAAGTTCTGATTTCCATACAAAGAAGCAAAGCAATGACTTCTCTGCTTATTAGCTCAGCTTCTATTCCAGAAAAAAAAAGTACCACAAACTCTTTGCAGCATTTTCCTTAGAGCTATACTGTAAACAAATACTTATTGCAGTGGTGGGATTCAAATATGTGAACAACCAGTTCTCTGTGTGGATGCCACTTCCAGAAGTCTATTCTGGGCCTGGGCAACAAAAAATTAACTACTGGTTCTGCTGAAGTGGTGCGAACCGGCTGAATCCAACTACTGACCTATTGGCAAAAACTCCATCTAGAGTTACTTCTTGACTCCTGGGATTTTTCTGCTCTGTCCTGTCGTTAAGATACTTTTGTGGATACTTTGCTGCCCTCTCTTCCAAAATAACTGAAGGTTATTTTCCATCCTGTATTTTTATTGACCATGAAAATGTTGCAAGAGAAGGGTAGGGTGGGTCAGGATTTCAACTTTCTGCTATTTTTTCCCTTTCTCATGGACCAGTTGGTAGAACCTCTGGCCATCTGCATGAAAGACAAAACACAAAACTATTGATAATAGCACAGTGGCAAGAAATTATGGCAGAGATTGACTGTGGGCAATAGGTGTGAAAGTAGACCTAGTACACTGTACAACAATATGTAGCAGTGTGAATCAAGGAGGAAAGCTTAGTTTGAAGTGCTAACCACCCATCTCTCTCACGAATGAAGGTGAATATACAGTACATGCCCAAGGAAAATGCTGCAGGATCCAATTTGAATTGGTCACCAGGACCAGAGATTTTGGCTTCCAAGCTTTCAGACTTGTGCTGGAGTCCATCTTCATGGAGTGAGACAGAAGTTCCATGAAGATGGAATCCAGCATGAGACTTAAAACTCAGAAGAGAAAAACTCTGGTCCCAGTGATTGACCCAAATTGGATCCTGCAGCATTATCCTTGGACAATTAAGCTTTCGGGATCCAATCTGTGTTGATCACTGGGACCAGAGGCTTTATCTTCCAACCTTTCAAACTCATGCTGGAACCCATCTTCAGGGAACTAGAGAGAAGTTCCCTAAAGATGGGCTCCAGAATGAATCTCAAAGCTCAGAAGACAAAACTTCTGGTCCTGGTGACCAACACAGATTGGATCCCAAAAGCTTAGTTCCTTGAGTAGGAGATTTTCTTCTATTTCCTCCATAGAGAAAATGGTACCGTAGCACAGCTTTATATTAGCTGTATTCAAAGAGGGAACAGCAGCTAAAGTTTCTGTCACCTGTAAAGATCTCTTTTGAAATGTTCTACTGAAATCAACAGAACTCTGCAGTACTTTGGACTTAAAGGGACCGATGTAGCACTTGCCTGCAACTCCTTAAAGCAACTGCATCTTTTCAAGAGATTGCATGGCTCAGCTCAGTCCTGGGAAATGACATGTTTAATTAAGGAGCTGTCAATTGATGTTACCTGTGAAGAGACCTGCACTCTCTAAACCAGCGGTTCTCAACCTGTGGGTTGCGACCCCTTTGGGGGTTGAATGACCGTTTCACAGGGGTCACCTAAGACCAGGGCTTTTTTTCTCATAAAACACTCAAAACCGTGTTCCAGCACCTTTTTTTGATGGATTTTTTTCAACTTTTCCATGAGCTGTGCTACACCCTCTATTCTATTGGCTTTTGAAAGCCAATAGAATAGACTCTATTGACTAGACTCTTAATCTATTGAATAGATTAAGAGTCTATTCAATAGACTCCATTCTATTGGCTTTCAAAAGCCAATAGGAATTGTCCAGAAAGAGCGTGCCAAAAGACCCAGCCTGCAAACGTTGCATTTGCAAGTTATCTGCAGCAAAGGCAAGTTTGCAGGAATTTTTCATCTCTCCCTGATGAGCAACCACGCCATCTCCTACTTGTAAGTAAAAGAGGACCAGGGGTGGGAGGTGGGGAGCAGCACTTAATTCTGCCCTGCTGAAAAAGTGGAGTCCATGTGCACTCCTGCCTCGTGCTCACCCGTGTCAGCCAGGCTCTCCAGGGTCGTGCTGCAGCTGCTGCTACGGGAGCTGTGGGGCCCGCTCTACACGGAGGGGCTGCATGGGATGAGCGGCAGGGTAGCTGCAGGTGGGGGTATGGGGGTGGGGGCAGCCAGTCCGAGCCTAGCTGGGTCTGGGCCGCTGCTGGCACTGCTGCTGGGCTGCTCTGCCACTGCTGCCGCTGCTGACTGAGCTGAGCTGCGGCGCCGAGCTGGTCCACAGGCCTCCTGGTTGCCCAGCTGCGCTCCGCTCCTGGCCGCCCTCCACACCGGAGCTTTCCCCCACGCCACCCGGCCCACCTCCCTCACCATCGGAGGCTGCCCCGGATGGCCTCCACAACGGAACTTCCCCCTGCACCACACTGCCCACCTCCTTCACTTTCGGAGGCCGCTGCAGCTGGCCTCCACAACGGAGCTTCCCCCGCGCCACCCAGCCCACCTCCTTCACTTTCGGAGGCCGCCGTGGATGGCCTCCACAACAGAGCTTCCCCGCGCCACCCGGCCCACCACTTTCGGAGGCTGCTGCGGCCGGCCTCCACAATGCAGCTTCCCCGCACCACCCGGCCCACCTCCTTCACCTTCGGAGGCCGTGGCGGCTGGCCTCCACAACGGAGCTTCCCCCGCACCACCCGGCCCACCTCCTTCACCTTCAGAGGCCACCCCGGCTGGCCTCCACTACGGAGCTTCTCCCGTGCCACGCTGCCCACCTCCTTCACCTTCAGAGGCCGCCCCGGCTGGCCTCCACAACGGGCTTCCCCCCGTGCCAAGCTGCCCACCTCCTTCACCGTCGGAGGCCACCCGGCTGGCCTCCACAACGGAGCTTCCCCCCGTGCCACGCTGCCCACCTCCCTCATCGTCGGAGGCCACCCTGGCCCTCTGGCACCCGGCGTGGCCCTGGGGCTGGTGGACAGGAACGGCTCCTTCCCGGCTTGCCGGGCTCCAGGCGACGGGGAAGAGGGCGATGCTGGACGGGCTGGAAGGGGAGAAGCAGAGCCTTCCGAGTGGGAGCTGGCGCTCTGGCCGCACACCTCTCGCGTCTGATGAGTCGGGGAAGGGTTTGGCGGTGAAGGGCTGCGCAGTGTGGAAAGGGGCTCCCACGATCCCGCTGCTGCGATGGCGCTGAGGAGGCTGGAGGGGCGGGCAGGTCCCGGGGGGCGGTTGAGAGAGCGCAAGAGGTGCCAGGATGAGGATGGGGGGCTCCAGACTACCATCCCCAGCAGCCCTAAAAAGCACTGGAAGAGTGGGGAATGCTGGGAGTTGCAGTTCATCACCATTTGGGAAAACATGACTCTCCAAAGATCCTTCCATCCATCCATCTCCTTCCCTTCCCCTTCCTTCCTTCCTTCCTTCCTTCCTTCCTTCCTTCATTCATTCATTCATTCATTCCTTTCTCCTTCAATCTCCTTCCTTCTCCATCTCCTTCCTTTCCCCTTCAATCTCCTTCCTTCTCCATCTCCTTCCTTTCCCCTTCAGTCTTCCTTCCTCTTCCCTCCCTCCCAACATTTTTGAGCAAGGAAGAGTAAGCTTCTCCAGCAAGCATTGCTATATTGTTTTTGTAATTCATCACTATGCTTTCATTATGTTCAATTCATAACAATGAAAATACACCCTGCATATCAGATATTTACATTACAATTCATAACAGTAGCAAGATTACAGTTATGAAGTAGCAACGAAAATAATTTTATGGTTGGGGGTCACCACAACATGAGGAACTGTATTAAGGGGTCGCGGCATTAGAAAGGTTGAGAACCACTCCTCTAAACACTCCCTTTCTTACCTGTAAAACTGACAGTGGTAGATACTATTATGACTGACCATTATTTTATTTAGTAGAATGCAGCTTATAACTTTATTTCATAGTTCTGATTGCTATACCTTTCTCCATGCAATATTTTAATTCTCATATTTTCTAAAACAGGTAAATGAGAAGAAAAATCCAAGTGGAGCTAGGTTACATAACTGCTGACATTTTATTATGTTTGTTTTTGTGAATACTGAGATAAGGGCCTGTGATTTTACATAGTTGTTGGCACCTTATATAGACACGCATTTATTATTTTGTTGTAAATTTTCTCTGATGTTTTCACAGTTTTTAGCATTACTTACTCATACTGCTGTTTTATTTTATTGGATGTAATAAGGCTTTTTATGCCCTCAATTTTATTTAGAAGGGCCCTTCTGCATGACTGGCTATGGGTGGGAGGGTAACTTTTTCAGGAGTGAATTGAGAAAGACCAAACAAACAATGACACCCTCACCCTGCCTCTATACCATGTGGGGGTAACCTCAACCAGTCCTTCCTGATGGTCTGGGACAACTCACCATGGCCAACTTGATATGGCACAACTTACTGCAAGACAATTCAATTCTGTATGAATAGTTTCATTCAGGTATTTTTACTATTGGTGCCCACATTTTCATCAACATTTTTGTAACTCTTGTATTCTTGGATTGACTTTATTTTATTGTTACTGGCCACAATTCCGTCAAAATTAATTTAATATTTGTATTTGTTGAATTGTCCCAGAGTGAATTGGCTGCATTGAGTTGTCTCATAGCAAATTAGTCACAGTGAGTTGGCCATGGTGAGTTGTCCCATTCTGTTCCTAATCTCCTTGAAATGTTAGATCATTGACATAGGTTCAGTGATTGACCTTCCTTGTTTTTAGTTTGGGACAAGGCTGGCTTTATTTTCTTTTTTCCTTTTTGAAAACTGGTGAAAGTGTCAAAAATTCTACTAGAGGAAGAATGGTAAAAGTGTGATGTATTTCCCTTCCTCACCTCCACTCCACCCTAGTCTACAAATGAACATATTGAGCAGATATGTTGAGAAGGAATCAAAAGTATCATCAATGGAAGCTAAAAGGCTTTGATGGAAATCACATATCTTCAAAGATTTACCCGTGAAAAATGAGTGATTGTTCTGGTACAGTGGAAAGGGTAAAAAAGAGTGTAATCCACCAATCAGAAACCATAGTAGCAACTGTCTCAGAATTACTGATCAGAAATTACTGGTGAAAACAAAGAAGTAGTTATGTGGACAATTTTTGAAGGTGGCTTCCTTTCTAGAAGATTTCAGCAGCAAATTATTTAAGCTGCTGTAAGGAACTTTAATGGGTTTTACTTCAAGATAGAATTAAACAGCATTCTATTCTTTGCAGTCCCATCTAGTTTTATCATGGAACCTGGATAAGTAAAAGGATGAGAGGGTAGTCCTTATATATCCCCTAACTCAGGGGTGTCAAACTCGCAATGTCACGTGACGTGTCACGATGCATCATGACTTTTTTGTCATTACCAGCAATGGGTTGGGCACAGTTTCACTATGATGCATCCAGCCCGTGGGCTGGCAGTTTGACACCCATGTCCTAACTTAATGCTAGGAGCTTGGATTACAAATTCAGTCTTTATGCCATTTACTTTTGATGCACACATAGTAAACTTTGGCATGTTTTGCCATTTTGGTTGATTTGGGAATCTGATCTGACCTGATGGTGACACAGGCTGATCCACATAAATAGAAAAAATCTTAGTTCTTTTACCATATTTTAAAGTGGAAACATTGGCTTTGGTTTTAATCTTGTGGAAAGTAACACTAACATCCTTGTGGCTATGTTAGATTGTTTAAATCTTCTTATGACTACCAGAATAACATATTTCTGAATATAAAGAAAAATCTCAAAGCCAGCATCCCTCAGTGTATATTTTTGTTACTAGTTCTTAACTGAAACTAATGCAATGCTGGAGAAAATTATTTTGAAAAACTTTCTGTGTAGTTATCAATTTAATAATGCATCTAGCTAAAGAGTTGGGAGAAAGCCATTCATAATAATATAGTAGCTACTCCTGCAGGTTATGAGATAAGGCTGAAGTGTTCTGTCTACAGAAGATAAGCAGCAGTCATATTTAAAATAAGAAAAAAAAACAAATAAAAGCATTTAAATACCAGATCAACAGTAAACTGAACGTATATAGTTATGATTTGAGTGAAGATGTTGCAGGATCACTATTTTTGGACTTTCCAACAGAAAAAAAGACTTATATTTAAATCTAATGTTATGTTTCAAACTATATTTGTACATTTTAGGTCATTTTAGAAGCCAGATGATAAGATAAATTGTGAGAACTGTATGGATAAGCATTTGGAGCTAAGTTTTTCATTTTGGCCTTTTTAAATAAACAGATTGCTTTAATGTAATGGAATGATTGGATTGCTTACTTATTTGTTGAACTTTCTCATTTTTCATGTACTGTATTTTGGTAGTTGATATTTACTGTAAGAAAGAACAAAAATAAAACAAAGGAACTTAAAGGAAGTTTTGAGCAATCATTATAAATTCAGCCAATATAAACCTGATGAGCTACATTAGGAAGTGTTCTTTTCAGGCTCTGACTTCTAGGACACAATAATGCAAGATGGGCCTGGATTCTTCCATTAATTATAAAAATAAAAGAAAAACACCAAATATCCAACCAGTTTATCAAGTCTTCTGCAGTTTTGCTGGTCATGTCCCTGAGATCTCACACAATCTCTCTGAAATGTTGTAAAATTTTGGTATTCTCATCAGAAATGTGTGGGCAAGATCTTATGTGGGAAATCAAAAATCAAAAGATTATGATATCCAGTTTCAATCTTATGGCAACAGTGAAGACACATTCAGGAACCCACAGCATTGATCTTAGGAGTTTCACAGGGGTGAAACACCCTACATTGATCCATACCTATACTGCATCTATACATTATGACATCCTAGGTTTTTGGGACAAACTCAATGTGTATGAAGTTCAACACCAGCTAGAGAAATGGCAGGTGTGTTTTCACATTTTTTCTGTATATAATAACACAAAATACTACTTGTGTAGTTTTGTCTTACTAGGAAGTTTGGTCCTAACCATAGCAATTTAAATAGAGTTTGTTATTTGCAAAAACATTCCCTGAGAATTTACAATGGCACATAAGTAGTTTCCAAAAAGGAGGGCATCACCTCAGCATCCTGCTACTTCATCTCCCAGAGCTCCTTAGAAAAATTAAGGAGCTCCCCAGGATCAGCATGTATGGAAGAAACTATTCAGGTATAAATTTCTCTAGCCTTTATATTCTAGAGACCAGACAGGGTGTCAACTAGATCCATCCAATGGCCTCCAGCAACAATAAACCTGCATGGGAACTCTACTGCTAGTCCTAAAACATCATTCAGGAAGTGAACTGAGACCAGAATAACTGTGACTTTATGTTGTTTTCCTTACAACATAAGGAAAATGGTTTGCCATTGCTTTTTTTTTTCCTTTCAACTGCCCAGGCTAATTTACAACTCTGAGAGTCAAGGTCAGCTTACTAGTACCCCATGTTACAATATACTGTCATATAAAATAAATCCATGAGTATTTTACTCCCTGACACATTAGTAACCCAAAGCATTTCATCCCTAGAACAACCACTCCCACCAGGATTTGGGCGATTAGTTAAAACTACACCAACAACCAGACAGATTATTTGAGGTGAAAATATACTTGCTAAAGCATGTCTTATGAAAGTTTCTACCCCATGCAAGGCTCCTAATACTTTTTGTTCCTATGTGAGCTGTAAAAAGTACATCTTAAAAGAGACAACCAACTACACAAAGCCTGAGTTAACAACTCCCAATTTTCATGATTTACAGTTGAAACCATGGCTTCCATTTTAATTTGTCTGTTCCCCTACAGTCTTTTGTCTGCAGAAAAAAAGAAGCATTTTCATGTGCATCTCTTTTTCAAATATCAGACTCAGCATACTCCCTTTAGTTTTACTTTAGTGCTAAATTGGGACTCAAAAGTGCCTGTGAATTCTTGTACTGTGCTAAGGACAGGCTGCTGCTGTTTCCTTTGTACCAATGTAGATTTTTTAATCTACAAAACGGCTATGAATCTTCCTTCTTCCAGGAATAGCCCCATCACTGGAATTTCAATTTGAGAATGCCTACCTAGTAACTTAAGGTTGTATGGATAAACTTGGAGCACTGAAAACTGACAAAGTATACCATGGAAGTGATTTTTAAACCACCTCTCCAGCCCTTCATATTACTATTGTAGCACTTGAATGGGGCCACTTAGTCATCCTTGTGATTCTGATTAATAGCAAATGTTGGCAAGTGCTAGCTGCATTCATTCGTCCTATAAGGAAGATAAAAGAAAATGAATTGCAGACCATATTGTCACTAGTTTCAAAGTTCAAAGAAGTGAAACTTTGAAAGCTCAACTGAGACTGTCCTTGGTAGGCCCCAATTAGGCTTAGCAATCCATTTTTCATTCGAGAGTGTGGATTCCTCTCCATTACCTGAAGTTGAACAATGACCTTGATAGAAGTTAATTGCCTAGGCATTATAGCTGAGTCTGTAAACAACCTGCAACTGAACAGCTGACACCTTTGTTGTAATTGGGCCTGTCTACAGATGGATCAAAAGATCCTGCTAAGCTCATGGATATGTTAACACCATTGGCCAGGTATCTCACAAGCATGTATATTATTTTATATCAAAGTACATGATTACTTGGTAAAATCACACCAAAAAGATCTGCCTTTTAGAGGGTACAAATATACACAAATCAGTGGATTTTCAGTAGAAACTATAGAACAGCTATAGACACTACACTGAAACTATTTTCAGTGAAACTATAGAACAGTTGTAGAAATTAGGTAAAGAGAGAGGAATTTAAGATGTTAATACTGCTATCTTAGTATTGAAAGCTTTGGATGATTCTGGATCAAAAATAAATAAAATCATTTAATGAGGCACTTTAAAAAGTGTATATCTTGGTTTGTAGAATGCCATATGGCAGCTACTGATCCAATATCTTGAATTATTCTGGCAGTAATTTTATAAGGATCTATAAGAGTACAGTAAAGCAAACTGATTCTCTAAGCATGTTATGCTAACATCAAACTATATATTACACCATATACATGTGTATTTTGTTTTTCTAAAGAGGAAATCATTTTGATCTGAATCTCTTAGGATTTCTCTTTCAAAACAAACAAACAAAGCAAATGAAAACTGTATATTCAAGTCACAGTGTCATTTTAGCCTAAATTATATGCTTAGAAATATATGCTCATTTGAAGCAAGTGGGTGGCTTGGCTTTTAGAAGTACAAAGAAAGAAAAGAAGAAGAAAAACTATAAGGTGAATTTTTTTAAAAAAGTTTTTTTTTCTTTATTCAGGCGATGCCTCTTGCATAAGGCAACAGTGAAAGACCCATAACATAACCATCAAGTTCCTTTGGCTGAATAGATTAGTTGCCATAATTTGTACTGTCTTTAAGACATGCCTGGCCATGGTTCATGAAATATTTCATCTCCAGGAACTTTAGGGGAAATTGTCTCCTACCACATACTGTATATATCAGGGGTGTTAAACTGCCGGCCCATGGGCTGGGTGCATTATGCTAGCAATGGGGAAAAAGTTGCGATACATCGTGACATGTCACATGACATCACAAGTTTGACACCCATGGTATATATCATGAAACTTACATTTGCTTCCAAAATTCCACAACTGTCATTTTTCTATTTTCATTTTTAATAAATAAAAATAGTCTTGAATCAATTCACCAATTTTAAAATCCCTTTGTATTGACTTATATCTATATTTCAGAATAAAAATGTTATGGTTGTTGGTCTATAAACTGAGATATACTTCTGTTACCATTTAGCATGAAAAAGTCCAGAAGTTTCTTAGCACTTAAATATTTAAATATTACAATACTAATTAACAATTAGTTAAACAATTAACTATAATTAACTATAATTAATTATCATATCCTCACATCCTTAACATAATCTGTTTCGACTACTCTCCTTGGGATGGCGCTATAAGGTTAGACTACAGGCCACTACTGTGTCTAGTCTAGTTGTTTTGGCATGTAATGCCCTATAGTTTTTTTTCCCTCATGCCATCACTCTGCTGAATGCCTATCTCTCACAGTATTGACTTATGTCTGAGTATATTCGCCCATGCTGTATGGCTGTAGTTATTATCCTTCTCATCTTCTCTACTACCCCTTCTTATTGGTATCATTATTATAATTATTACCCTGTTGTTTTGCATGTACACTGAGAGCTTCTGCACTAGAGACAAATTCCTTGTGTGTCTAATCATACTTGACCAAATAAAGTATTCTATTGTAACTGAGCCTCCTTATTATTTTGAGGAGAAAAGTTTTTCTGTTTATTAAAATATGTCATCTTTACTCAACTCTTGATTTTTCCAAATATGTATTAACTAACCAATTTTTACTGTTTCAGAACCATTATATCAATAGTAATATCTGCCAAATGTACTATAATTTAATCTCATAATCGCTTTGTAATTGAGACCCATAGCCAACATGACCAGGAATTAATTCTTGCAAAAATCATTGTTTGGTCAATTATACATTTGGAATCTGACCAATCAGAGGTAAGAGGGAAGTGGGTAATTACAGTGACTGGCTTTTTTAAATATTTTGCCAAATTACCATCCTCCAAAAACTGTTTAAATGTGGATTTTTTTTAAAAAAAAGCATACAACACCAAAGAAAAACACAAATAAATGTTGGGCTTAGAGAAGAAACATTAATTACATTTCAAGAGGAAGCATAAAGTCCCTGCATAATAGAGACTGAACCTTAGGAAAAAAGTGTTGGACAAAGTTTTGAGCATATCCAAAATGAAGTCAAAACTCTAGCACCATCTGATTACGTTCCATTTCTCAACATCTGGTGCATTGTATTTTCCTTCTAAAAAATCTGGAAGTTTCACAGTCCTCAAAATGAATTTAAACTATAAAACCATCTGATTGTTTGGGTTCTAAATCAAGACATCTGGGTGCATTGTAATTTTCTTCTTAAAATCCTGGAAGAATCACAGTCCTCAACCTGAAGTATCTTTTCTGTTTTCTCCCATGCTGCCACTTTATTCTTTCCTTGGGAAATCTCTCACAACCTTCTTCCTCTTTAATGGTTGAGGAATTTAGTCAGGGGTGGTTTTTGGTGTAATTTATGAGAATTGATTGTTTATTTTTTTCTAAGAACTCCACCTGCTAGAGATGGAATACGTCCTACATTGCCAATAGTCAATTGTCCAGGTATTTCTAGGCAGTCATTACTCAACATAGAGGAAACAGTAGGTCTTAGCATAGCCTGGGATAACTGCATAGTTCCCACTGTTACTGTGGCTGGTTCCATGTTGATTGGTGCTTCTTCTTTTTTTCCTTTTAGAATCTTCTCCAGCATTGCTGGATATTGATACATGGTGTATTCTGTACTCTATCTTTCTTCCACAGCCCTTTTCTACTTTAGATGATGACACAGCTGTCTTTTGTCTTCCAACAACCCAGTCATATAGTTGTAGAAAGCACAGAGGCTATTGCTTTGCTGCTGCTGCTGCTGCTGCTGCTGCTGATGATGATGATGATGATGATTCCACTTCTGCTGCTGTGACTATTACTATTGTAATTATCATAGCTACCACACTTCTTTCTCTCAGTCATCTAAATGACTTAGGGGCGTATTGAGCATGAAAAATACTTATCTACTTTAGATAACCAATGTTCTTCTCAGGCTTCCTGTACACAGCTAGACAATATTAAATTACAGCCAATTAACGGTGCATTTTGATTCAGTGAGAACCCCTAAAGTTTTGACTGGCTAGATGTGCCTTTTACAGACCTATATATAGAGGCCTGATCCTGAATTCATATAAAGACCATATCCAACAGTAAAATTATATCATAAGGAATGAAATGGCTATTGTTCTTTTTGTCACAGAATGACAAAAATCAAATAAGATGCAATTGGTCCATTTTTAAAGACAAAATTATATAATATATGGAAGATCAATAACTAAATTCCTTAATCCAAATATAAAGGTTAACCTCACAAGGTTGTAATTGGAAAAGGGAAAGATAGAAAGAGGCAGATACTTGTTTTTGTTTAGTAATTTTAGGAAGAGCATTTGAGTAAATTATGTAACAATTGGCCATCCCAATTCAAATTAGGATTCAGGTGTATGTATTTATGTTTGTTTGTTAAGGACTTTTATGACAGAAAAACCAACATTAGAAAACAACTTCTGGTATCCCAAAATAACCTTCCCCCATATCTTGCTGGGCTCCAGTCTTTCCTTGGGGGAAGAGCCAGCTCTTCAAGGTCTTCTGAAAGGCTAGAAGGATGAGGGTTTGCTGGATCTCAGGGAGGAGATTATTTCCCAAGGTAAGGGAAGTTATATTGCAAGTCCAGATCATAGACACCATATGTTACTTAGCTTATAATTCACCCATATGTAGAAGAGGACATCTAGTATTGATTCTTCCAAATGCATGGAACATTGGTCAAAAAGAGATTTTTAATATGACTGTATAATGCCTTAGACTTGTTCTTCAGTATGACTTTTGGAGAGTTCAGGACTACACCAGCCTATAGTCCCTGTAGCAGATGTATATTTTTCTCCCGTCATGTAATTACTCTCCATACAATTCCAAGAACTCTAAAGCACCCTTTGGAGATCAAATCTAAAATGCTGAACAGCATTAATTTACAAGAATAGTATAGGAGTCACATAATAAAATTTGTAATATTATTTCCTGCCTTAGCAATAGAATTACCTAGCAATAGAGGTTTTCTTCACCTTTATCTAATCCAAAATCAATTTGTTACATTTGTAACAAGGTATTATTGGCATCTAAGCATTTCTTGGTTAAATTTACTTCTGAGAATAAAATTCTCTGCCTTGGTATTGAGTACATTTTATTCCTTAAATTTAGCAACCTGCAAAATTTATTGAATACTTTTAAACTAAGAAAAAGTGTAAATAATACATAATACATATAATAGAACATAATAGAATGAATATCATATAATAAATAATAGTACAGAGCTATTTTAAGTTGTTGTGATTTAGATTTCTGAATCAAGATTCAGATTCAGACAACATGCTATGGGAAGAGTATCTAAATAAATAAATTGAATCAAATTGTTTTCTGAATAAGTGAACTAGATCCCAAACTGAATTATGTGACCAATATACATGGTCAGCCAGAGATGTGCAATCAAAACCACTATTATTTTTATGTGCGTTAGCCATCTTCACTTTTTGGATGGTTTCACCCCTATATCCCTCAGGACACACCTGAAGAGCTTGACAACTTATTGGAATGATAAAATCAAATATGCATACAGAGAAGAACCAAATTTATATTCAGTAGAGTGTTACAGGAGCACAATATATTCAGCTCTTAATAACTAAATAAGATGCATGCTTTCCCTCCCACATACACCCCTACACAAGCACAAAAGAAGTTATTTCAAAATAACTGTCACTTTAATTGGGAAATCACATCATTAGTTGTTTTTTTTTAAATAAACTCCTGCATTCCAAAAACATGACACTGTCCTTTAAACAAGACATTTGTACATTAGTATTACAAACTTTTCATCTGCAGGCAATGGCTTAGTGTTATTTTCCTTCTGCATCTTTTAAAATTAATTATCTCATTTAAAATTAATCTAACCTATCTGAGTTTCAGGATTATAGATTTTTGTCTAATGGGGAAATATTTTTGATTTCAGAGTGACCTATCTGAATTATTCCAGCTTATCTGCATCCATGTACTAAATGAGCCCACAGATTTCATCAGACTTCAGTTCAGCAGTCATCTTACAATTGATTGGCATGCACCAGCTTAATATTTTCTCTCCTGTTTAGTTTTCAAAATGTGCATTAGTTATTGATTTCACAGGAGACAGGACCGTTCCCAGGCCAGCACCACCATCTTAACAGGAGACAATACAGTATGTTTTCATCAAGAACAGCCGTCCTGTTGGTAAGACTATGGCAAAGCAGGATGTATTATCCTAAGCATGTCAACACATGGTCAGAAACAGACAGTAATGACTTCTAACAGATTTCAGCTATGGAATCCCAGAACAGCCTTTCCCAACCTGGTACTCCTTAGATGGAACCAGAAGTTCCAGAATTCCCACCAACCAATTGTGAAGATTGTTTTCGGTCACTCAAGCTCCAGAATTCAAACAACTGAAACATGAGGTCTTATAGCTGGGTAATAGTAGCTTGACTGTCAACACTGTGACAATGGATGTCCACACTCTGACAACTGAGATTCAGCAGCCATTTTACCTTTTTTTAATGTGCCTTTTCTGTTCTTTTAGAGTTCAGATGTAGAAGGGGGATGTGGTAAATGCTTGAGGGTTTAGCTAGCCATAACAATGCAGAAGTATGGCAACTCAAGGACATTGTCTGATAAGCTTTTGGCGGACTGGAGAGAAAAGCCCGGGTGTTGTGCTAATTGGGGAATGTGATTTATGACAGCTTTTGTGGGGTGGGAATTGCAACTTGTTACTATGTATCTGGGGGGACGGAATCTCAGTCTTGGGTTCAACTATGTAAGTGCCAATACTTCGTTTCTTGAATAAAATGTTCTTTGAGGAAGAAATTCTTGCCTTGAACTTCTTTTAATTGGTTTCATCTATAGCAGTGGTTCTCAACCTTTTTAATGCCGTGACCCCCCAACTGGTCGTAAGTCGAGGACTTCCCAACCGGTCGTAAGTCAAGGACTTTCCCTGCCCGGGAGCGCCGCACATGCGTGGTGCCGCCCCTTGTGCCAGCCGAGGCGTAGCTGGCAAGGGGCAGCGGCGGTGCAGCCCAAGGGAGGTAAGGCACCCGCTGGGCCCACGCGTGCCAGCAACCCTCCCTGCGCCCGCCGGCCTCCCACCTCCCATCCCTGGCCCTCTTTTACTTACATTTTTAGTAGTTGCTCAGCAGGGAGGGGTGGAAACTTCTAGACAGCTTGCCTTCGCTGCAGACAACTTGGATCACCGTTTGCAGACTGGGACTTTTGGAGGGCTTAGCAGGGCAGAGACAGCCTAGACAATTCCTATTGGCTTTTGAAAGCCAATAGAATTAGACTGTATTCAAGAGAGTCTATTCTATTGGCTTTCAAAAGCCAATAGAATAAGAGGGAGTAGCACAGCTAAGGAAAAGGGGGAAAAATGGTGGACTGCGTTGTTTGGTGACCCCCGTGAAATGGTTGTTCGACCTCAAATGGGATCGCGACCCACAGGTTGAGAACCGCTGATCTATAGGAATCATGACCTATATGGAATAAGAACCGTTTTTTTCCTAGAAAGAAATATGTTTTTGGAGAGTTTATTTACATTCAAAGACCATAACAGCAAAACAGAAACACAAAAAGCCAGATGAAAAGTTAATACCAGGAAATGCCAAACAATTAATAACATGAATAATGAACCTTATTTGAAGTGGGTTAAATTAATCAGGAAACATTTTGAGTATTTCCCAGAACCTCAGCAATTAGCAAACACACAAAATCTGGCAATTCTCCTTACATGTTTCTTAGACCAATTGCTAGCAACAAAAAAAGGTTTATCTCCTTGGTCTGATCTACTTGATGTCAAGCTCTTGATACTTCTGGTGAAGTGAACTCACCAGAAAGATTCTTTCAGAATTTATTTTAACAAAATTTCTTGAAAAAGAAGAGGAAAAAATTACAGAAATCCCAGCAACTGGATTATTCCCACATTAGAATCCAATTTATCTCTGAGATCACTAAGCAGAGTTTTGTCAATCATTACCTATAGCCTCTGCATCAAGAGACTGTTTTCTTAAACTAATAAGTGAGGAAAGTCCAGAAGGTCAATAGATAGTCCTCAATTTATAACCAGTGACTTAGCAACTGTTCAAAATATGATGGATTTCCTAGAGCTACTTATGACATGATTTTAAAGTTGCAACACTCCTCTACCATTATCATGGCATTTTGGGCACTTGGTAACTGGCCCCCATTTACAGCCACTTGCATTGTCCCATAGTCACATGACTGTAATTTTCAGCATTTTTTTGCCAGAAGGCAATGTTTATTTCCAGTTTCTGACAAAAAAATTATCCCATTGGCTAAAATGGGTTTGCTTAATGATCATGGCATTTGCTTAACAAACACTGCAAAAAATGTTGTAAAATCTGGCATGGTCATGTTGTGACCTGCTTAGCAACTACCACAATTGATGACTGTAATTCTGGGCTCCATTACAGTCATAAATTAAGGATTCCCTGTACATGAATCTCTTTCAGGCTCTGGATGTACCATTCATTACATTACAAAACTGACATTAACTCAGAATTCTAAGCTTGATAAAGAGGACAACACAACAACACAAGATGCTTTCTTTTATATCTAGACCATAAAGTTAATTTATTCAATCAGGGATAAATGAGATGAGTTGTTATTTTGGATTATTTTGGGATTTATTGATATCTTACTGAATTTGCCTAAAATGGATATGATATAAAAGCTTTTCCCCATGTAGTTAGTTCATGTAAGTCTATTTTATAGTGCCTAAACTGGTTTTACATTTAACTGTTTTTCTTTAATTAAAGTAAGGAAATTTGAAGAAACTATTTTTTTAAAAAAAGGAAAAATATTTCTTTTTAATATGCTTAATGGTTTTTTTTTTTGTCCCTATTAGGATATAGGTATTATTTTATCATTGGGAAATGTGGATATAAAATGTGCATTTGAAGATAAGATGTTATTTGGAATATTGTGTACTGGGGCTTGTCTTATATAAAGGGGAAATGGTCTCCTTTTGTTATGTTAAACTTGGAGTTTTAAAATTTTGTTTATATTAGGATGTTGGGACAATTTCATGACTTGGGAAATGAAATGGGATTTTGCTATAGTTGTTACAGTTAAGAGGTGGGATTTTGAATGCTGAGTTTTTTATATGTTGATTAACATTAAAATCTTAGAGTTTTGTTGAGATATTTTTGCTGACAATTGGAATGAAGATGTTACTTACTTGATTTGCCTACTCTTAAGAAATGAGTTATGGAATGAAAAGTTTTATATTTCTGAGCTAAGAAGACTGGAAGAGATTAGGGAATTGTTTATACTTGTCATAAAGAGGGTAGGAAGTCTTTTTGGATGGGGATCTTTTTATACATTTTTTACAATTATTTTTTCTCTTTTTTCTATTATCTTTTATTATTTTATTCAAATTTCTAATAATATTTTTTTAAAAAAAGATTTGGTGAGAAACATATCTGTGCAATTACAACAAATGTGAGAATGCATCTCTTGAGACATCTAGATTTAATTAATGCAACTGTTCTTGTGACATCTGGACTTAATTACAGATATCCATATCCTCATTACATTCCATCTTGACTACTTGAATGTGTTGTACCTAAACCTGTTGAAAGATATCCAGAAACTGAAACTGATTCAAAATGTGGCATCCTAGTTTCCTACTGGTGCAAGATATAGGGATCATATTGTCTCTATTTAAAGATTCACAGTAGTTACCAATTGCATTTTGAGCACAACTGCAGATGTTACTGTTAACTTGAAATCTTTAATGGCTTGTGACTTGATTATTTGTACAACTGTCTTTTCTGCAATTCTTTCAGCAGGAATTTCCCAGACAGTTGAGTGCCACAGGAAGATGTGTTTGGTGCATACACTCTACATATTTATAAGGACGGCAAAAAAGAAACATAGAGAAAGATGGAACATCCAGAAAACAACAACGAAAACAATAAGTTGCATTTTTTTAAAGAAAGGTTCTGCCAGGTTTCAAAGCTGAACCTTTCTATTTGCAAAGCACGAATTACAGCCATTGTGCTATTATAGCACAATGGTAAATGTTAATTTTAGATGGCATTAAACATCATGGTAAATACTGACTCAGTTTAAATGATATTCCCTCTTCTACAAAGAAGCAAATTAGCCAGAACAGAAAATCATACACTGAGGTTGTTTTGACAGTGGGTGGGGAATTAATAGAGTGAGACATTATCCATTTCTGACCTCCAGTAATATTTGCAGGGCAGGGTAGATACATTCAAAGTCTTTTAGCACAATGAAACAGTTTTGCTGAATGCTTACTGAATTCTTGGATAAACTATATTATAACCTCAGAGCCTTGGGAAATTATCAAATTAGAGTGTGACTGAGCAATCTTTAAGATTTCCATTTTTTTTACTGATTTCCATTCTAATATTTCTTCCTGCTTTCTTCTCCTTTTCTGATTTAACTTCCATTACCCTTTGTTCCACTTTCAGTTAACAACAGAATCTGAACCCTAATACATGATTTTTGCCTTTATTTTGGGAGGATTCTGATGCTGCCATTATGTAATGTAATGCTTATTCAAAATAAAAAATGGTGTATTTTGGAAATAAAAACATGCTTAGAAACGTATATTTTAATAAGAAGAATTTTGTTTGAACACTAAATCACTTTTGCAGCAGTGCTTTTCCTTATTCTTAGCAAATTTAGTGCCAATACAATCATTTAGGTTATAAAGTGATATAAGCCCAAATGTTATAACAAAGAAAAATGAAAATTAATCACTGCTGCAACTCTGTAGTGCAATTGTTCAAATATGTAAGTTATATAAACCTATTTAAGTTATATAAATTTAAATAGAATTATTGAAAAGTCTTACCAACTTCAGTGCTATTCACTTTTAAGTAAATGTTTTAAGAATTAGAATGTAGTGTGTATGTGTGCACACATAGGCACGTGTGTATGTGTGTGTATGAGAGACAGACTGAATGAGAGAAAATGAGAGTCCAACATGTACAGGTAATCCTCAATCTACGACCCCAAATTGACCCCAAAAATTCTGTTGTTAAGTGAGACATTTGTTAAATGAATTTTGCCCCATTTTACAACATTTCTTGACACATTTGTTAAGTGAATCACTGCAATAATCTGGTTGTTAAATGAATCTGGCTTCCCCATTAACTTTGCTTGTCAGAAGGTTGCAAAAGGTGATCACATGACCCTGGGATGCTGCAATGTTCATAAGTATGAATCAGTTGCCAAGCATCTGAATTTTGATCACATGATCATGGGGATGTTGCAATGTTTGTAACTGTAAAAAATGATCATAAGTCACTTTTTCCAGTGACCGTATAACTTTTGAACGGTCACTAAATGAGCTGTTGTAAGTTGAGGACTATCTGTATTCCTATAATGTTAATGACCTTTCATTTATTTTTATCCAGTAAGAATTCAAAGACATAAGAAGGGCCACACAAGGAACTTTGGTGCATCTGTCTATGCTTCACTACATTTTTCTGGTTGGCAGCAGGCAATGGAGTAGTTCCATCATACTGCCAACACATACTCCTGCCTTGTCACTGCTAGTTTTCTCATTGTAAGAACAACAAAGAACATGATCCTGATAAATACCTATGCCAGGCATAAATATTGTCTTTCAGGAATGATTCCAAAATTCCACATCCTTGTCCAAAAGGTTGTAATCACTGAGATGTGGTGTAAAATGGCACAATGTTTCATTATTTTAAGAAAAGCAGTTGAAGCCATGGGTGCTCATGGTTACAGCCACCAACTCATAGATAATGAGTACAGGAGAACATTTGGATGTTTGTTGAGTAATAGTCTTATTTGTGACACCAGATATAATTAATTTACTCACTTCTACATAATTTTTTGCAATCAGGTACAGTAACTTCTTCTAGGCTAAAGTCTACATTTACAGGAAATGATGGAGTCCTTTCACATCTGCAGGATGAAATTCTTTGGAACCAGCTAGAAATGAATGAGGAAGAGAGGAGAGGGATAGATAGATAGATAGATAGATAGATAGATAGATAGATAGATAGATAGATAGATAGATAGATAGATAGATATGCTTTTCAAAATTTGGTGTCTTGTTACTTGAAAGCCAGCACATAGCCCATTTTGTTCCCTCTGTTCTTGACATTAATATTTAATTTGTTAAACGACTTTCTTTTTTAACTTTGAAAAATTTATGATGGCTTTTCTTCTTTGTGAAAGTGTTGGAAGAGGCATTCATAATGCATTGACGAGCCAATTCTCATACACAACTTCTCTTTATTCTGTATTGCAATTGGCTTTCCTCCTCCCTGAAAAAAATCATAAGTAACAATTGATAAAAGTGCTTTTTCACAGATTTGATTCTTAGCATACTAGATCACTTACCACACAGTGTGGCAGTGGATTGCTTCCATAATTTTTTGAGCCATAGATTTATGTAGACTAATTCTCATGCAGCTAAAAGCAATCATGTACACAATGGTTGGTCCAAATGGTCACATGAAAAATTACTTAGTGCTTCAGTCAAAAAATATCACTATTCTCTGTATATAGTTTTATATAGAGATTGATGAATTCTCCTTCTGGAAGGCCATGAAGACTTGGTTCTTCCCTCAGGCATTGGGCCATGATGGAATTGAGCCCAACATATGTTGAATGGGAAGGGTACAGCAGCTTGGTGATGGGAGATGGTTTTTAACTTTGTTTTATTTTCCTATGTTGTGATAGTTAACTGTCAAGAGTTATATTATATAAGAACAGTAGCCACATAAATATTTTAAACAAGGAACTTTATGATCTATTTGATAAGTTCTATGGAAGCTCACTGATTTTAATTCCAGTGAAAGAGTATCCATAATGATGGATTGTGAGCTACAGTATTTGCCAATTTTTATTTTGTTATTTCATTTCATTTTAAATTTAATTGGAAAATAAAAGTGTGTAAAGACTCCCTCAAGTTAAGTTAAGCAATTTGTTGACAATAGCCTACTTCTGTGATTTTGTTTTCAATTTTCCTATTTAATCTATATCCCTGGAATTTTCTGGCAGACTCCTATTCAAGTACTATTCAGCATGCAATTTTCTTACATATTTAGAAAACAAATAAGTGGTTAGTATTTTTCAATGTCTGTCAATATATTTATTTATTTTTATTTTTCACATTTATATAGCCCATCTGTTTCTTATAATGACTCATATATTTTAGTAAAGTCCTAATACTATACAGGCAGTCCTTGATTTATTTGTTCAGTGACCATTCAAAGTTACAGCTGCTATTGCTGTTTCAGTACTCCCAAGATCATACAATCAAAATTTGGACTCTTGGCAGCATACCCATTATTATGACCACAGGGATGCTACAACTCCGTTCACCTACTCAACTCTCCCCAATCTCTATACTTTTGACCACCCTGCATAGTGGCACTGCTCAGCAGCAGTGGTGGAACTGGCAGCACTGGGACTGAAATTGACGCCTTCCAAAACCTTGTGAGGTGGCCACACATGCCTTTCTCCAAATTGTGTGCCTGATGTTTCAAATGAAATGATAATTTGACTGAGATCATTTGGAGAACAGCACATGTGGCCTCAAGAAGAAGGCCTGGAACAGTCCGCAGCTGCAGTGAGCAGTGAGAAGAAAAAGGTGACAAAGATCAGCAGGGGTGGTAGAGTGCAGAGTGGTAGGGGCCTCTAAATGTAGATCATGAGGGCAATTATGGATAGGACTGGATTGGGATGTCTAAGGTTTCCCAGGGTGCTGCTGGAATGGCTGGGACATCCTGAGGTTCTGCAGCTTTGTGCTGTGTTTCTGGAATAGGTGGAGCTTCCTGGCATGCTGTGACTTTGCACTATGCTGTTGGGGTGGTTGGAACTTCCTGGGGCACTGCAGCTTTGTGCTGCACTACTGGAATGTCTGGGGCTTCCTGGAGCACTAGGATTTTGTGCTGTACTGTGCTGTGTGTCAGGGGCTTTTTGCTTCCCTGACAAGCAAAGAAGCCCCTGAACCACAGTATGAGTAAGGCACCCAAGAGATGAATGAGAGACAGATAGGAGAGGAAGTTGAAGAGGAGGCCATTTCTTATCTTACCAAGGCTCGGGATTGGGAGGAAAATGGCTTGGATAAGGCTCTAAGAACTGCTGCAATTCAATTAACAATGGGAACAGGTAGTGCTGGGATTGCCATTGCTAAGCAATGTGATCACATGATATTACACCTAGCAATGGAAATTGTGGTCATAAGTTGAGGACTACCTGTACTGTGGAATTTCTTGACACGATGCATATTCCTAGTGTATAGATAGGATACACCTGCCTCCAGAAGCGGTGAATGCTCCAACACTGGAAATTTTTAAGAAGAAATTGGACAGCCATTTGTCCCAAATGGTATAGGGTTACCTGCCTGAGCACTTGATGACCTCCAAGGTCCCTTCCAACTTTATTATTATTATTATTATTATTATTATTATTATTATTATTATTATTATTATTATTATTATTATTATTATTATTATTATTATTATTATTATTATTATTATTATTATTATTATTATTATTATTATTATTATAGATTCTACTTGGAAAACTATCAAGAGTAGACTTGATTTGGAATTTGGAAAAAGCCTGTGGCAACTTTCCAGATTTTATGCTTTTGCATTTCTCTGTCCCTTTTCTTTGAAGAACTCTCTTTTACCTGTTCTCTCTATGACACACAGAGGGCCTTGATCATCTCCTTTTGTTTCAAATTGCAAATGGCTTTTATTTTTTCTTCTGTACACATATTTTGACTGTTCTCATTCTATTTTGCTTTTTTTAGAAACCCCGATTCCAATCTGAAGAAAGATTACCTGGATTTTAAATACCATTGTCAAAGTCCAAAAATATAAGCTGCCCTTCAGAATCTATACTGACACCAATGCTTTTATCAAGACAACTTGAGCCTGATAAAATATTGTGAAAGCTTTTGAGTTTCCAATCAATGTCCATAAAGAAAGATGTTTTAAAAATAGGGTGAGAAAAAGAAGGGGCGCTGTGGTTTATAACCAAGTAATGTCTACATAGCTTCCCATTGTAGCAAACTTCTGAAAAGTCTGCAGCCACACAGAATAGGTCTGTTTAACTGCAAAAGAGATCGATTTTCCAAAGGCTTGTGAGAAAGTGGAAAGCAAACAATTGTTTGACTTCTTGCCTTTAGATATAAAATCTAGCTATTAAGTCAACCCTATTTTTGTCTTATAAATACAAACAGCTTTCTTGGTTATAGGAGAAAAAATCAACAAGGCAGTCTTTATATTCACAAAGCTGGAGAAAATTTTTGATGGGTTAATAAGTAAACACAGTCAATAGAAGCCAACTCCTATTATTCTGGGTGACCTTGATTTAGTTTTGCCACTAGTCTTTGGGACAATTCAATATTTGGAACAATAAATCAATACTCTTCATTTGGCTCACTTAGGACCAGCACTGAGAGAGAAACAGAAAAAAACAACTATATCCCATCATTGTTAAAAGAAAAAAAAATCTACCCTAGCAGGCTCACTCTCAGTTTGGTTTCTTTTTTCTTTTGTTGCTTGGCTGTGTTTCAAAGGCATGTCATAGGATGCTGATGCCAATCTGTACCAGGATTTCATCCAGCAGTCTAAATTGGACTCCTGTGTAGGGTCTGCAGGCAATGAGGTTGGCAGCTCAAGCCTGGCTTGGGGTCTGCCACTTAATTAACTGTTGATAGACCATCTGGGCTGCTTTGTCTTTCTGCATTCTGTTTGCTTTGATTCACCTTGGGGGATGTATAATTCAGGCATCTTTGCCCATTTCTGAATAAGAACTCTGTTGGTTTGCACAAGCGCACCATGAACAATTTATAAAAGGCCATTTTATGAATGTGTTTGAGCAAGTAACCCTTGTGATCTCCCTAAAACAAGTCACAATTGTGGGAGGTTGAGGCCCAGTGTTTCTTTTAGATATGCCTTTAGCAATGATGCTATATTTCTGGTATTCCATTTATTTTGGGTTGTCCATGGGGCTATATCACTGATAAGCAAATGCAGTCTTTTGATTCTCTAAGCCTAAATGGCAGATGAGGAAGAATATTTCACAAATCACAGTCCCTAAATTGTATTTGTGGACCCAGCAAAAGTCACCTGTGTTGAAAATATTGGATACTAACCAAATGATGGTCCTCATTCATTGCCTGTACTAATTCAAGGAAGCCCTAAAAGCTAATTCAACACAGCTTTAGGAAGTTTGTCATCATCATAAATAATTTCTTGAGGACATTTTCCAACAACATTCAGAAGACCAGAAACAAATTCTATAAACCTAGTTCTAAAATTCGGTTATATTTCATCATATTATATTGCTTTATATATCAAATATTTTATGTTCTCACAACAGTACATCTGACCAATATCAAAACATAAGATATGATGACAAATCAATTTTAGAAAGCCAGATATTGAGAACTATTGCAGATATATATCATAAAACAATTATACTCCTCAATGGAAAATAATTTTATGTCATTATTTTTGTTTGAGAGCATTACCTGCCTTTCATTTTTCAGCATTAAGTTCACAAATAATATTTGGTGTTGGTCTCATAAACTAACTAGCAGGTTTTCAGTTGCTTTATGTTAATGGAAACTTAACTCATTGAAAAATAAACAGCTCATTTCAGCAGAAATTTCTAGCTGAATGAACAAATCCATTTCCCATGCATATTGTATTAGCTTATGACAGAATTTACATACTACCATGTTTTCCTGAAAACAAGACCAACACCAAAAATAAGCCCTAGCCTGCCCCAAAAATAAGCCCGGGGCGAAGGGTGTGGCCAGCACAAGAGATGGTTAGCATGCGGGGGTTGATGGTATCCAGCAGTAGCCACAGCCCACTGGCCCCTTGGCACAACGCAGGTAAGTCCGAGTGTGGAGGCAGACACAAGAGGAGGGAGGTGATCCAGATGTGCTGCACAGCTTCTTGGCTCATGGGAGACTTGCACGGTGGCACTGGCAGCAGGTGGAGGCAGAGACACAGGTGGGAGGGCAAGTGATCCCAGCGTGACTTCAAGCAAGCCGAGAGACAGTGGGACAGAGTGGGCAAAGCCTGCCTCCCTCCCTGTGCCTCCGCCACACACTTTTCACCCAGAGGGAGATTGGAACCTTTGTCTGCTTGCAAATAGGGGTGCTTTGAAATGGAATGAATCGCTCCCTTTCAAAGCACCTCATTTGCAAGCAGGTGAAGCTTCCAGTCTCTGTCATTGCTCCTTCCAGGCGAAAAGTGTTTGGGCACCTATGGGTTGTTTTGAAATGGAGTGATTCACTCTGTTCCCAAGTACCCCATAAGTGCCCAAACACTTTTCACCCAGAGAGAGACTGGAAGTTTCATCTGCTTGCAAATGGCACACTTTGAAACAGAGTGAATTGCTCCATTTCAAAGTGCCTCATTTGCAAGTAGATGAAGCTTCCAGTCTCTGTCATTGCTCCGTCCGGGTGAAAAGTGCATCTGCCCTGGGAAGCCCTGTAAGCCATTGTGGCCATAGGCAAAAAGATGGTGGGAGGGAACAGGTGGGTGGCCACAAAATAAGACATCACCCCAAAATATTACCTAATAGGTCTTTTGGTCCCCCCCAAAATAAAAGACCTGATCTTATTTTGGGGAAAACAGGGTAAATACTTTGAAATACTTTCAAAGATATAAGTGAAGAAAAGGTTAGCCAATGTAAATTACAATCAAAAATGAAATTTTCAATAGTTTAGAAATATAGCATATTCATTAAAGCATAATGCATATATTGCAAAGAATTGTCATGTTTTTAGACTGGAGTCAGTAAAATTGTGAATTGTCTAGTTCACCTGAAGGATTCAGCTTGAGGATGTTTAGAACAAAGATAATCTGGTTCTTGATTTGATAAGAGCTACCCATAGTTTTAACCTGATTATCTGGATATGAATTTCCCAGGCCAAATTGCCATCCAGATAGAGATTCTTTACTTCACTGATATTCTAGATTGAAAATAAACCTTTTTGCTTGTATCTTTTCTCTTCTTGGTTTCTATTTAGATCAAGCCATGGTACATATATTTTTTTACATTATTTATAAAAGGATTTACAAATTATCTTGTAGCACAGAAAAGTTTTCAACTTTTTTTAAAAAAAGATGTAAAAATCATTAGCAGATTAAGTCTTGAACAATCCCTTCCCAATGAAAACAGCAAAACATATGTAATCCTAGATGAGAGACTTTAATAAAAACTTTGTTGTTTACATCAAGACAAACTATGCATGATCTTAGTATGCATTAAGTCAAACTTGTCAGTGAAGCAAGGAGAATGCAAGTATGTGATTTATATAAATTCAGCCATCATTTTTGTAAGTGGGTCAGAGCCCACAACTACTGCTGTTATGGCTGTCCTTTTTTATGTCCTTTGATATCTTTATATTTATTTTTTTTAAATAGCAAATATACAGAATCAGAATACATTATAAACTTAGGAAGCATTAACTTGAAGTAGACAAAATACATATCAGTTCCACACTGGATTGTTTTGCATTTAGAAAAGGAGATATGGCACTGGTAGATATAGCACTTAAAATGTGTAAGACCTAGTTACTTAGTACACTAAGCAAAATAAAAAGAGAGAAAATGGGAATCAAAAAGGGTAGCTAAGAAGTGTTGCCTTTGGAATCAAACAATCTTGTAGATTTAGTAGACTTGCAATTTACCAACAACAAACCATCCATCATATGGAGGGATTTGTCACTGTATCGTAACTTGCCAATGTTTTTGTCAGTATGCTGTATGTTTATGCAACATGATATGATCACCAAACTCTAAAAGTTTATTGAATTCATGGTAGGCCAGAAAGCATGATTATTGAGCTGCGATTAACTTGTTGAATAACAAGATACCTTCAGGATTTAAATAAACAACAGGTTAATGAAGTTGCTAATACTGCTGTTTTTTTGTTTTGTTTTGTTTTCACAAGGAACTTGCTGTATGAAACATCAACCTTGTATCATTTTGGGTCCAAGGAGATCATTTGCCAAACTGTTATTTAAACTGTGTTTATATAAAAGTTCAAATATTCCTGGCAAATCATTACACCAGGAAATTGTGTATTTACAGGCATGAAATGTTCCAGTTCTTGAAGTGGGCATAAATATTATATGAATGGAGAAGGCTGCAATCAAATATTTAAAGTGGACTTAGGTGATAGTATTGCTCAACCTACCAGGGAGTGAAATATATTGTTCCTTAAGTGCCTTGCTCTTTGACCAAGGTAAGGCCATTTAGAATGCCTTCTTGCATTTCCTTTATAGTACAGTATGGATATTGTTTTGGCTGTTATTATTATCTCTCCTTGTAATGCTTTTGAGAAACCATAGGCCACAACAAAAAGTTGGTGTTGCAGGTCCTCCCCACTGTAGGTTTTCCAGAAACAGAAATATTATTATCATAAAAAGAAGATCTAATGCTGCATAGCTTATTTCTCTTCATTTTGTAAATATGTGAATAACTTCTATGCATTTAGATGTACACTTTATAACAGAATAACAGAGTTGGACAGGACCTTGAAAACCTTTTAGTCCAATACCCTTCTCAAGCAGGAGACCCTATAACATATCAGACAAATGGCTGTCCAGTGTCATCTTAAAACCCCCTTTGTATATTTGTGTACTTTATGTAAATACATATATAACTGCAACTGAAATGTTCAAATAGTATATTTACAGTCTGAAAGTTATTCCATTTGGAATTTCATCCAGAGGTTATCCTCACATTGTCATGTCAACCTGCCAACCATTGCAGCACAGAACTAGATGAAAACCTGTAACAATCTGAGCTCAAGAAAGTATAAAATAGTTTTTAATGTTCAATGTTATTGCAACTTAATATGGTACTACTTTCTTCTGCTTGGATGTTGAGTGAAAAATGGATAGAAGTAGAAATTGATCTAGTATATGCAACATATTTGGTTCAGTAAAATTATACCTGATCAGAAGCACATCTATTCTGGAAATGGCTATATTAAACTAGCTTCTTAAAAAGAGTGATTAGTTTGTTTTCTTCTCTCCCATCCTTCCTTTTTTTAAAAAATATATTTTATTATTGTTTTTAACATAAGCACCTTAATATATGGTAAATAGCGTGTTGTCTGGATTTATATTTAAAAACAATCAATAACAATTAATTTCTATAATTTCATAATCCACATAGCTTTCCTTGATTTTCTCTTCTTCCAGTAATATTCTCTTTTATCAACCTTAAATTAGTACATTTCTTAGTATTTTGATAGATAACAGTTGAATATAAACAATTTTAGTATTTCTATACATAACAACCACATCAATATAAAGCTTCTTTTCTAACCTATCATCTTAATTATCTTATCATAAATCCTGTTTTCAAAGTTCTTATTTAGATTTGTTTTCCCTGCAATGTTCAAAACATTTTAACCAGTTAAGATTTTCTCAGAGTTAATTACATTTAAGTATTTAAATCTTTTTCCTCATATAAGCCATCCCAACAATTTTACATTTCTCATATCTTAAAACAAAAACAAAAAAGAGAAGAAAAAAGAAGGAAATAGTATACTACTTGAGAAACATGACCTCTTAAGCTAAAATACATTTATATCCAATTTTTTTCTATTCTTTTTAATCATATTCAAATGTTTAATCTTTAAATATTCCATCTAATAAATCTAATTATCTAATATTTTAAATCTACTCAAAATATTCTTATCAATTGAAATTTTCTCAGAATCAATTACACATAAGTATATAAAACAGTTCCTTCATATAAACCATCCCAACATTTTTATATTTCTCCTATCATAAAAAAAATACTATACTACTTGAGGGGCCCATCCCTCTTAAACTAAAATACATTTATATCCAGAATTTTCTATTTCTTTAACCATATTCAAGCAGGTATTTAGATATTCCATCTGATAAATCCCATCATCTAATTTCTTAATTCTAACTTTAGCCTCTCTTTTTTTTTGCCAAACAGATATTTTTGTAGGAATATTTCACTCCTTTGTATTCATTGAAAATCTTTTTCTTTCTTTGTCTCTTAAGTTTTCTTATCATTTTTTGTCCCTCAAGTTCTCATAGTTCTCCAGACAGCTCTATAATCCATTTTGTCGAATCTTTTTTCTTGTCCTCAGACTTATTTTGCAATCTTGAAGTGTAGGTTATCTATTCAATGTCCGATATTTCCTGCACGTTTTTCTCCACCTGGGTTAAGTCATAATTCCTTCCATTGTTGGGTTTGATCTTTAAATCTCTTTCCTCTAGTTTATGTTCTGTTGTCTACTTTATTTGATCACTTTTTTTATTTTCTGAGAGTTTTTTTGTTGTTGTGAGGTTAAATGGAAGATGTGTTCATTAATATTTTCAAAGTTGTTTTTAATTTCCTCATGGTTTGAAGTCATTGTCATTTATATAAGTTGCAACATAGCATACATTTCCTCCTGAAAAGTATTTGTTTTTTTCTTGATATGTTCTTTCAGCAGATCTCTGATGTTCCATGATAGCCAAAAATCAAAGTTTTCCTTTCTCTGCAAACAGTTCAATAAGTATTTATAATCCAGAAAGATCAGTTTTTAAGATAAGATAAGATAAGATAAGATAAGATAAGATAAGATAAGATAAGATAAGATAAGATAAGATAAGATAAGATAAGATAAGATAAGATAAGGTAAGGTAAGGTAAGGTAAGGTAAGGTAAGGTAAGGTAAGGTAAGGTAAGGTAAGGTAAGGTAAGGTAAGGTAAGGTAAGGTAAGGTAAGGTAAGGTAAGGTAAGGTAAGACAAGACAAGACGAGGTAAGACAAGACAAGACAAGACAAGACAAGACAAGACAAGACAAGATAAGATAACCTTTATTATCATTTTTTTTACTGTGGGCACAAAGACACACATCAAAAATGAAATTTAGTTGCCCACTCTCAAAGTGAAACACATACATGACACACATCTAAACATACTATATACAACATATGTATAGACCTACACCCCTACATATACATAACATATAAATATTAAATACTGTCCATCTTGAATATATAACGGAAGGAGGAAGCTTGAGAGTTCACAAGGTTAATGCTGTATGGAATGAAACTATGGCTGAATCTTGAAACCTTTTCCTTAAGGTTTATAGTTCTCACTTTGTAGATAGCCCAAAATGTTTTTTTTTGTTGCAGCTGTTCTCTGTTTAGTTAAAACATTGAAAGTCACAAAAACTTTTTCTAGGCTTTCTGCCAATTCCTATATCAGAGCAACTACAATTGTATATTTTCATTCACCACTAGATGTTAGCACCAGTTCATTTTTCAATTTTTAAAACAAGCAATTACTTTCTTCTGTTTTCATCAATAATGTTTTGAAAAGAAAATCTTAACTAACTCCACTAATTTCAAACTTATCCAGATTTAAGTCTTATATTCATTTCATTTCAATGTATTTCTGTCCCCCATTAAAGTTTAATTCGCTGCTTCCACCTGTGGGAGGGTAGAACAAAAGTCTCCCTCTTTCTCTTTCAAAGGATTTTTGTTTCTTGTGTTTTTTGCCCAGGAAATCAATTATCAAGTAGAAGAGAGAGAATCAGTATTCTTACCCAGTTCCAAACATGTTGTTTATGATCAAGCTTAAATTAGTGCTTTTTTGGCTTCAGGTACTTGGAGCTTGACTCTGGAGTGAAGCTATCTTTTCTTATGTTGGTTTCTGGAATCAACCGCCATATCTCCATGGCACCCCTTCTTCTTTTTCACCTCTCCAGGGTGAATTTAGGCCCATTTAGGGTCCCCAAACAGAAAAAAAAATCTGCTGTAGGGTGCAGAGCCCTGTGATCCCTCAGCTGCTATGCTACTGTGCAAAACCGGAAGTCTCTCCCATCCTTTCTTGATGGAACTCAAACCAATGTTCCTTGATCTCTTATCTACTGCCCCCCATATACCTTTCATCTTCAGAATTAAGTTCAAGATAACTTAGCTCAACCAATTAAAGCATCAAAGCTGATATTTGCTCAAATCATTTACTTTGGATCTCCTCTATCTTCCATGCAAATTTTGTGCTATTATTCATTATGAAAGGAGTTGAAATATTTTAATGTCCTTATATAGCATTATGGCAGGCCTGCATATTCTGCATTATGTTGGATATATGGTGGCTGGCTCAGCTATTACAAAGTGGTTTCAGAATGTTGGAGACATTGTGTATTGGGGTCTCAAACAGAGCAACTGGCTGCCAGGAGAACTTTAGCACAGAATTCAGGTGTGTGAGAAAACTGGCAGTAAGATGTGTTCTGTTGGTGCTCATGTAAGCACAGGAGAGGCAGCTGGCAATGGATCCAAACCACAGTTTCATCAAAGCTGAACTTTATTTCACCAGAGGTTCTATGCAGAACTGCCAATGTCAGCTGCAGCTTCAGAACTTCAAAGGAAAAGCTCACTAGTGATGTTTGTCTGGAACTGGGAGGCATGGTGGCTTTGTGAAGGAGCAGCAGGAGAGTGGAGGTTCCATTTTCACCATCCACCCTGAAAATTGCACTGGAGCCAGCATGGAAGTCAGTTGAATTGGACTGGCCTGTCAGGATGGCTGTGGCTCTGCATCTTTGTAGTGAGAGGCCTCTGTGAGATGGAAGTGATGCCAGGGGAGAGGATGGATGGCAGTACTGGAGAGGTGATGGGTCTGGGGAGATTTGGTAGTAATGACAGGCAGCCATGGTGTTTAGCACCAATGTCACATTCCACATTCCATAACATGGTTTTCATAACTTGGAGGCCTTGAGTTCCAGCTACTGCTATTAATGCCATAATTGATCATTTATCATGAATGAGAGGATCTGGCTGGTGTGCAATATTAAAATATGATTAGGTGAAAAATGTGGGATGATCTGTCAGAAATGTGCACTCCAGAGTTTTGAGTGTGGCACCAGCTGTGACTTTGGGGCAAGAATGAAAGTATAGGTATCCAGGCATCTCTGGTGGCCTTAGGGTGGCTAACCAAATCTAGCTGGATGTGAAACTTTTTGGGGGAAATTCAGCTATAAGAATAAGTTTAGTTTGTTATTACGTTTTTCCTGCAGTGTGGCAATAGCCCTTTTTAAACTCCTGGACTCCTGGTGGAGTTACCTCACTGATAGGCTTGGGGGGGGGACTTCAATTGTCCTTTTTTGGGACCTGGTAGTTCACTGCTTACTATGAGAATTCTTAACTTGGTCCCATATATTAGGGGCTCAACTCACAATTGGGATCACACATTAGATCTTAGTTTTGTCCAGATAGTAGTGACATGATCTGAGGTTGCCTTGCCATTTCTCTTTTCTATTCTTCATTTGACCTTTTTTTGTAGGCCAGTTTGGACTTTTTGGTATTCAGTAAGCTTTCATGAGTTCAGTGCATCCTCTTCACTGTCCTTCAATGACCATTTTTTCTTTTTCAATTGTCTTGTGCATTGTAATGTGGCAGGTGTCTGTTGGTTTGAATTCTAAAGTCCCAGATTACTTTTATCTTCTTCATTTTCTATGACTTTCTCTTGCTTGCAGACAAGTGGTATTTCTTGCAGATATTCCAATGCACTATTGTTGCTATTTCTCATGTTGTTGTTTGTAGTCAGTCTGTGTGATCTTTTGGCAGCAGCTAACCAGGTTTCTTCAGCTTCTTTGCAGAGGTGGCACTTGTTGCCTGTTACTGTCTTCTCAATTCTGGTTTTGTATGCATTTCTTCTTAAAGGCTTGGTCTTGTGCAGCCAGAGTTAACCCCTTTGACTCTTTCTTCAACTTTCCTGTTCTTAGCTATTGCCAGGTCTTTTTATTTGCTTTGCCTGCCCTTATTTTTAATGTCCTGGCCATGTAGTACTTTGTCTTCCCATGTCTTCATTCTGTTCTTCATTTCATTATTATCATCTTTCCAGATATTTTTATATATTTGGTTATCTTTAATCATGAATATAGATTTAAATTTAAAATATGAGTCTCATTCAATATCCCATAAAGACATGGTTTAACTCTTTTAAACAAATAAACATTGAAAGGAACTCTAATATCCACAAAAAGATTTAAGTGTGCTTAACTAGATTGCTGGACCATGTCCAATATTTTAAAGATAATATTTAGATATTATTTTGAGAAACATTGCATCTAAATTTCTTCATCTCCTTTTTTTAGATAATGGAATGTTGATTTGCTGGTTACTCTGGAATCTTTCAGTTCTAAAGTGGTAGAAGTAGAAGGAACTCTCAACCAGCTTCATTAAAAAAGTTTTATAGAGCTGTTCAGGGAAACAGCAGGAAACAAAGCGTATGAAACAGCTTTTCTAAAATAAATATTAAAGATTCATCTCCATAGATTTGAAGTAGGAAACAAAGCAAAAAAGAAAAAAAACATTCTAACCTTCAATATAATTTTCTAAACTATGGCACAGCTGGAAACAGCTTTTTAAAAATCTTCTAGTCAACAGAAATGCTTTAAGGCAAGGATGGAGATAAATTGTCTTTTAAATGATTAGAATACACAGTATGAAATAAAACACACAAACACACAAGAGGGCATCATAAAACAATATTGTGTTAAACCAGCAGATTTAAAAGGAAGTTAATAGAGAGCACATTGGATAAATTTTAAAAGGACAGAATCACATCCTATTAATATTTATATATTTTGTACCACCATAATGTTTATATGTTTCCCTATTTTTAACTGGACAATACTAATTAGATTAGAATTATTCAGCTTGATGTTGAAAGTCTCCAAGGTTAACTATGATTTCCTTCTGCATACATACAATTATTTATTGAAGAGGTTCAGGGCTATCCAGCAATCTATACTGTTAATAGAAGACCAACTTTCTCAGTCTAAGCCCAACATTGTATCTACTGTATCAGTGTTTTTCAAAATTGACAACTTTAAGGTGGCTGGACTTCAACTCTAATACTGGCTGGAGAATTCTAGAAGTGCACACATCTTAAATTTGACAAATTTGAAAAGTCCCACAATATACTGGAATATGTTGTTTACTCATAGAATTGCATCACAAGGAAATTTTCTCCTCCCCCCATTTTCCAAATAAACATACAAATTACAACTCATATTAAAATGACACAAATATATAACTATTTTGCAAACTTTAAAGGCCATGGAACCTGTTCTAAAAAACAAACAAACTTATAATCCCAAATCAAAACACAAAGCTCGGTTGTTTTCAAAGCTTAGTAAAAACAGTCAAGATGACAGTCTAAACAGTTCGACAGAAGCTTTGCCCATCAGAGTAGACCATGTGAGGTGTACGTAAAAAGGAAAAAAAAGACAGAGCTTAAATTGTTCTGATCTCCATCACTGTCTTCAATGTGATTTTTCTTGAGCATTCATTGAGTATAGTTTGAAACTTCATAGTATATACAGGTAGTCCTTGAGCTATGACCACAATCGAGCCCAGAATTTATATTGCTAAGTGAAAAAAAATGTTAAATAAGTTTTTTCCCCATTTTATGATTTTTCTTGCCACATTTGTTGATGAATCACTTCAGTGGTTAAATTAGTAACATGGTCTCTAAGCGGTTCACAAAGTCAGTGTATTGCCCTCAACAATCTGGGCCTCATTTTACCATCCTTGGAAGGATGGAGGGCTGAGTTAACCTTGAGCTAGTGAGACTTGAACTGCCGAAGTGCTGTCAGCCGGCAGTCAGCAGAAGTAGCTTGCAATACTGCATTCTAATCACTGCACCACCAGGGCTCACATAAGTGTGAAAAAAGGGCCATAGGTTACTTTTTTCAGTGCCATTGTAACTTTGAATGGTCACTAAATGAACTGTGGTAAGTTGAGGACTACCTTAAATGTCCTTTCTTTTCTATTTGGGTCTCCTTGTTTATATCTTCTAGTTATCAAGGTTCACCAAATAATAATAAAAACTTAAAAGAACCTTAAAAATGCCTAGAAACAGCATAAAATTTCCAAGAGCACAAAATGAATCTGGAATGAGGAGCAGCAAACAATTATACTAAATATTAAAAGCATTACAAGCAATTATAGATCAAAGGCCTGAGAAAATAAAAGGTCTAAGAGGGCTGTTGTATGAGCAGCAGACAAGCTTCTTTGGGAAGATTTTCCATATTTGGGATGTCTCTTGGTATTGATCAGCCACGCACCACAAAATATTGTGCACTTAATTATAAAAGAAAATCTCTTGAAATCTGTTGGGTCTCCTTGTCTCCCTAGCTTTTAAATTCTTCCTTCCACGTTGACATCCTGTTATATCATACAGAGCTTGACTTGCCAGGATGTAGTTCAAAATAAAGCCATTCTCGTAAAGAATTTTATCTTGTAATACAGTCTGCACTCGATAACCCTGATTATTTGCTGGGAAGTGCTATACCATGTCCTTAAAATGATAGTTGAAAAAGAATACACACACACGTGCTCTCTCTCTCTCTCTCTCTCTCTCTCTCTCTCTCTCTCTCTCTCTCTCTCTCTCTCTCTCTCTCTCTCTCTCTCTCTCTCTCTCTCTCTCTCTCTCTCTCACACACACACACACACACACACACACACACACACACACACACTTCACATTGCAAGTTTCTGGCGAATTATACAGGAAAGCATCTCATAGAAGCTAGAGAAACCAAGCAACCATTTTGATAGGATTGGTCTGGGAATCAGTGAATTTAAAAATGTTGTAAGATGAAGTTGAAGAAATATTGCTTTCCATGCAAAGATCATTTTTATTAGAATGGGCTATATCAGCAGGATCAGGAAATAAAATAGCCGCTTGTGTGTCGAGCAATTCTGAAGATATTGTAAATATGATTACTTTGGGGGAAGCTGAGGAGGAAATGCCTACTCTTACTTCATGGTAGCTTAATGAAGACGCACTACTGGGAGAAGTTGCAGAAGACCAGGAAGGGCCCAGGTCTGTAGAGCTGGTCAATAGGGAGAGTTTCACTTGATTACCCTGTACAGACAGAGAGTCTCAGAAATGAACTCCAATTTTGCAAAAGTTACAACTGGGAGTGCTATCATACGATTATAGTAGGAACATCTAATTTATTTTCTCTGCTTTTTGCTATCCAATTTCCTTCCAGTCCCTGGAATATTAACAAAGTTAGAGGGACATCAGGTTACACTTTCTGCAAAGCTACTTCTGCTGAGGAATCATCAATCCATTTTATTATATAGGCACATTGCCTTGCTAAAGCACTGGAACACATTTTGGCGATCCATTTGTAGTTTTGGCTAGGGTCTTGCCAACAGGCATAAAGATAGTCCTTGACTTACAACAGTTCATTTAGTGACTATTCAAAGGTATAACAGCATGGAAAAAAGTGACTTATGACCATTTTTCACACTTATGACCATTGCAGCATCCCCATGGACAGGTGATTTACATTAGGATGCTTTTTAACTGATTCATATTTATGACAGTTGCAGTGTCCTGGGGTCATGTCATTATCTTTTGTGACCTTCTGACAAGCACAGTCAATGGAGAAGCCAGATTCACTTAACAACCGTCTTACTAATTTAACAACTGCGGTGATTCACTTAACAAATGTGGCAAGAAAAGTTGTAACATGGCGAAAACTCACTTAACAAACTTCTCACTTAACAACATAAATTTTGGGCTCAATTGTGATCGTAAGTTGAGGACTACCTGTAAATTGACCAGATAGAATACATCCAATACTCTTCTGCATTTGCACATCAAGGAGGGCTTCTCCAATTACATATATTATGCTCAATTTCTGAAATATCTTAATGGTGTGTGCAAACAAGGGCTTGGCGATTACTTATTCCTCTTCTAATTGTTAGGGCGCTCTGTAGAAAAAAGGCTGCATTCTCAGACCATATGCAACTCTGCTCCCTTTTCATGATTGATAGATGCAGGAAAGCACCCACTGATATGAATATGACCCTGGGAAATGTAGAGCAATACTTATCTCACAGCTGGTCATGCAGAGGAGAGAGAGAGAGAGAGAATGATATTTCAATTAGGATTGGGAATAAGTTGTACCACTTTGGGCAGAGAAATATTTGTACCACATAAACACATCTTGACACATCATTTCCTCTCAGGCCTAATATGTGCCAGGTTCTGTGATAACATGGCTGAAAAACAATACCTCTGGTTGTCTCATATATCATTAAACTTTGTTGTAAGAAGTAGGTAAGCACAATGCACAAGGAGATACTTCAACTATAAAGGATCAAAGCTAAAAAACAACAACAACAACAATATCCATGAAATATATATATAACGTATTGGATGTATGACATGAGTAGCTCACCTGTCTTCCAATGGATATAGTAGTATGAGCCATGGTGGCACAGTAGTTAGAATGCGGTATTGCAGGCTAATTCTGCTGACTGCCAACTGCCAGCAGTTTGGCAGGTCGATTCTCACTGACTCAAGGTTGACTCATCCTTCATCCTTCTGAAATCAGTAAAATGAGGACTCAAATTGTTGGAGGCAATATGCTGACTCTGTAAGAGAGGGCTGTAAAGCACTGTGAAGCAGCATATAAGTCTAAGTGCTATTGCTATTGATACACAGTTGTCAGAATGAATAAACAGTTGTAGTTCATTATTGGCAATGGTGACTTATGTAAGTGATAGTGAGAAATACATTGTTAGGATATGTATTTGGGATATGAGAAGCCCAAGAAAGTTTCCAGAAGACAAAAAATATATAAATTCCTAAGCTGGAATCTTTCATTTCTCCTATCTTTTCTTCAAAAAAATTGTAAATTTTACAAAAAATGTTACTGTTACTCTCTGCTTCATAAATATGAACAAAATCATATTGGTAGAAATATAGTCTCTATCACAATTCAGAGAAAAAATATTTGATACTAAACATTCTACAGTCTACTTTTTATTCTTTGTGTTTAGTGTTATGCTTTTATGATGTTTTGCCATGGTGAGTTTTCAACAAGATGATGATGATGATGATGATGATGATGATGATGATGATGATAATAATAATAATAATAATAATAATAATAATAATAATAATAATGCAGATGCCGGCCTACATCAAATATACATTTTAAATACTAATCTGTACAGATCTCTGGCATTGCATGCCAGGTAAGACAAAGATAACCTTACTTCTATCATAATAGATATACTACCCAAATGTTATCTTCAGGAAATAAATGTAAAATTTGATTTAAAGTGCATCAGTTAGTTGTGGGTTTATTATTATCTTCCATACATAATGCATTAAATATTTGATTTAAATAGTATAACATGGTTAGATCAGAGAGTAAGGTATTTGGGAAACAGTATATCTAGAGTCTAGCTGAATGGAATATGGTGTGATATGTATTTTATTTTGAGCAAGTCAGAGAAATAATAATTCTTTGTTTGTGTTTTTGCTTGGCTACAAGATACAGATAATATCTGTCAAAGAGATGCTATTAGCTAGTATCTTCAATCTACCCAATGAAATTTTTGTAGATCTGGTCAGGTTACAGATAGTCCTTTACAACTATTCATTTAGTGACCTTTCATAGTTGCAGTAACTCTGAAAAAGGTGACTTATGACCAGTCCTTGCACTTGTGACAGTTGCAGCATCCCCATGGTCATCTGGTCAAAATTCAGGTGCTTGGCAACTGGCATCTATTTACAATAACTGTAGTGTCCTGGGGTCAGGTGATCACCATTTGCAATCTTCTTAGCTGGCTTCCAACAAGCAAATTCATTGGAAAAAGCTGGATCCTCATAATGACCACATGAATCACTTAAGAACTTCAGTAATTCACTTAACAACCATAACAAAAAAGATTGTAAAATCTGGAGAACTCATCTAACAATCACCTGGCTTAACAATGGAAATTCTCTTCCCAATTGTGATCATAAGCCAAGAATGACCTGATTATGTTTGCATAAAGATTCTAAAAGAAATTCATATGTTCTGGTGTCTGAAACAAGATGGTCCTTCCTTTGGCTTCTCTAGTTGCAAGGAGTGCAACAGAGCTCCTTCTCAGAAGGAGGAAATGAGATTCTAGGAATACTTAACATTCCAGCTAGTTGGTGGAACCAGACTGTATGCTTGTTTCTATAAGCTAAATTGAAGAGTGTTTTTTTTTCCCATTTGTGTCTAGGTTATACATGTCATAGAACACAAATACTTTATATTGTAGGAATGTATGAAATGATCTTAGTCAAATAGTCACGTCATCTTCAGTCTTCCCATCCTGGCATCACCCGATGTTTTTTTCTCCACAGTTGAAAATTAATGATCCCACTAATCATAAAGTTAGGTTATGCTATTAACTTTGCCCAAAGAAGGCCAAAGGGATTGTTAGTCTCCATTAAAGCTGTCTTTTAAATAATTATTTTGATGAATGTAATAGCATTGCTTCATAAATTTGTATATATTTTGAGTAAGTGAAACTAATGAGGTGAAAGAGAAAGTATATCAAGTTCAATAACTTCAATGTTTTCCCTCCCGATATTAAGAAAAAAAATACTTTTCATCCTAGTTGTAAATATGAAAATTATAGTATTGCTGGTTATGTTTTTTATTGTTTATTCAAAAAAGTATATGAAATCTAGTAATGCATAAAATTATTATTTCCTTTTTAAAATAAGTTTATTTTAAAAATTTGAAAAGGAAAATAAACACTAATAAAAACTAATATGAAGTAAAAAAAGAAGAGAAAAAGAAAGCAACCAAAGCTAAATGTATAAGAAAAAATAAAAATGAAAGTAAAAGAGATACAAAATGGTGGCTTCCAATTTTTACAGCAGTTATAAGTAGTAGTATAAATTTACCTCATATTCTATGGCTGCAGCATAACTCTCTTTCTATAATCTATCTTGTCATCATAAAAACCACATTTTTTCTGTTTTATGGAAAAAATCCAGAAGGGTTTCCAGTCAGCAATAAACATAGATATTGTCTTTTCTCTGATCAAAGAGGTCAATTTAACCATCTCAGCAATTCTATCATCTTCAACAATTATTTCTCCTTTTTGGGTAATGCCAAATCTTCCCACATTTGTGCATACAATAATCTCACTATCATATACAAAAACAAAGTTCCATGAGTTTTCCCCGACCTGTTGCCTCTCAATCCCTCAAAAAAGGTTCAATTGTATATTAATCTTTTAAGTCCTCTGAATCAATGTATATATTTGAATTCTGAATTTTCTAGCTTTTTATATGTCCATCAATCATGATAAATGTCTCTTTTTGTTCACATTCCCAACACAAATTTAAAGTGCTTTATACCTCCTAGACAATTTCTCTGTATTGTCATATATGAACAGTACATCATTTATACAATTCCTCTTTAAAATTATAAGATAGTGTAAATTTCAAACCTTTCAACCACATATTTCCATACCATTCCATCTGTATTTTATAAGCAAAATTTTAGTCCACTGTATCATATATTCTTTCACTTTTTCTATTTCAAATTTCAATAAAATGTTTATATATCTTAGCAATTATATGTTCACCATTTGTACAAAATTTAACCACAGTCTTACAGTGTTGAAAAGCATAAACTTTTTTGACAACTCTATCACTCTGTTCTTCTCTTGATTAGAGATTTAAGACAAAATGAGGGTATTGGGTGAATAAAGTTTTAAAAAGAAATGTATAAGTTAAGGGCTTTTGCAGACAACTTGTTTTTGGAAGATTCTTTGAAGGTATTGAAAAATTTATGGGCACATTAAAATAATTTGGTGCATTGGCAGGTTTCAAGATTAATAAACAAAAGATGAAAGTCCTAACAAAACATGAAAATAGGAAGTCAAACAGAATTGATGAATGAAATAAGATTGAGAAGAAGGCAAAATATTCACTATGACAAATAGGAACTGTATGTTATTTCAAAATAATGATGCTAAGATATAGAATGAAGTTCAAAATAACATGTTAAAATGGGAGAAACTACAATTGTCCATGCTGAGGAGAATTTCTGTGATAAAAATGAATGTCCTGTCTAAAATAATATTTTTGTTTTAGACAGTATCTGTTTTGATAACTGATGCCCCAATTTAAATAGTGGTAGAAGTATGAATCTAAATTTGTGTGACAGGTGAAAACACACATGCTAAATATAAAGTGTTACAAGATGCAAAGGAAAGAGGATGCTGCTGCTAAGACATTGAAGGCTCTTTGTAGTAGAAGGACATGACCTGAGATTTTGTTGCATAGATATTTGTGGAAGAATAAAATCAAGGTTAATGAAGAATTTAAAAATTACTTTGTTATATGTGCCACATTGAGAATACAGAACAGATATAAACCCAGGTTGTTCCCAGAATTCTTTTGTGTCTCTCCCACAAGAAGTATTTTTATATATGAGAAATAATAGTCAAACACAAATAATTACAGCTGTGAGATACTAGAATTCTATAGGTGGAATACAAAATAAAATCAAGAGATAAATTATTTTTTACTAATAGCCATGAGTTTATAGAGATATGACCATATATATTTTTGAGTGAAATTTCAGAACTATGGCTGGTGGCCAACCTAATCATATTTAGTACTGATTTGTTGAAATTGGTAGAGTCTAGTTTCAATGATTCAACACCAGTTATAAATATATAATTCTATATCCAAACCATATATTCCTGGAGTATTGTGACAAAGAAATGAAAGTTGAATAGCTTCAAAGATGAAAGGATTTTGTTCTTATGATTAAGAAAAGTCCATTCTGAGACAGATAATGGGATTTCCTGAACTAAAATATGCTTTTTAACTGATTCATGGAGGTGTGTTCTGATTGGTTAGGGGCTTGGCTGGGCTCTGATTGGCTGGGGGGTTGGCTGTGTTCTGATTGGCTGGGGGGGTGTTCTGTTTGGGTGGGGGCTTTGTTGTGCTGGAGGGGTTCAAAGTGGCCAATGATGCAGCTGTGGTCTGGCTCCTGGTCTGTGGTCAGAACACACCTCCACCCAATCAGAACATAGCCAAGCTCCCAGCCAATCAGTTCAAACCCCCACTGGTAGTTAAAAGGAAAAAACAGCTTAGACCACACATTGCTCCTAGAAGCAGAAGCCAAAAGCACCAGCCTGAAGATGATGAATGAGACTTCATCGAAACGTCGCCAAGACACTTCATATTCTACGTGGGAGAAAACCCGAAGAACCAAAGACCTACACACACACACACACACACACACACACACACACACACGTATGTACGTACATACGTACATACATACATACATACATATATATATATATATATATATATATATATATATATGTGTGTGTGTGTGTGTGTGTGTGTGTGTGTGTGTGTGTCAAGTGTTTATTTTTTAGATTGCACCCTGTAAACCCAAATATGGGAGGAAGGAATCATTCTTTCCTTTTGCTTGTTCAAGCTCAACCCAGAGCCATCCAGCAAGCACAAATATATATATGTTGTTTAAAATTGTTGACAAAGAAATAAGGGAATTTCTGATATAGCTATTTCGAGTTTCTTAACTCTCTTCAGTCAGACTCACCCTTCTGGGAGGGTTCGAATCCCAGAAGGGTGAGTCTGACTGAAGAGAGTTAAGAAACTCGAAATAGCTATATCAGAAATTCCCTTATCTCTTTGTCAACAATTTTAAACATATATATATATATATATATATATATATATATATATATATATATATATATATATATATATATATATATATATATATATATATATATATATATATATATATATATATATATATATATATATATATATATATATATATATATATATATATATATATATATATATATATATATATATATATATATATATATATATATAAGTTTCCTTGTCATTTTTACTGCATATGCTCATGATGGGCATTAATAAATAATGAGTAGCAGGCAGTCAATTGGTGGCCTAGATAGTTCAGCAACAGGAAAATAGAATCATCTCAGTATTTTGGTCTGACAATTATATACAGAGGATTTATCCATATTTAATCATGCTGTACATACTTATATTGAAACCACTGATTAAACTAACCATCTACTTTTGCTAATTAGTCTAAGGCAATTCCTTATTTCTCACCTTAGCCACTAGATACTTGCAAGCAGGGTATATTTTCTTTGCTCAGAATTTGAAGGTATTCTGACATTATGGACTAAGATTCATAGGTATGTGAAATATTTGCCATCAGTACAGGCAGATTGATTAAATGGAATCTATTCTATTGGTTATCTTTTTGTTGGTTAAAGAAATATTTCCTTTTAAAATATTATTTTTGTACTGAAGTTTTTATTCCTCAGCTTTTTGATTCTTAACTCCTAGCAATTTTGGTTTATCACTATTCCCTGTAAAAGTTAATTCTGGGAGGTGAAGAGCTGATAGTACTGGAGCCAAAAGGCATGTCTAGAAAACAAGAGAAAGACATCAACAAGCTTGAATGAGTCCAAAGCTATGAAGTTTAAATTAAGCAGCCTCTACAAAAAACATGCATGGAGGAGGTATTCTGCAGCTAGGCCTACTTGAGCTTCTTACACATTACAATGTTCTGGAGGAGGACATGGATGGTTAGTTGAAACCTTTCCCTTTTTATTAAGCAGTGAGGTGTATACAACATATTAATACAAATCTCTTTTGTAAATGTATAATCCATTGCCATATTTTCTGATAGGCTGACTTCTCAAATTAAACTGGTGGCTTAATGGGGATCCAAGAAGGAACATTAAACACATGATTTCTCCTATATAGAAGTGTTGTTCTGTTTACTATCCTGCCTGAGTCTACAAAAATGTAATTCCTAAAAGCATTTCTGGGGAATTGTGTTCCCACTCTTGTTTCATTATGGTAAAAAACTGCATAGAACAGACATGATTGCACATACAATTATTTTAATTATTTTTTTACTAACATTATATTTATCAATAAACCAACATATACTGACAAACACCCTGGGTATTTGGATGCAATTACATGGACAGAAGGTAAACTGATTTTAAAATCCAACAATCCAAATCCAGAAAGAAAGCCAAAGGACATTTATTTTTTAAGCACTGTCCTTCTTTTTAAGGAGCTTTGACCAGTCTGGTGATAAATGGACAATATTAAAAGTTCCTCTGAAGGAGGCAGACCTTTAAATCCTAATTCCAAGCTAAGCCTCAAATACTTTAAATGTCAGATCCATGCACAAATTATTTTAAACCCAGTGCTGCAAGTGTGTTGCCCTAAATATGAGCCTGCTTTGCTGTAACTGTGTCCTGCTGAACAATAAGCCTAAAGAATGAACAGGCCCTGCAGGGAGAGACCATAAAATTGGTGGGAGGAAACCTGGGATGTTAAGCAAATAAGGGAAAGCAAATGGAAATGTCCAAGGTAACTAGGACTCTGTGGCGAGATATTAAAATATTATAGTTCTCTTAGTAAAGAGAATACAGTAAACTCATTAATGGTAGTGGACGAATCATACACAATTAATATGTTGGAAACACAAGGATCAATTCTTTTTAATGTTACAGCTCCATTATTTTCCTTAAGGGGAAATAAAATACACAATGACTTAAGCAAAGAGTATGAAATATAGGCCATTTTATTTATGGATCCCTGTCAAAACTCACTTGTAGACATTTAGGATTTATGACATCTCATGATTGATGTCATAGAGGAATAAATTCCATATTTCACCATAAAGCCATATCCTTTACCAGATGATGCTGGAATTCAGATGAAGGTCTGTAAGTACATAAAGCACTGCAAAACATTTCAGAATAGTCAGGAAGGGGCCCTGTTCAGTCTCCAGAGCTTCAAGGGGCATAATAAAGCACACAGATGTTAAGCCAATTGGTTTGTCCTTGTCTGTGTCTCAGAATGGTAGCCAAAATCTTCTTCCTATATACTTCCATCCTAGCTAGATGGTTGAAAGAGATAAGTATAATAACACTGCTAGGGCATTAATTCTATAATTTATAGTTGTATATTTTTTGTTGTATATAATATTCATAGTTTTCATGTCACTCTATTTACATACAGTGTGTTTTACAGTGTGTACTGAAATAATTCTAAAAGCAGGCAGATTTGGGAACTTATTATCTTTCTAATAAAAAGGCACTTTCCATCCGCCTTCTCCAATCTGGATAACAGTGGAAACTGCTGGAAGCTGAAATTTAGGGACATTTGACCAGCCACCACTCCTATAAGACATGCTGCCAATTTAAACTCATTTAGACTGCTTTTGTTGTGATCAATATTAATTCTCCTTCTTTCAATTCTTATCAGTTAGAGTGATAAACTTTTGCATCTTTAAGTCTGCAAAGGGCTAGAACAGACTTCACCATGTGGAATTCCAGATGCATTTGAATACCAAAATTCTCAGCTGTCAGAACCTAATTTTCCAGTTTCAACAAACTGGCAATTTCCAGATGAGAGAAGTGTCATTCCAGTGTCATTCACAAGTAACATTTCTACTCAAAGCTGTTTAGGTTTAATCTAGCTTTACCACTTTATCAAGAACAAATCTTATTCTATAATGCTTTACATTTCTTTGTGACATCTTTTAATTACTGGAAGGAGGGGATTTTGCAAGCATGTTTGCCAGTACTAAATAAACTAATTCAAAGTGGCAGAGAGAAGGAGAGATACCACTGATTTGAAGTTGTAAGCAGATTCACAAAATGTTGTAATGAGTTTGATGGAACACAGCATACCATCTTAAGAACCTGTGAGAAAGAACGATTTGAAAAACTGCAGCTGATTAAATAAGGATTACATAAAGATCAACAATTTCTTGAATTGGAGCTGGTCAGTGAAAAGCAGCACTTATTTAAAAGCCAAAGTAACCTTCAGAAATCAGTAGATCTGAATAAACTGTGGGAAAGGTGATCTATTCCTGGAAAAGGACTAGCCTGTCAACTAGCTATTGTGCATAAATGTACAATAAAAATAGTGTGTGGCAGAAATGTGGAGTCATGAAAAAGGGCTCCTTCCTAGCATCTAAGATACACCCTTTGATTAAAAACAGTAGCACTTTGGAAAAAGCACCAAAGCAAGATATGCTAGAAATATCCACTTGCAGATTGTGTCTTAAAGCAAATGACATGTAATTAATTTGTAGGTCTAATCTCCTATTAAATGGAATTGTTGCTTCTTATAAGGCTAAGGAAAAAGTCAGCACCAAGGATGGGTGAGCTAATCAGAGTACTGTGTGACATACAAATCAGTGTTTGGCACAGGCACTCAGAAATTGCCAACTGGCTGGGAAAAATGTCTAGCAATTAGATTAGATAGTTACTTCTGATGCCACTTGCCAAATAAAATGGCAAATGTCGGAGATGGCTAAACAAAAGCTAAATAGAAAGTAGCAGAAAATGGGCTCCAAAAATCAACTACTTCTGAAATCACAGAAAATAAACTACAAGTGAGAGGGGACTGTTGATTCTCATTTTTCTTGTCTAGCCGGTGCATTGGAATGAAAGAAATTCAGAGGTGGAAGAAGCTGGCAGTATAAAGATTGTGGACAATTTGGGAAGAAAGAGATTGATCAAAGGCAACTCGGGTTGATGGACTCTTTATACAAACCTGCTTTGATGGAGGGAGATATTTTTGTCTTTTCTTCAACAATGGCTTATGGAAACTCCATAACATCATTGAGCGATCAAGCCTGTTCTCATTATAGCTACTTCAGCAGAAAGACCCTGTGATGACTCTAGAAGATATTTTGTATTGCTAATGAGGAAATAACTATGTTAGAAATAGGAAGTAGACGTCGATGATGGTTAATGGTGAAGGAACTGTAGTAGAGATGTTGATACTTTTATTAATAAGCAAGTATAGTAAATACAAAAAGCAAACCTGAATCTAACAATTTAATCTAAATGTGTAATGAATAAATGTATGTGTGTTTATGTATGATATATCATAATTTTATAACCTCATAGCTGTTTTATTTATGTGTAGAATGGGAATTTCAGATTCATAACTTAACCTAGAGTTAACGCATCAACTTATTTTTAAAATGCCTTAGGGCAAAATTCTGAACAATAGGTGGTTCAATTGTATCAGAGAAAACCAATTATGATGAGACACCCAATACTTTTAGAAAAATCTTACTTGGGAAGCAAGAAATAAACCAAAGCATCTGTTTATCATGAGGGCATAAGTGGATTTTATTTATTGTAACATGTGCGTCAGTAGATGAAGGGAGGAAGAACAAAGTATAGATTAAAGTGTAGATTAAATATACTCACCTGCATGTTAGAAGGTTTTGATGTAATTTCCAAACTTGAAGTAAGACCATTGCAAATGCAAATTTCACATGCCATTTCTATGTCAGTGCTTTCCAACCTTGTGCCCTCCATGTTTGCTAAAACTTTTTGAAAATTCCTACTCATGCTGGCTGAGAATGTTGGGAGCTGTAGTTCAAACAGAGAACTGGCTGAGTTTTGCTGATAAACTAAAACCTGGGAAGTGTACATAATGGCAATAGAGTATTTGTAATGCTTTCACTCATACATTTATCATATCTGAATATGGGCTAGGTCTCATCTGTGGTGAAGACAAAAATGAATCCAACAAGTAATGTTAAATTTGATTCTCTGAAAGCCATTCAAGGTGCAAAATAGTTTACTAAGGAATTGATGCATTTGACAAGACATTAAGTAACTCAATTTTCCAGTCATCTTCCAACAAAGTACCTGATTATCTGCTTCATCACATATCTGTTCTTGCTCAGACCTGTTGAGTTATATGGATACTTTTGTTACTTAGTAGTGTGGGAAACACACCCATTTGCTGTGTTTTTTTTACCTGAAGTCAAGCTTATATAGGATTTAGTTTCTGAGAAGGCTGTACATTTGGGGCACATGAAAGCACTTGTTTCTTGCCCAGATTCCCAGCAGAAATAGTTTTTATGTGGGTGGAAGCGGTAGCAATAGAAAGAACCACATTTTTACAAATTAATGTTACATGTGGTTATATATGCCTGTCTCTCTAGAGCTGTAGGGTTGGGTTTCAATTAAAATATATGCAGGGAAAATAATTAGCTAAGGGATTTAAACTGTCTTGATTTCATTGCAATTTTTTTACTGACTTTATCTCCCTATTAAACTGGAAATTAGTGGTAAGAAATAAACAGGTTAAAATATTGTAGGATTTCTGAATGCAAACTGATACAGTCTTGGCACATAATCCACCAGATTTAACTGTGGTTGAAAAGAAAGAAGTGTAGATGAGGCAACATGAGGGATAGTAGATCAGAAGACAAAGAACTGGGGAAGATCACAAAATATGAAAACCTGAAAATCAAAGTTGAAAGATTATGGCCTAAATCAGCACTGGTGATCCCCAAGGTTATTGGAATACAGGGGCCATACCCAAAACTTTGGACGACACTTAGAAAATAAGTATATTGACAAAAGTTTGATCTGTCAGTTACAAAAGGCCACACTGCTTGGATCCACATATATACAGCATTGATACATCATACCACATCCTAAGTTCTTGAGAAAAACTTAATTCATATGAAGAGATGAGTCTTCAAGTTAGTTTTTGATTCTTAGCAAGCTTAGCCTAATCTTTGCAGTTTTCCTGGTAAGGTTTTTCAAAAGTGGTTTGCCATTGCCTCCTTCCTAGGTTGAGAGAGAATGACTGGCCCAAGGCCACTTTGCTAGCTTTGTGCCTAAGATGGGGATAGAACTCACAGTCTCCTGGTGTCCAATCTGGTGCCTTAACCACCACACTAAATTAGCTCTTTAAAATAAAACATATTCCTATGTTTCTCTCACAGTGAAAAATTGTAGGATTTCTAGATTCTCCCAAAAAATTATTCCCTGTATCTGTAAAATATTTTAGAATTACAATATTTAGAAATATTGTAGATATTTATATTACACAGGAAATATATATTATCCAATATCAGGATCATTTAGTAGGAAGGTAATGGTGGATCTTATGTGTGTTTGTCTAGTTGTATGGATAAATAGCAATAAATAATGTTATAAAGATAATATGCTGATGTTATTCAATTCAGTTTCAGTTTACTACAGTTGTAGAATGGTACAATTATAAAATAACCTAACATCTATGAGTGAGGTCCATGACGCAGCCTACATTGAATTATAATGCAGACACTGAAATCACATGAAGTGTAATAACATGTAAAATTAGAAAAAAAAGTGATATCTAGAATTTAAATAACAGGTAAATAGAATGAGTTGAATTGGATTGAATTGATGTTAGGATTTAAATAATGATACATGATTTTAAGATGTGTGGACTTTGACTCCTAAAACTCCCAATCAGTATCCTGCCATCCCTACCAGGTAAACAAGACAGAAAACATGAATAGATGAGCTGATTCTACTTTTTTGTAAGACTACATTAACAGAATCTTGCAAGTCTGAAGGTACGCCTCTCCTTCCATCAGTTTTAACCACTAAATCAGCTAGGTCCTTCCTAAATTTTTTTCCTTTGACTATTAAGCCACTGGGAATCCCCCCTTTTTTCTGATAGTTTCCTACGCAATAAATATCTTTTCTCCTTGTCCCTCAGTATCATTGTCATATATCATTACACACATCTTAAAGTCTGAGCACACTGCTTTAAACCTCTAGTTTCCAATATTTCCTAATATTCTAAGACTGTATTCGGAGTTTGGTTTAAAAGAAATTCTGGGCACAAATGATTCCAGATGGATACAACAGGCTTTGCCATTCAATTTAGACTTTCACCAACCTTGGCTGAATTTTAAAAAGTAAGCAGGGTTGGACCTAGTTAGTGCTTGGATGAAAGTCCACTTTAAAATGTTAAAACATAGGGGTTTTATGTTGATATTAAGCTACAGATAATCCACCACATTGCTTTGTGATTTTTAAAATTACGATGGATCCTCCAACTAAGTTTAACATTTCAAGTTGCCCTCCCCCATGGTCACATGATTGCACTTGGGTGCTTGGTAACTAGCCCACATTCATGGCCATTTGCAGCACCCCGCAGTCATGTGACCATGTTTTACAGTGTTTTTGCAGGAACTGGCAGTTTGAATTGAATTGCCTCCTGAAAAAGCACCTTTGGGATAACCAGCTGTTTACTTCCACGTTCTGACAAAAACTGCCTCATAGCAAACCATGAGTTTGCTGTATTACTGGAGCATTGACTTTATGGCCACAGCATTTACTTCATCCACTACTGCAAAAAGTTCATGTGGCAACCTGTTTTGCAACTGTCACAACTTATGACTGTAATTGCCAAACTTAATTATGGTTGCAAATCAATGACTACCTGTAAACAAGTAGCCTTCAAGTAAAAGGCTATTTTTAAAAAAAATTGACAATTTTTATAAGGATATTGTTGTACAAGCATAGGTTCTTGATCTGGTTTAAAATAACAGAACACAAGTTGAGAAGATTCTGTGAGAACTCCCATGTACAAATAAAGGAAAAGAACCACAATTTTTTTTAGAACAACTGAAATGGAGAAATATCTGCCCAAACCGTAGACACTCACTTGCATCTAAAAAGACAGCAGAGCACACAACTATTTCAATTATCCCTCAGAAGTAAATACAAGAAAATCAAGGTCAACTGTGCCTCCCTTTGAAGACTCAATGGAGATTCTTAGATGAACATCTTCAGAACCAGGTCAATTGCATGCAGAGCATGTCAGACACTCCTTCAAGGACCAAAGTCCCAGGCCATGGAGAAGGGAATTACCTACTTTTTTTGAAAGACTTTTAAGATATTCCTTTCATTATTTTAAAAGGGACAAACCACATTTATAGATTGCAAAATGCCATCATCATTTCCGTCACTGAAATCCATTTTCAGGAAATGTACTTTTATTTTATAGATGTGATACTTTATTTAGCCTGGCCCTGTAAATCTGAACCACAGCAGAGGAAAGGAGAGAGACATGAGTCATGACATAATTTCCAATTATTTATTAATAATGACACTACCAAAAACATTTTGTATGTATTATTCATTTTTTTTAAAAAGCCGCAAGACTAAAGTATAGCATAATGGCTTTTCACTGTTTTGCAAATAATGGCAAATGTGTTTTAAAAAGCTTTGACCAAGCAAAAGGTTGCCTCTGTCCCTCTAGCATGCTGAGCATACATATTTGTGAAACCTTGTTTGGCCTTTTGAAGTTGATTGGGGAAACTCTCTCATCGCCTGTTCCACAGTGTTAAAAAGGAAAATCCATTAGTGCAGTATTGGTATAACTATACTGATATCTTACCAAATTCAGAGTTAGGATGGGCAGCAATGCCCTCAGCATACTGAATATGGATTTGATTTTCTAGGTCAGAGACTTTATTACAGGTAGTCCTTGAGTTAGAACCATAATGGAGTCTGCCCATCATGGTTGTAACTCATGACAGTTATAAATTGGGTCACCCACATTACAACCTAATTTTAGGATCTTTTTTGCAGCAGTTGTTAAACAAACACTGCTGTTGTTAAGTTAACCAATGGCTTGCTATGGGCTTTTTTTCCTGTAAATCAGAAGTAAATGCCAGTTCTTGGCAAAACTATTGTAAAACATGGCCATGCTGCAAACAGCCATAAATGCGGCCCAATTGCTGAGCCCCTGACATGCTGTAAAATGACTGTGGGGGGAGTGGCCATAAGAATTTCAAATTTGGGTTGTAAGTATCCCCAGGGAGGTCCATCATAACTTCAAATGGTCACTAAGTGACCAGACATAAATTAAGGTTTATCAGTATTATTCAACAAACAGATGGAAAACAGGTTTACTTCTCAGACCAATGATTTAGAATCCATTTTCACTGGTGGGCATTTCAAATCAAGATTTCCCATTTCTCTTAGAAATGCCTCCAAGAGACTATAGACTATAGATATTGCCACTGTCAACCATAATATGTGTATATGTGAACAAAGTAGCTATAAATGTTCTTTTCTAAAAGGATCTTGAACAGGGGTGTCAAACATGCTGCGTCACATGTCATGTCATGACATATTGTGACTTTTTTCCCCTTGCCGGGGCTGGGGTGGGTGTGGCTTCTGCATGACGCATCTGGCCCGCAGGCCGGCAGTTTGACACCCCTGATCTAGAACCTCACTCATATGTTAGTTAACATTTATTGAAGACATTTACTATGTAGATTTTTCTCCACTTATCCTTTTTCACATACAAGTCAGCCTATTGCTATTGATAAGTGTTGATTATACACAGGTGAAAGCACATGACTTTAATTTTTGAGGAAGGAATAAGTGAAATATGTTAAATGTTAAACAATTATGTTTTATACAATTTTGTAATTGTATAAAAATGTTAAAATCCCCCATACCACATTGTTCAGAAAACCAGCCAAAACACTGCCCTTAGTTTTATTTTTCCATATTTTAAAATAAGTTGCTCCAATGATTCAATATTTTTTTTTTAATTTTCTGGCTTAAACAACTTTTCACTCCCCCTCCCTCCACCCTCTCCCCACAGATTCATATTCAAGCATATGAACACGGCAGAATCCTTTTGTTCTTCATGTTCCCTCAAAAAACCGATCATTCCAATAATCTCCAATGAGATCCTTCTAGTTATACCCAAATATTTTCATTCAGGCAAATCAAAGACGTTTTAGTCATGGATCCACTATCCCATCCCATCTTTGGAGCTCTCTGATATTTTTCAATAAATTTCCAGTCAAATGGAATCCAACCATTAGATGCAGCACTTGCTATATCTTTTGGTAGATCTGAACAAAACTGCACTGGACACTGGAAGAAATTAATTCCAGGTTCAGTTTATGAGCTATGTGCTATATTAGCTTGGGTCATTTGGCCTCAATTGAGAAATTTTGTAGTTGCTTCTTACAATCGCTTCCTCCCCCCGAACAAAAAAGCTCTTTTTTTAGCAATGCAAATACAAACTCTGATATAAAAGAGAAAAACAGGATCTATTCAGGATCCCATCTTATAATTATATTCCCACTTGGAACCTTGCAAACTCTGTGATAAGAGAAATCTTCTCAAAACTAATTGGCTTTCTTTCACCTTATTTTTCACCTTATCTCTCCATTATTTCATGCAACAATAAATCTATTAATAAATTGCAAAAATTCTTTGCAGAAAGAGCACTGTAAGTTTTGCATGAAACCATTAATATGAAATACTAATTTAGGTAATCAAGGATCATGGATTGACTTAATAATCACTGATCTATATTTGGACAGTAAACATAATGAACCTGAGTTTACCTCTTGGTTTAGATTGTTCCAGTAAATACTTTGCAAGCTGATGTTGATATGATATATTATGATGAGATAGTAAGCTTGTTAGTTTAAGCATATTTGGTGAATATTAAGGTTGTATCATATTTCCTAAAATATTTTTATTGAAATTAGTTCTCTTCCCATTTGCTTCTATTAGTACTTAAAGAGAATCAACTGATGATTTTCAGGGAATATCCCTCTACCTGTAGTACAAGGGTAATAGTATAAATGAAACTGAGAAGAAAAATTTCCAATGGCATTCCTTCTGAAAAATGCAAATATCCTTAGTGCTGTATTCAATAAAAGTTCCATTGTACCAAGCATAAGTTTTTAGTTTATCCAAGCCTTCACCATTTTTTCATGTTTTTAAATTTAGTAGATTATTTTGCACTCTTTACTCTGGGAATATTTAGTTTACTTTAATGTCTACATATAATTTATCTTGTACTAATGTGTCATAATTTATTCAATATTTCATTGAATATAATCTGTGTTTAAGCTTTGACTAAATTACTGTAGGCCACTTTGGAGACCCAATTATGGATGATTCATAAGTATAAATAAAAGATGAATTGCTTCATTAGGAATCTGAAAGTGAGAAGTTCCCATATTACTTTGGCAATGATTATCCTTTAACTGAGTGACTTTAGGAATTATTTATTTTATTTAGCATATTTATATAGCCAGCCATCTCACAAACATACTGGGCAATGTGCAACACAACAGTTAATAGCTCCACCACAATCTAAAAAAAATTAAAAATAAGTAAAATAAATATAAAAAGATGACATAAGTTTTGCACAGTTTTTCCCTTACTCCAATCTGTGTTTGTAATATTCAGGAGCTTTGGAACCTCTACATGATGGGAAGATTTCAGGACTGATGCATTAGCAAATTATAAAAGAAAAGGTCTACTTCTTCAGATTTATTTCTTTATTTCACATCAGCCCTCAATGGGCCAGATGGGCATGGCTGGGTAGGCATGGTTGGGTGGTCACAGCTGGGTCACCATGACTAGGTAGGCATGGCTGAGTGGGCATGGCTGAGTCATCACAACTAGGTAGGTGTGGCTGGGTGGGCATGGCCACGTAGGTGCAGCCAGCCCAATCCCGATTCCCTGAGGGAGCTTCCAGCTTTGCTTACCTCCTCCTTGAGGCTGCTGCTGCTATGTTCACTCTCCTTGGCCAGGTTGCTCATGGTAGGTATGGGGTGTGTTTGTGTGAGGCTCACGGGCATCACTCTAAAGTGGCTGCTTCACCCAGTGGGCTGTGATGGTGGCTTCCCCTCTGGACTCGTGAGCTTCATGGGGTGGAGGGGACTGCTACTTGCTGCCCGTGCCAGTGCTACCAGGGCAAGGAAAAATGAGGCAGGTGGTGGGGCAGGGGTGGCTTGGCTGTGGGGCCCCAAGATGCATGAGTACAATGCAGGTGAGGCAGGGCCAAGCATGGCTTATTGGACGCCCCGGGCTCACATCCATCTGGCTGTCACTGCTGGCCAATGAGAGGCCAAGGGACCAATGAACTGTAGCTACTGCCAGGCACCACCAGCCCCTGCATGCTCGCCACCTCCTGTGCATGTGCCCAGGGGGACCACCTAGCTGGGCTGGAACCAAGGTAATGAGGGCAAGCCCCTTGCCATCTCCAGGGTGGCCCTGTGGGCCAGATATAAACACACCATGGGCCTGATCTGGCCCACAGGACTTGGGTTTGATATATCTGCCTTAGACATTGCCCCTCTCCCAGTGATGATGTCAGATACAGCATTCTCCTTTTTCTTAGTGCAAATATAATTGCATTTACTCTCAGAAGCTGAAAAATAATTGTGAGCAACCTTAAATCCACAAGATTTTGGCAGATCAGTCTTTGTCAATTGGACTAAATGTTAAATATCTGTTGAGTAAGATAAGTTCAGAGGACATTTAACCAAAGAATAGCCTTCAATGTTATTAATTTTTCAAAGTGATGGAAATGCTTTTCAGATGGTGGCAATTAATTTTGTTGTTATTCAGCTCCATTTATGTATTAAAATATTTGTCATTGTCACAATGTCAGATTTTCTTTATTAAGGTAATTTCATTAAATCTTTCTAATTCTTCCTAAAGTAGAATGATCATAAAGTATTGTAAAAAGAGAAGCATCCTGGAAGGAAGGAAGGAAGGAAGGAAGGAAGGAAGGAAGGAAGGAAGGAAGGAAGGAAGGAAGGAAGGAAGGAAGGAAAAAAGGAAGGAAGGAAGGAGGGAGGGAGGGAGGGAAGGAAGAAAGGAAGAAAGGAAGAAAGGAAGGAAGGAAGGATATTTATCTTTAGAGAACCATATGGACAAGTGGGCTTATTCTAGTGCTGTATTTGAGTTTTAAGTATTTTCCCATTTTCCTTAGTATACAAGAGAATATGGGGAAAGATTTAGGCTGAATGTTTTATGTGTATGCGTGTGTGTGTGTGTGTGTGTGTGTGTGTGTGTGTGTGTGTGTAGGTCTTTGGTTATTCGGGTTTTCTCCCGTGTAAAATTGGAAGTGTCTTGGTGACTTTTCGACGAAGTCCCATTCATCATCTTCAGGCTGGTGTTTTCAGCTTCGTGCTTCTAGGAGCAATGTGTGATCGTAGCTGTTTCTTCCTTTTAACTGCCAGTGGGGATATGAACTGATTGGGTGGGAGCTTGGCTGTGTTCTGATTGGGTGGAGGTGTGTTCTGATTGGTTAGGGGCTTGGCTGTGCTCTGATTGGATGGTGGGTTGGCTGTGCTCTGATTGGATGGGGAAATGTTATGTTTGGGTGAGGGCTTTGTTGTGCTCAGGTTAGTCTGAGTTGCAGGGGAATTTGAGATGGTGAGCTGCATTGCTGTTGTTTGGCTTCGCGTTCGTGGTCTTGCCTCATCTTCATGGTGTGTGTCGGTTTGCTTCATGTATGGATTGGAGGGGTTTAAAGTGGCTAATGATGCAGCTGTGGTCTGGCTTCTGGTTTGTGGCACAACCATATGCTTACCTGGAAGTAATTCAAATTAATGAGATTGAGTAGACTTATACTCAAAACTGAAACCAAAAACCCCAAAACCATTTGTTTCTTTCCTAATCTCAGAATATTTTTTCCTTTAGGATTTTCAGTTAAAACTCAATAGATTGTAAGCTTTAAACAAAAGGGCAGATGTTAGATTTGCATCAATTGGAAATGCACTGCTCAATTGCTGTAGATCATTTTTTGAATCTAAAATAACAATAGGAACAGCATAGAAGTCAGCTTGATGGAATGGTTTAGATGCTGCCTTGAACCAGGAGAGTGGATCCTGTAAAAGCTGGCTGGGTGATTTTGGACCAGTCCCTGTCTTTCAATCCAACACTTCTTAAAATTGTTGTGAAAAAAATAGAAGCAGGAAAGTTATTAAAGACTTGAATGTACAAAATAAAAGCAGGATACAAATCTAGTAAGTAAATAAAAATAATGTATCCCCATATTATACTATTAGATAAAAAATAATGGAAAAAATAGTTTGTTTGTTTTTTAGCAAAGATTCCTCCTATTTTTCCCCCTCTTCCTAATGTTTATCCACAATTGATCAACGAGAGTATCGATCCTTTTGTTTATGATACGAATTGTCCAATTGGCTTGTCACCTAAGCCTGTGGGCTGAGACAGAGTGACAAAATTCATAAGACAAAATGTTACCTTGAGAGAAGACATTTGCACAATGACTGCTCCCTTGTGGAAGGCCTCAAAGCTTGTTTCTCAACCTTCTATTGCTTAACATCTGTATGAAGTCTCTGGGTGAGGTAGTTCAGTGAGGCAGGATGTGTTATATAAAATCATCTTTTGGCTCTCATTGGATTTAATAAAATAATTAAAAAAGGAAGGAAGGAAGGAAGGAAGGAAGGAAGGAAGGAAGGAAGGAAGGAAGGAAGGAAGGAAGGAAGGAAGGATAGCTATAGCTCATGGAAAAAGATGATGAGAACAGGGGTAGCCCATATATTTTCTGTTGTGAAGTGGCAGCTTTTTTAAATATTACTATAGGTAGGCTTTTCCTTGGCCCACCAGGTGCTTCTCAGCTGGACAAGAAAAGAGATTCTCAAGGTAATCATAAAATTACATTTATCTCACGTATTGTATGTTCAATGCTGTTAGGATGCAAAGGGTGAACACTGAACATCTGCCACCCTCTGACAATTGCTTCTGGGGTGTCAGTGTAGGATAACAGCAGACAGGAAAAGTTGGCCTTTCAAGGATATTTTGCAAATGCTGATCTGCTCCAACACTTTAAAACTTCAGTCAAATGGATTGTGAATCCTGACACTGGTTGATATTTTCTTTTCATTTTTGTGACATATATTTATGCAAGTTGATTTTTTTTCCCTTTAACAAAAATTGCTCACAGTCAAAAGGTGAAACTGTCCAGATATGTTGTGGGAAAGCAATTATATGTTTTACTATTATTCTTATTTATAATCTTTCATCCCCTTTCAGAAAACTGCATAGCTCTATGTTCACTCATTTCTGAGAGGTTTTTCACCTCCATTGTTCTTCTGCACTTCAGTACTTAATTTTCTACTTTTGTGCTCAAATTTTTGTAAACACATAAAGATAATAAGGGCTATTGAAATTAAAAAACAACAACAACCTCTGCACATCTGATCCAGAATGTAACTGCAGAAGGCAATCTCTCCTGGTGACTCTTATGGCAAGAAGCCTAAAGTGCCATAACATTCTGCACTCACTAGAAACACACACACACACACACACACAGAGAGAGAGAGAGAGAGAGAGAGAGAGAGAGAGAGAGAGAGAGAGAGAGAGAGAGAGAGAGAGAGAGAGAGAGAGAGAGAGAGAGAGAGAGAGAGAGAGAGAGAGAGAGAGAGAGAGAGAGAGTGTTTCATGACTAAAAGAGAAATAAAGTTTCCCATCCTTTGTTCTTTTACTGGAAGGAATACCTCCATACTGAGAAGCTGACTGTCCCCCAGCCTTTCTCTTCCAAGTCAATAGGCTAAAAACAGCAAGAGTTGAAAGTCACACATTGGACCAACAAGCTAGATTTGCTTTCTGTTGCAGATGGATCACCTCCTCATAGGTTGAACTATGGCAAGACTCTCTGGCTTGTAAACTCTTACTTCAGGATTTGTTTCTTACCATAGCAATTCTACCTGCCCTGAAGTTCTTTGGAGAATTTCACAAACCAAGTTATCAACCAAGAAAAAGATTTGTGTAGTAAAGAAAAGATTTGTTTGTGGAAAATATTCAGAGAGGAAATGGTAGGAGAATGAAGAAAGGAAGAAGAGGAAGAGAAAGAAGAAAGGAAGAAAATAAAAACCCCTACTTCCTTCTCCTATTTTTAACTTTCACCTACCCACATTTACTATTCTCTTCAACACTTTCATATTGTCAATCCTTCCTGTTATGTCCTGGGCCGGCAGGCACAGGCTGCAGCAATTGGCCCGGGCAGACCATGTGGATGCCTGGGACAAGAAAGGCTGCTCCCAGCCTTGCGTGCACACGCACGGTGGGAAAAGATCCTTTGCAATGATTGGCCAGCAAGGTATTGTACAGGGGGGCTATAAAAGGGGGCAGCACCATTTTAAAATCTGTTCTGTTGGTGTTTGCAATAAAGGAGAACTGTTGGAACTCATTGCTTCATCTCAATGCCTCTTTTCCTGAAACAGAACATTGGCAACAAAGGTGGGATGCCTGCAAGGCAAACAGATTAAGAAGCCAAGCTGACTCACCAGGGGGGGGCTTGCAGCTCGGGGAAGTGTGGCTCCTGGAGATTGACTTAGCCAGCACTGAGATGCTGGAGGTGAGCTCAGAAAAGGGAGCCCCTCCTCAATCCTTGCAGCAGGAGGCATGGACAAAGTTCCTGGGCTGAAACGATGGCAAAGATAAGCCGGCTTTCAGAATTTGACACAGCTCACCCAGAACTCTGGAGCTCGTACATGGCCCGGGTGGAGAACTACCTCCAGATGAATCAAATTCGTGAAGATGACCTAAAGCTGCCACGCTGCTGTGTGTGTGGGAGCAAGAGACCTTCGAGATTGCAGAGAATCTGGTCACCCCAGCACCATGGAATCAATCACCAACACAGAATTGAACAGGATGCTTTGAGACCATTTTGAACCTAAGCTTTCAGTGATTGCTTGGCAACACGCGTTCGAGCAGAGGGACCAGAGACCTGGTGAGTCTGCAGCAGAGTTTGTTGCAGCCTTGCGACAAGCAGCTAGGCCCTGTGAATTCAAAGACTTGGAGGAGAAACTGAGGGATTGGATGATCTGTGGCCTGTGAAGCCGGGAGTTGCAGCAGAAGCTCTTCACAAAGGAAGGCCTCATGTTCCAAGATGACCTGAGGGAGGTTTCAGCCGAAGAAGCAGCAGGGGAGCTGTGAAGGCCTTGCGGCTTGCCAAGCCCCCTCAAGTTCCAGCCACCATCCATCAAGAGATTGCTCACAAAGAATCCAAACAGGATCCAGAATTGGAAGTGGACCGGCTGCATCAGACTCCAGGGAGAAGGCCTCATGGAGGGAAGGCCCAGCCAGCATCATCCCCTCAGTGCATCAGGTGTGGAGGCCACCATCGCCATGCAGACTGCCGTTTCCACTCCACCATCTGCAGGGCCTGTGGGACGCAAGGCCATATTGCCTCTGTCTGTTTGGGTCGCCAGAAGGAACGTTACCCAGAAGAATTGCCTCAGAAATGTACCAGAGTCCCCAGCCAGAACAGGGTAGGCTTCTGCGCATCACGTAGGAGCATTTTTAGAATGGGGGTCCACAGGCCACTTAGGAAAAAGCTTCACATCAATGTGAAGTTGCAAAAGATCCCCTTGTCGATGGAGCTGGACACTGGGTCTGCTCTATCGATCATCTCCCTAGACACCTTTAACAAGGTCTGCAGCAGAAGCGGCCTACGGGTGAAACTCAGGCCGTCAAACCTCATCCTCACAGATTTCCAAAATTCCAGAGTCAACGTGAGGTGTGAGGCCACACTCAAGGTGCAGCATAGGAATTTTGAGGGGCTACTGGATGTAGTTGTGGTTGGGGGAGACCGTATGAGTCTCATTGGACTCAACTGGTTTGAGGCCCTGGGAATTCAGGTGACTGGAATACACAGCATGCAAACAACAGGCCTGGCTGGGGTCTGCAAGGAGTTTGCAGATGTGTTTAGTCCAGAACTTGGCTCCTACAAAGGCCCTCCTATTTATCTGAGGCTAGACCCAGCCATAGCCCCCATTAAAATCAAGCCACGCAGGGTGCCCTTTGCCTTAAAGGGCAAAATCGATGCAGAGCTGGATAAACTGATTCAGCAGGGTATCGTAGAACCTGTGGACAGTAGTCCATGGGAAATGCCCATAGTTACGCCACTGAAGGCCAATGGTGAAGTCCAAATCTGTGCGGACTACAAGTGCACGCGTAATAAAGCGCTGCAGCAGCATTCGTACCCAGTACTAGTGGTCAGTCACATTCTAGCCTCCCTCAAGGGGGGACAGATCTTTGCGAAGCTTGACCTGGCTTAGGCCTATCAACAATTGCCAGTTGATGAGGAAACAGTTGAGGCCCAGACTATAGTGACTCACAGCGAGGCATTCAAGGTAAAAAGATTGCAATTTGGAATAAACGTGGCCCCCGGCATCTTCCAGAGTGTAATGGAGCAAATGCTCTGAAATATCCGTGGTGTTTGCCTGTACTTTGATGATGTCCTCATCACTGGGGACTCAGCTGACAATTTAGCCGAAAGGCTGAGAGCCGTTTTGCTACGTTTCAGCCAAGTGGGGCTGAAGCTTAAGCAAGACAAGTGCAAGATCGGGGTTACCTCCACTGAGTTTCTAGGATTCTGCATTGATGCTCAGGGCATCCACCCTGCTGAATCCAAGCTGCAAGTAACTCAGCAGGCCCCAAGCACCAAATCCAAGGGCGAACTTCAGGCCTTTCTAGGACTGCTAAATTTTTACCACTCATTCCTTCCTCACAAGGCTGCAGTGGCTGAGCTGTTATACTGGCTCTTGGACAAACAGGCCCCTTGGCAGTGGACAAAAGCACATGAAAAGAGCTTCAAAGAAGTCAAGGCCTTGCTCTCTTCAAATGCGGTCCTCGTGCACTTCAATGAGAATTTGCCAGTGTGCATCGCCTGTGATGCGTCTCCTTATGGGATTGGGGCTGTGTTAAGACACTTGAAGGCTGATGGAACACAAGTCCCAATAGCATACTACTCTAGAACCCTATCATCAGCTGAACACAATTATGCACAGATAGATAGGGAAGCCTTAGCCATAGTGGCTGGCATAAAGAAGTTCCATGACTTCATATATGGCTGCCACTTCATGGTCTTTACAGACCATAAGCCACTGTTGTGGTTGTTCACAATGAACAAACAAACCCCACATATAATATTCCCACGAATGCTGAGGTGGTCTATCTTCCTGTCTGCATATGACCATACACTGGTTCACAAGCCAGGCAAAGAAATGGGTCATGCAGATGGTTTCAGCAGGTTATCATTACAGCAGATAGAGGCAGATACAGCACCTGCCAACTGCATCCTGTCTATTCAGGACTTGCCTGAATCTCCCCTCAGTGCTAAGGACGTGGCTGCAGAAACAGCCATTGATCACACGCTAACACGCGTGCTGACTTGGGTGTTGTCTGGATGGCCTGACACATGTCCAGGCTCAGAATTCCAGAGCTTCTGGCAGAGGAAGCACGAGATTTCCACATTCAAGGGGTGTTTCCTATGGGGTAGCCAGGTAGTAATCCCAACCTCATTGAGGACTAGAGCCCTGCAGTCTCTGCATGAGGGACATCCGGGAATAGTCTGGATGAAGGCGTTAGCACGCAGCCATCTTTGGTGGCCTGGGCTCAACAAAGACATCGAGGCCCAGGTCCACGGGTGCACTGTTTGTCAACAGTCAAGGCCAGAGATGCCCCAGACCCCAGTTCATAGGTGGGAGGAGACTCATACCCCATGGTCGAGGGTCCATATTGACTACGCTGGGACCTTTCAGGGACAATTCTTCTTAATTCTCGTGGACAGCCATTTCAAGTGGCTAGGGGTCATGCCTCTCTCCTCCACTAGCACTGCTAGGACAATCCAGGTGTTGAGAAGGATCTTCACCACACATGGACTTCCAGATGTCCTTGTCTCCGACAACAGACCCCAATTCACGTTGTTTGAGTTCAAGGCATTCCTCCAGGCCAATATGATCTGGCATGCCACATCTGCACTGTTCCATCCAGCTTCCAACGGACAGGCTGAATGAATGGTGCGCACAACCAAGGATGCCTTGAGGATCACTCATGGGACCTGGCATCACAGGCTAGTGGACTTTCTTCTGTGCCACCACACCACACCTTGCACAGCTACTGGAAAGAGCCCAGCTGAACTCCGCTGGGGTCGCTGCCTCATCACAAAACTGGACAGATTGCACCCAGAGCAGGTGGCTTCACGGGCACCTAGGAGACTACAAGTAGGCGATCCGGTCTGGGCAAGGAACTATGTCACAGCAGTCATATGCAAGGTCTCTGGGCTGCTGTCATACGAAGTGGCCTTGGACGATGGTTGTGTGATCCGACGTCACATTGACCAACTGCACTGGAGGCTTCCCAGCAACTCTTCCGCACCTGGCTTGGCTCTTGGGGGGGAGGAGGACCACAATTACAGTTGGGGACCACAGTTTCTCCAACATCCCCAGGCTTCAGCTATTGCTCCAAACAGGAAGTTCGCAGAAAGGGGGATCGCCATGAGGGTAGCTCTGGCCTCTGGCACTCAGGCCACTCCAGCTGCTGGCCTAGGGCTCAAGGGACAGTGCTCCCAAGAGGAGTCCATTGTGGACTTGGGGAATTCCACCCCACCACTAGACTTGGGGAATTCCACCCCCCCAAGGAACCCTGGCTTGGATTTAGCAGATCCAGCCAGTCAGCAGCTGGGTGGGTCCCCTGGGTCTTTGGGGCAACAAAGTCTTGGTCTGCCTAGCCTGGCAGGCGAGCTGGCAGGCCAGACACACACCGGCCATGAGAAGATCAGGGTGGGGCAGAGGTCCTCCCAAATACTTACAAGACTATGTACGGTCCTTGTCAGTTCATGGGCAGGCCTAGTAGTCTGGGTTAAGTAATGCAGCTTAAGGGGAGTGGGAGCATGGCGGTAGCAAGGCTGTAGTGTTGTGTATATATAGATGCAATGTAAGCAATGCAATGGAGTGTTGGAGTATTTAAAATAATAAGTGTGCCTTATTATTTTAGCCAAGGGGAGAGGGGTGTTATGTCCTGGGCCGGCAGGAACAGGCTGCAGCAATTGGCCCAGGCAGACCATGTGGATGCCCGGGACAAGAAAGGCTGCTCCCAGTCTTCCGTGCACACGCACGGTGGGAAAAGATCCTTTGCAATGATTGGCCAGCAAGGTATTGTGCAGGGGGGCTATAAAAGGGGGCCACACCATTTTAAAATCTGTTCTGTTGGTGTCTGCAATAAAGGAGAATTGTTGGAAGTCGTTGCTTCATCTCAATACCTCTTTTCCTGAAAGAGAACACTTCCCATTTGCTCAGCCTATTTTAAACTAATTACAATTATAACTAGCTTGAATCTCATTAACTACAAGAGTATGTGTTAGTCTAAAAAGCCTTTTCTAAAAACTCACTGACATAAAAGTTGAATGCCTTATTATCCACTTGTAAATACTCGGGTAGGAAGATAAAACAATGCCACATATTTAAAAATCTTAAGTCAATATTTATTTCTTTTTTTTACATCGTCCACGGCTATTTTTCAACCACTGTGCAGCTAAGGCAAAAATAATGCTAGCACTTTATTTCTGTTGATTAAAACATAAATCTTCCATAATGCTTGGTTTAATGGGAATTTTTTAACCCAAGATGAAAGTTGAGTGGTAATGAAGAATTATTGTAGGAATACTCTGTTCAAAATTATTCTTTCCATTATAAAAAAATTGCTTCTAGATTAGAGAAGTTTTGATTGGTTTGAAGTGTTACCTATTTTTAAAGTAACTTATTGCATGTATATTTAATTTGTTCAGTTTGTAAATAATATATTACTTCTTTACCTAAATAGGGAGGGGAAAAAATCCACATTTGAATTATCACTCTGACAAAGTAACCACAAGAAGATTGCTAAAATCTGTCTGAAAATAGTAGAGAAAAAGGAAAATATATATTGCATCTTATATTTCAAGAGATAAGCATCTCCTCTTATGATACAATCCTTTTTTGTCTTTCTTATCCTATTTATTAATATGATCACTCAACTTGCAATTCTCTGGATGGATGACATAGGATCAAAATCAAAAACATTAAACTCAAACCATCAGACAGAAAAGAAAAATCATAACATAACTGATACCAGTTCTCAATCAGTCGTTACCCATCTGTTATTGGAGGGTGGATCCTGAGTGGAAAATCTAGGTCTTCAGTGCCTTATGGAAGCCCAAATGCAGATAGTCTGCATTTACTGACTGCTTTGTTTAATGACCATTCAAAGTTATAACAGTTTTACAACTAGTCTTCGCATTTATGACCATCATGGTATCCTATGGTCATGTGATTGCCATTTGGTTGTTTTGCAATTGGTGCACATTTATGACCATTGCAGTGTCCTATAGTCATGTGATTGCTATTTGGGTGCTTTACAATTGGCTTCCAACAAACAGAACTAATGGAGAACATGGAATTAAACTTACATATTTTTGGTCTTTGTTCTGTCTATTGTTTTTTGTGATTGCACAGAATTTCAACTGGCAAACTGTGTGACCATGTAAATTGATTAAATAAATATACAATTTAAGGCTGCATCCACAGAAATACAAATTCTACATAATGGAAAGTAATCTTTCCACATTTTTTTAAAATATTAGTCAGACCAGTTCTGCGCTCCTATCCCAACTCCCCAAATATAAGCAAGTTTCGAATTGGAGCAAGTTTTTAGAATGGCAGAATGGATAAAAATGGAATTAGAAAGAAATATTGAAGGGTCTGGAAAAGGCTAGCCTTAAGAATTGAAGACAGAATGATATGATAGCATGTCTTCAAATAGTAGAAAATAGAAAGTTCTTTGCAAATAGATTTATTCTTTGTAAATAGAAGGTTGCTGGCCAAAACCTGCTTTATATCACCCGAGAGTATAAAATACAAGCTCTTAAGTTTCAGAAAAGCCAATAAATACAACAGTAAGAGGATGTACAAGGACAGGGAAAACAATTAAATAATTTTAAGTCTTCTTTCCTTGCTTCTTTTTTTTAAAGAAAAGCTTATATAAACATATTTTTCTGTACATTAAACAGTCAGAATGAATCTATATTTCTTAAAATAGAAAAGTTTATGTAATAACTGATCCTGTATAATCCATGGTAGACAGACCAATACTTTATTTCATCATGTATTCATTAGCTCTAAAGGGTGAGGTAGGGTGAGTTTGGTCTGTTCAAGTTCCAGTTTGCAATTGATTCATATAACCATTTTTCTTTTCTTTTCTGCAGCCTGTGTGGGAAAGAAGTAGCTTATAAAATGCTCCCTAGGTCTTCAAAATTTAATTAGTGGGCAGCACTAAAATGGAATGGGTTTAATTTAGTTGACTCTACATGAATGTTTTTATATTTTAGTCTGTCATAGACCTAAAAGGTACTAATTGAACTGACATGGAATTGGCCTTGTGGTTTGTCTCCTCTTTGGTCAATATATTGTGTGAAATATGTGCACCACATTGTAAAACAGAATTCCATCAGGCTGATTCAGCAACTTCAACCAGAAAAGAGTTCTTGAAACTGACCTGGGACAAGGGAAGGCAGAAAACCTCTGCCAATAGTTTTGCCTACTGTATATTCCTTATGCTGAGTACTAACCAAGCATTAGTTTGTTATGCTTCAGAGACAAATAGAAGCACATTGGCATCAATTTTTAACATGAAAATGACAATTTGGAAACAGTTACACCATGTTCCCAGCTTGTTCACCTGAAAGAGGCCCTCAATTGTTTGGTTTTAAATGAAAGGGAGGGGAAACCTTAAGCATGGCATTCAGTGATCAGATGGAGATGCACTTTCAGTCTAAGCAAGCAGTGAAATAGCATATTTGAATCTCAGTCTTTTAGGACTGCCATGTTGTCATTTCTTGTCACCTCTCTGGGTTTCAAGAGATGGTTAATGGCAATTTTTAGAAGGAGCTATAATAGGTTTTACAAAGAACCTAAAGGCCTGTTTATATCAGCATCCATGTCTCAGTGATCAACCAAAGGGTCATTTCAAGAATATAAGTATAGTGATACCAATATAGCTTTCTATGTTGCTATGTAGGACTGTCCGAGAACTACAATCCACCTTGACTCATGATGCCTAGAGTAGGTTGCAATTTCTAGTTGACCTTGGCTATTCTTGAAGGAGACAAAAGAGTTGGACCTGATTAGTATTTGGATGATTAAGAAATCCTAGGGCTGTAGGTTGGAGATGGTAATAATAAACCACTTCAGCACTATTGCCAAGAAAGCCCACATTCATTCATGTATGTGCTGTATATCCAGGCATATCAGGTGTTATGCTGAACCAAAGAGAGTCTTTACAATTTTAAAGACTGATATTAAGGCCATCTAAAACAAAAATCAACCTTCACTGAGTGAACCCTTAAAGACGCCTCTGAGAGCCAGTTTGCTATAGTGCTTAAGACTGGAAACCGAGAGACTCTGAACGCTAGTCTGGCCTTAGACAGAAAGCAAGATGGGTGACCTTCAGCTAATCACTTTCTTTCAGCCATAAGAAGGAGGCAAGGGCTTACTATATCCAGAAACCTTGCCAAGAAAACTGCAGGGACTTGTCCAAGCAGTCTCTGAGAACTGGACATGATTAAATGGGGGGGGGGGAAATATAGGTTAAAGGTATGTTTATTGAAGAGTTTTAAAATTATTAATTTTATTATTATTATTATTAATTTAATTTCTATGCCGCCCTATTCCTGAGAACTCAGGGCGGCTCACAGCATAATAGAAATTACATACATATAAAAATGCTCTTTGATCAAATATATCAATACTCTATTGATATATTTCTTATTGATGTCTGTGTTAATTAGTGATTTAGTTGTTCATTAGTCAAATAAGATTTTTATAATAGAAGTTTGCTTTATGTAATCAATGTTTTATATATTTATTATGTATTTATTTAATGGATTTTTGTTTTGCTGCTGGTTTTGATTTTTTAAAAATTATTTAGTGCAGACTTGAGCATAAACTACATACAAAAATACCTGTATGATAATTTGTAATGCCTTCTGTCACTGCAGTTAGTTCATCTATTTTGGGAGAGGGAGACAAGGTTGCATTATCTTTTTGTTATTGCTTTTAGAAATTATTAGTTAAATTAAAATATCAAAGGAATCAGATAAATAATGCTCACACATTATTTCACTTTGGTATACATGTAATCAAGTACCAATTAATACTTCTTTAGTACATTACTTCTTTTGTACATTATATAGTCATTATAGTTTTAAAAAATAAACTGCATTAAGCAAGATATGCAAGACAAGATGAAATAAAAAATAAATGGAAATTGATGATTTCCATATTGTTTAAATTGATATCCTATTTGTGTTTATATAAAGACATCTTGATAGAGTGCTGTTTATTTCCTTAAAAGAAATCTAAGGTAAGGTAGCATACAAACATAACAGAAAAAGGATATCCATTTCTAATTATATAATGAAAAATATAGAAAAAAAAACGTTCAATTTGAACATGGTTATATTTAGATGCTCATATCCAATGAAATAAAAAGGATTTCAAATACATTTAGTCTACTATAAATATATTAGGCCAAGATCCAAATCAGTGTCAAAAAGTCAATGAGCCGCATCTAGAGTTAATAAATTTAAAATAAACATTATTCATAAAAATGAGACAACCAATCTAAGCAGTACTGAAAAAAAGATACATATTTATAAAAAGCTCTGACTTAAAAACATGTTAAAGGGATGAATTTTAAACAGCACACACAGACAAGGCCAATCATGCATCCCTTAATGATATATTTAATTGTCTAGGATTGAAGTTTTATTTTGATGTTGACATTTTTCTGGTATTAATTCCAGCTATCAGAATGCAATTTAAAATGACTTTCTTCTATATCTAACTTGGGTTAATGACTTTCATGCTGGTGCAAAGAGCATAAGCCCAAAGGTGATTTTAAAGTAACTCATAGACACTGACTTTTTGAAAACTCATTAATGCACATCCACACACACTTTGGTCATGTACAGACATTGGTGTGCTATGCAGCCCAATTGTATGCATGGTGCTTTGTATTTAAAATTAATCTGACAGAGTTTATACTCCCAAGTAAGAGCTGACATCATGGCATACTCATTACCGGATTGTGACCCACACAAACAATTAAAGAACTGCACGTTTCTGTCTTAATTTGTGAACCATTAAGTTATTGCTTCCATAGTCTCTCTGTGTTTTAATGCCATCCTAAAAGATAAGAATATATTAGTACACCATCACAATAGTACTGTGACAATGATTTTTTTTTTTCAAACAAATGAGTATCAAATATGCCCTTGGCCGTGACAGATGTTGGTTCTCAGTTTTAATTTGATTTGGGTCATTTGATTTGTATTTGACTTGAGCTAAAATTGTGGGCAAATCCAGTCTCTGAAAGTTAAGGAGCACATTCCAACAAGAGAGCCACAATCTAACTGACTTTGGCAAACTAAGAATAGCTGTGCTGTCTTATGCTAACTTCACTTGACAAACTTTCAGTAAAAGGGATCCATCCAGAGATAATCAGATAGCAATGAGTATTGTATAGCTTAGAAATCAATCAATCAGTCAGAATAGAGCTGGAAGGAACTTGAGGGTCTTCTAGTCCAGCCCCCTGCTCAAGCAGGAGTCCCTATACTGTATCATTTCAGACAAGTGGCTGTCCAGTCTTATAACCTTCCTGCCTTAAAAAATATGTCAGCTATGCAGCTTCAGCTCTACAAGAAGAGGGCATTGGTTCTCTCCAAAAGATGGCAATTGAAGATTGAAGATTGCCCTGACAACAAATTCACTCAGAGGTGTGTTAACATTTTTTTAATAGTAAAAATAATAACAATAATAATAACCTCCAAAGTTCATCGCAGGATTTAAAAATATCAAGTGTCCAATCTTGTAAGCCCCCAATCATTTAAAATCTATCTTACTTTGTCCCCAGCTCTCTTATCTTTTAAATACTTTAGTAGTTTGACCAAATACAAAGTTTGAGGGACTTAAAATAGGAGAGTTACATTTCTTTTGATTTCTATTTTTGTTTCCTCCTGTGTTCTATTAAGGAATTATGAATGTTAATTAATATCAATACTATTTTCTTAATCAACATAGTACAATGATATGAAAGGGGCTATAAAAAGAGGATCTTTTCTGACTAGAAAGGGATGAGAAATGTATTTGGGAGGTTGGAGGTTGTGATTGTGGATTTAGGTGCCAAACAAATGGGGACATTGACTCATTAATGCAAACCACATAAGAATTTCAGGACTTTCAGATCTGCTCCTTATTTAAAGGAAGGTTTCAAGTTTATTTATATTTTAATTTATATGGCTGCCCATCTGAAATTCTGGGTGGCTGACATTGTTAAAAGAAAACGGGAAAATAAAGCAAGTCAGAAAAGCAGAAAAACAACACGTATAGATTCATCAAACACAATTCAACACAACCATGAACAGTCTCAGCTACATCTTCAGACTTACAAAGGCTTACAAAGGCTGACAAGGTAAGGGTCAATCTAATATTTGATAAATGATACTCCAGCCTTCTGGTGCTATGGCAGAACAAGCTCTTTTCCTGGGTTATGCAGATAGCATTCCTTAAAAGATGGAACCTAAACCATGCCTTTTCTACTGGACCCAAAGGGATGGGTATATATAACAGGGGAGATGCAGTCCCTCAAATAGTCCAGCCCCTTGTTAGGTGAGTTTTCTTCCATTTTACAATATTTCCTGCCAGAGTTGTTAAGTGAATCACTGCCTGTTGATAAGTTAGTAACACAGTTGTTAAGCAAAGTCAGTGGGTAAGAGATTCACTTATCAGAAGATCACAAAAGCTGATCACTTGACTCTGGGATACTGCAACGATCATAAATGTATGCCAATTGGCAAGTGTCTGAATTTTGATCACTTGATCATGGGGATGCTGCAGCAGTCATAACTGTGAAAAATAACCATAAGGCACTTTCCAGTGGTGTTGTAACTTCGAATGATCAGTAAACGGGTTTTCATAAGTCAAGGACTACCTGCTTGACCCTAATTTTCTATCCAGTTTAAGACCAGGCATTCACAAATACATATAAAGAAGCCCAGTGTGCTTTGAAACTGCTGTATTAAATGGCAATAATGTAAATTACCTTGGGAATCTGATTTCAACTGAAAAGTAAAGTTTTAGTTCACTATTTAATGTTGCACACTAACAGGAGCTAGTATGGCTGCCATTGAAAATTTCCAAATTAGAAAGATCACTCAAAGACAGTTTTTTTTGGTTTCAGGGGGTTTTACCCTGTGGTTCAGCAAACTGAAGCAAAGAATCAGTGACGTGTCTGCATGCTCTGTCTAGTTTTAGACAGCTTGCATGCTTTGCTTGACAGAATATATTTAGTATGCTTTTCCTTCTCTCTCCCTTTTGTATTTTGTTTCTTCAGTACATTCAAATTACAGTTATTTTCTAAACTTTTCTTAAAATGGTCCCTTCATCTGGCCCAGCAATAACATCATTTGCTTTGTGTCCCAACTTAACAACTTTTGCCATCTGAATAAGAATTTTTTCCTCATTTTTAAAGATATTTTAGCAGTGACAATACTTACACAGTATTTGCAGAAATAGTATTTGATGGCCTTTGAAGGATATTTTTTGATGACAAAAAACCCCTGCCATATTAGAGGAGTGTTACAAATATAACTTCTTGGTAAAAAGTAGTCTTCTCCGAGACAAGCTGAATTCCAGAAAGTACCTCAACAAATCCCCAAGCCTTTTTACTTGGTAACAATATAGAAGTGGCTTGTTATTCATTTCTTCTCAAGGTTTTATTTTTCAAGTTCGCAGTCTATTGGTCTCCTATACAAATATTAACCTGATCCATTCTTGTACGAAGCTCCTTCCTTAACGCGGCTGATTGGAAAAGCTAAACAATGATGGTTAATAATGGATAGAAAGTCATCAGGATTGTAGGCTATCCTAGAAAGTTGAAAAAAATATAGGCAAATATTATCTGTAGAACTCCTAGCAGGATGGGGGAATCAAACAAATACACAGATTTGTCCATGAAGTCACCAGAGATCCAGCCTAAGTGAAAGGAGACTTTACAATTTTCATCATGCTCATCTGGTAATTTTCATTTTATCATCTATTCCATGGGAGACTGGGTGGGTGAAGTTCTCCAATATCCAAATCCACCTAAATCAAATTTAGTGTGGCAGCCAGCATTTATCACAGTCCACTGTTACTTGCTGTATCTTTTCAGGCGCTCACTCAGTATAGTATACTTAGCACCAGGGCTTTTTTTTTCATAGAACACCCAGAACGGAATTCCGGCACCTTTTTTTTTTTTTTTTAGAAAAAAAGAACTGCTGAAGGGGGCATGGCTGCCTTGGGGTCGAAATAGCCTTGTTCGGAGGCTCTGCGACACGGGACCTGTAAAGCCGCCAAAACAGCGCAAAACAGCTGTTTTTCGCGGCGGAAAAAACCCCTCCTCGGTCGGAGAAGGGGCGAAGAGCTGTGAGTGGGGGTTGAGATCCTCTGAAAACTCCCAGAAAAAATGCTCGGGGGGGAAGAAAGAGGACTCCCCGTGCGCTCACAATAGCTCCAGCCCGGAGCAGCATCTGTCAGCTGACAGACCAAGACGCTGAGACCAGCCACCACTCGAGGAAAACTTTTCAAAGAAGCACAGAGATTGACAGACTGAATTCAGGAGCTTAAAAAGCAAGTATTTCTTATATTTTACCTCGGATCAATTACGTCCACAATAAACAAAAGGTACCCAAAATGGCAACCACTTTTACTTTAGAGAGAAAGTGACCGGAAGAGAAAGGCGAAAGAGAAACTGTAATGCGAAAGAGACCTCTAGAGGGCAGCAGAGATGCATAACTTAAAAACTTTGCAAAATAAACCTAAGGATGTATATAAGAGAGATATAAGAGAGTACATGTTGGCAATATAAGCGTAAGGATTAATCCTCAGCATAAAGAAGCTTGGCTAACAGTGGATTGAAGATAGGATGGCCACTATGCAGTCCAAACTGGTGCCCTCAAAGGTGGCAGCACCCTCCCCAGCCCAGATCCTTAAAATACCAGGGAACAACTTACCTGCCCCCCCTTCCTCCATATCTACAGAATCCCAGCCCCCCCCCATGGGTCTACTCAGGCCTCTCCAGAAATGACGATGAAAGAATTAAAAAATGCAACGTCAACAACTTTTGAAAAAATAAGGAGAAAGATGGACATGATAATAGACATGTATGAGAAAAGGTGGGAAGAAAGGATGAGGACGATGGAGGCAGTGGAACAAAGCAGAGAAGTGGAGAAGATGGTGGAAGATCAAAGCAAAGCAGTTATTGAGGACTTGGACCAAACCGGAGAAACAGTACAAACGCACAGTGGGAAAATGAGAGAAGATATTGGGAGAAATTCGAAGAGGGTCTGGGAAGGGGTTGAAGAAAAGATGGAAGAGGTGGAAAGACAAGAAGAGAGACAACTTACTGAAATGAAAAGTTAGGTGCAAAACCACTCAACTATGATGTACTATCGCCAGATGATGACAGCAATTAGGGGCAAGAGACTGGAAAAATCCCCAAATGAGAAACAAGAAGATTTGAAAAGAATTGTTATAAAAGCATTGGAAAAATATCTAGGAGAGGAGGCTAAAAATTTCTCTTGGCAAACTGACAGAATCGATAGAGTATGGCTTATATGGAACCAAGGGACATTGCAAGCAATAAAGAGAGACTTATTACTTGGAAGGGAAGCTGTGTTATGGAAATCCACCTGGCAGAGGAAGAAACCCAGAATTCGACTGAAAAGAAGAGAAACTTAATATTTTATGCAAGGAATTAAAGGCAAAGAATTATGGACTGATTTAAGGACTAAGTGTAAGAGCAAGAGACATGAGAGGGTGATTAATGGAAGATATATATTAAATAGACTAAGAATGTACGTGTTGAAGGGAGGGGTGTATCGACATGAAAATTATTAATTTTAATAAGATGACTTGTTTGTTTGATGTACAATGGATAGATCTGAAAAGAAGTGAAATTTAAAAATTTTAAAATGTAGTTGGCTTATAGTTAAACTTTTATATATGGAGTGAAGAAGGTCTACAAATTTAAAATGATTGTATTAAGTTAAAAAAAAGAATTGCTTTCCTTTTACAGGTAAAGAATAAAAAAGAAAAAAAAAGAAAAGAAAAAAAGCACTGCTTAGCACCATTTTGCTTTTACTTATTTGGAAGGTTAGGCTGCAAAGAACAGAGGTGAATGAAGATTTCAGTTCAATCTCTTTCCAGACTAAATTCTTTGCTTCTTTGAATTAAGCTGCTTTTTTTGTTGGATCAGACCATTTTTCTCAATTACCTATCTTAACTAGCAGTGGAAGCAAGAGACAGAAGGTTTTTGGATTTTTTTTTGTAACAATCCTGACTAAAAAGGAGAGCTATATTTTTGTTACATTCTTTTAGGCTTCTCATTATTATTACTTTTCTTTAACAAAGCTTCTTTATGCAGTAGATACCATTTAATCCCCTGGTTTTGTTTTAGGAAGAACTTGTTACTTATTTTTATGATATTGTATATATTATGACTTTCAATTTAGTAAGCAGTAGAAAGGGATCAAATGGTGTTCCAGAAGAGAAATGTCATTGGCTTTCTCCCTACAACATGTAAATAAACTTTTTGCTAAATAAATAACTTAATCAGATTTTGTGCACAATCAGAACACATATAATCTTGAATTGTACATTTCCCTACATAGTTTGGAGAATTTCAGCCTGCCAATCTATGTTTACAAGTAGTTGTATTAGTAGTTCAGCTGCTGGAAGAATGTTGAGTTATATTTCTTTCCACCTCCACAACATAGAAAGTTTTCTTAAGTTACTAACATAATTTCTGTCATATAAAATAAGCCCAATTTTATATTTGCATTTACTATAGAAAAGTCATCATTAGCCTATCTTTTCTTCTCTCCCATTTTTTGTCACCAGCTGCTATTTTTTTCTTCTATCCATGGATGTGTTTGGTATGGTTCGTAAACGTTACTATTTCTGCCTATAAATATTTTCAGAATCCATGTTTTATTAAAGAAAAAGAAAGGAAACACATGTGGGAGAGAAAGGAAAGGAGACCGAAGGAGGAGCAGCTGTCACTCCCTCTTCCCCTCCCTTTTTCCTAACTAGCAATATAATATTCCATAAAAATAATGTGTGCAATTTGCGTGCCAAAAATGCCTTTATGGGCTTGAATCACATTAATTCTTTTAAATCATTCTAAGGGCATTAAGGATGTGCAAATTGCTTCTACTGTAAGAGGCAAGTTGAGCATCTGCAGCTCAAATCAATCTTTCAACTCAAAAATTCTTAAGATCAGAAAAGCTTTTGTCAAAACAGAAAGAACTCTCTTGACTATTGTCATCCTGAAGGCAGCTTCTTTTACTGGCTTTCTGGAGCTTCCTTCAGTATGCTTGTTATTGTTTTTAATAATACCCTGCCTTCTATTCATATTAATCATATCTCATCAGCCACCTGTCATTTATCATTTATTAGTTGCTATAAATGAATATAATAATTATGCTGCTTTCAAGCAAATGGGATCAAATGCAAGGATTGGAGCCCAGCAGGTTCTTAGGAGCTCTGAAATGTAATGGGACTTAAGCTCACAAAGCTGTGTGTTGGATCATGGCCAAGAAGTAAGAAATACTCAGAGGCTTCTCCCTCTTCAAAGAAAGGCCTCCAAAACTTGTTCATTTTTAGCATCCGCCTTTCAATGCCCAGCTCTAAAGCTAAACTTGCTCTCTACCAATTGTGCCCAGGAAAGTTCAAGGTTTTTTATGGTACTAATGTTTAAGCCATGACTGATACTCCCTATATTAACCTATAAGTCAGGAACCAAATAGCTTTCATTTCTATATTTTTATTCTGAATTTTGTAATATACAGCCATTCTCACTGTATGCATAGCCACTGGCTTCACCTTAGAAACAAGGTTAAACTGCAGCAGCATTGTAATACTTCCAATGCTCCAAATTTCTCATCACTCTTTCCAGGTGAGGGATTTAAAAAAAAATGCTATACTAGAATAGGGGTGTCAAACTCGCCACGTCACGTGATGCAACATATCATGACTTTTTTCCATTGCCAGTAATGGGGTGGGCATGGCTTCCATATGATGAAATCAGCCTGGGGGCCAGCAGTTTGATACCCCTGTACTAGAAGGACCTTGTCCCATTGCATTTGTTTGTGGTATAATTTCATTTTATTAATGGTAGTCAAATATGCTTTATTTTTTTAACAGTGATGGTTTACAAAAATTTACAAAAACATACAGAATACTTACTAAATGCAAAACATGGAGGAATGGGGAGCAGGTTTTCAAGGGAGTCTGTTTCTTAAATTCTCTTATAAGGAAACAGTGGGGTTGGAGTCAAGGTTTATCTCTAAAATCAATTCAGAGGTCAGCATTCAGTTCCTAACTAGGATAGAATGTCCCATTGATTTCATAGTTTTCTGAACACAACAACAGCAGCTGACAATTCAAGAATGAAATTTTGCCCCCTCCATCAAAAGGACCATTTTGCTATACTAAGGTAAAATTGTAATTGTATTAATTATAAATATGATTTGTTTAGGTCTATAAGACCACAGTTTCAGATATCCAGATGATCACTAGGAGGTGTATTATTTTATGTACTTTAACTCTCTTCTATCTAATAGTCATTTGGATTTTTCAACCACATTTTGTAGCCCTAGACTGAATGGACCATCTCATACATTTTCATTTTGTTAAAACTGATATCTGATAATGTGTTTGATCTAGTAATCTAATAATACCAGCTGTTTTGAGACAGATCACCTTTATTGTGTTGCTTTCTGTTTTTGTAATAAGGAAATCTCCTTACTGTGTTTCAGAACAAGTTTGAGATCTACTGTTTCTCTGATTGCTATCAGAATTATGCCAGTCAACTTCAGAACCACAGATATAAAACCTGTAACTTCAGGTATAGCACTTATACATAGAAATGGTTTACATACTTTCAAATTGGTAGCTAGTCCTTTTAACGTAGAGTTGTCTCTCCTTAAATACTCAAACAGGCTCTCTCCAGTCTTTTAACAAGATCTGCTGTCACATCATCAACCATCAGGAATAATCATAAAGGGTCATTTTCTTCCTCTGTTGGAGCATCCAATAAGAAAAACATGAACCCTCTTAATTGTTTACAAATAGAATGGTTTCACTAGTTGTACTAGGGGAACATAGATATTAAAAAAATGGATCACCCAGGTAGAAAAATAATCAACACTAAGCTGTTGAATCCTTCAGGACTACCGTCAAACAGACTTGATCTATCTCAAGTGTCCCTCCTTTTGTGAAGTGACACAAAAGGCAACTGGGAAATTTGGTGACACCAATTATTTTAGAACTTTCTTCCTCTATAACAGGGGTGTCAAACTGCCGGCCCGCGGGCTGGACGTGTCATCTGGAAGCCATACCTGCCCCATTGCCAGCAATGGCAAAACCGTCCCAATACATTGTGCAACATCACATGACATTGCAATTTTGATATGTCTGCTCTACAAATTAGAATAGCCCCTTTCATGATCATGTTCTGAAAATTGTGATTGTCTTTCAGAAACCTTTCAAACATTTGGTGTTTTTAATATTTAAAATTATTTTTTTACAAACTTAAAAAATAAACCCAAACAAAAAAAGATACAGAAAACAGTTGAAAACAATAGAAAATGAAGAGGGGAAAAGATGCTCAAAGCAACTTCCAAGCAGTTATAGACATATTTGATGCCATTTTTCTCTCGTTCAAAATTATATAAACCAAATTCCCTTATATGGCCCATTTTAATTTGTAAATCCAATCTTTTATAAAAATAGGTGTTTGCTCTCTAATCAAAAGGTCAATTTAGCCACTTCTTCAAGTTCTAGCATTTTCATAGTTCACCCCTTCTGTTGAGATTAACCTTTGAGCAATTTCAGTTTTTTTGTGTCATGATTTGGATTTTTCAATATGCTATTTCATTAAAATTTGGGACTATTTTAAACTTTTATATGATTGGATGTTAGTTGCTGGGAGCCCAATTAATTAGGCAACATACAAATTCAATAAATAAAGTAATTCAATGAGATGAATATCCTTATGTACAATACAGAGAACTTCCTGAGAAATTCCATCATATCAACATCTTCAAAGGAATAAAATTCACAAGAGAAGAAAGCAGTAACATTTTACCCTTCCTGAGTATCCTCATTGACAAAGGGAAATTAAAAACACAAGTCTATTATAAAACCACCCACACTAACAAAATGCTCCATTACCAAAGTAACCATCTAGCCTCCCACAAGAGAAGCTGGTAAGAATGCTATTTAGATGATCACAAACATATTTCAGCAATCCTGAACATCAGGAAAAAGAAACAGATTGATACAATATTTTTCAACAAAATGGATTCCAAAAGACCCAGTATAAGGACAGCTACTGCATAGGGTAAACAAGCAGAAGACTAGCAGAATGCATCCATTAATATCAATTAGCAGTCAGAAGACATGATGAAAACACATAGACTTCATCAAAGTTTCAATCTGGATTGCCATCAGAGGAAGAAATAATCAGGAAGATTTTGGAATGTGCAGAGATGGACAGATTAACTATGAGGCTGAAAGACAAAGAAGATACAGACTACTATCAAATTTGGAATTTATTTTATTCTTGGTTAGAGAAAAGAATGAAGGATTAGGAATTGAACATGTATTAGTTTAGCAAACTCCAGACAACTTGTTGGTTGGAAAAATTAACATATATTGATTAAAAAAATTAATAAAAAAGATTGGGAAAAAAAACAAAGTTTCAATCTGTAAATTTTGATCATCCTAGATTAAGATAAATCCAAAACTGCTAAAGAATTCCTGGAAGTCTGGCACTCAGACAAATCAGTTATCAACAGGCACACAGAAATAAACAACATCTATTTACCTTTTAAAAGAGACAATCAAAAAGATAAAATGCCAGCAATCAACACTCAGATAAGCAGAGATTAACACCAAGATTAATACTAGTACCTAGAACAATACAGCTGGAAGGGACCTTGAAGAATTTCTAGTCCAACCCTTTGTTTGAGGAGGAGACCCTATACCATTTCAGTTAAATGGTTGTCTAGTCTCTTTTTTTGAAAGCCTCCAGTTATGGACCACTGGACTGATGGATCACTAGACTAGCAAGGAATAAACAATACCCCAATCAAGGAATCTAGACATTAACACTGACAGGGCAAGGCACTTGTATATAAACAGAGAGCAAACCCCACTCCCTTCTAACACTGATGATGTTACCAAGTTGAGTAATGAGATGTCTGCAAGAAAACAACTAAGCTCAGAGAGCACCAAGGACTGCACAGTTCAACCTGAGTCACAAATATTTTTTTTCTGTTACTAATTTAGTTTTAGTTATCCTTCTCCACTTACTCACAGAGACTGAGCAGATTCCTTCAAGACATGGTACACTCAAAGGCACAGTATATGATTAAACAAATTTGACTCTACCTAAATTTTCCCAAACACCCAAGAAGTCAAATCAGTGTGAAGCATTTTTCTTACCCTTCACCACATGGCTGTTTGATTTTCCTTTGAGTCAGACCTCCTCCATCCTGACCTATTTGTTCCAATCTGCTTCTCCTCTGGGCTCTTCAAGTGTTGATCTTCCCCCAGTTGATTTGCTAGGTGATTTCCTAAGCATATGAAAACCTGCCAATCTCCATTTTTTCCTGTTGCTAAAACATACCCAGCTAATACTACTCATTCTTTTGCAATCTGAAGCTACTTCTCTTCTCTGATAAAGAATGCTGCAGGATGAACACCATGGTTTTTTTTTCTTTTCCACCTCTTGCTTATTCCCAAGTAGCCTTCTTAAATAAGAGTCAAATATTCCTCCTAGCTTTTTGCTGTTATTGTGGTTTTGTTTTATTAAGCTGTCTGTTTCTTTCCCTTCCTTCTTGCTTAACCTTTTAGGAAGCACTTTTACTGTGCTTTCTTCTCCCAGGTACCTTTTCTTTATTAACATTCTTAACTCCCCGAGTTTCATTTTTACCTCAATTCCTTGGGGAAAAAGGATCTTTCTCTTCCTGGCAGGAGATCCTTAATTCTATTCTCCTTCACTGGCTCCAAATTGTCTAATCTTTTTGTTTGCAGCAACAGCTCATCTCCTGTTAACCACAACTTAATCTCTACCTTCTACTTCCTGTTTTTGGAAATGCTGTCTCCCCCATCCCAATTCAACAAGAATTAAATAATATATAAGGGGCACCATTGGATTCCTATCTATGTCTGACATAGGCTTTATAATGCAGTATATAAGGAATCTAAATAGTCTTTATGAGCAAGGGAATCTTTCTGATGCAGAGTACAACATTTTCTATCAAGTTAAATAAATATAAATAAACAGGACATTTGGAGCACAACACGCTTAGATTCAAAATAGCCTTACTTAACATTTACTTGATGTTCTTTAACTTTTTTTTACTTATTTAGGCTTAATTTTGAAGGAAAAAAAGCATCCTACTAGTTTAACACAAAACATTCTGGCTACAGTAATATATTTTACAATTGCTTACCTCTTCAGGCAAGTTTTTGGTGTTTTTTTTACGTAACTCACTTATGAGGAATCTATCTTGCCATTTGGTAGAGTGAGGCAATCGTTTTAATAGCTATATTAAGCAGTGCCAGCCCTAAATTTTCTCCAGCCTCCATCCACTGTCTGATGAGGGGAGACAGAGGCATGTGCTATCTCTCAGGAATGCTGGGAGTTGAACTTTATCTACCTTAAAGATGTTGAGGTTGAAATCATTGTGCTGCATGTTTCATTCTCCTTCCTCTCCAAATAGCAGTCTGCCTTCAATATTGATATAAAATTAAATGGCCACTAAAGTCTTTCTTGTGCTGCTTGTTGGCCCCATCATCCATTTTTGCCCCCAGTCACCTAAGAGAGGAAGGTTTCACTCTCAGCTTCCAAATAACTTTTGGGCATATGAAAAAAATGGTGAAGCAAAGGCATCTATTAAAAATAAAGCATTTCCAGTAGGCTGGAAATAACTATGTGCATATATATGTGTATATGTGTATATATATATATATGTGTGTGTGTGTTTGTGTGTGTGAGTGTGAGTGTGTGTATACAAACACATAGTGTTTTTGCTAGGTTTTGAATGAGTTTGTGAGAGTGAGTGGGTGGGTAGGTTTATACAAGCACACAGTGTTTTGGCTAGGTTTTGAATGAGCAACCTTTGACTTACAAGGCCCTTAGAAAGGATAGTATTATTAAGAGACATATGCAGCAGCTGCTGAGCATGTTTATTTCATTCAGGGCCAAATTTTTTACACCGTATTGTTTGGTTTAATTGGTCAACATGTTGATCTCTTTATACCTGCAGTAAATGTCTGAGAAAATCTGTCAGACTATCCTACTGGATAGTTGCATGTGTAACATTACGAATCTATTGTTTCTCAGCTCATCTTCTCATCAGTTTCAATGCACACAATTCATTTAATAAGAATCCTGTCTAATGAAGTGGCTGATATTTTTAATGTAAGAAGAATCTGAGTCAAAAATAATAGATTAGTTTCAATAGCTGCTGGGATAAGAAATTAGTGTAGTTCACCACGACACTGTGCAATCTTTGCATTACAGCAGGACCAATATTAGCTTCACTTTGAACTGCACTTACAGAAAATTAGGCATTAAGTCACAATACAGTTGAAATTCCAGCATGATAAAAATGAACTTTAAGTCAGAAATTCTAAAGCTTTGATCTCATTTTAGATTCCTTCATATAGCCAACCTTATGAGTAGTGTTATATATTACCATTAAGAATGCTTTCCAGTTACTGGGAGTAGGACAGCATATACATTTAAAATATTACTGTTGGTTGCACAGTCAGCCAGGTGGATTTACCATTTTTGTCCATCTCTCCAGTCCTTCCCAAGGATCTGGGTTAGGCAGATGTTATTGTTCTATAGTGTTAAAGGTATTGTTTCAGGATGTAAGCTGTTCTAAGTAAAGCTGCCTTTTGCAATTGATCAATGTGATTTTGTCAGTACTGATGATATTCAAATGGTGCTCCAGATACCGGTATTTTGGGATTGCACCTAAGAGGCTTCTTATTATTAATGGTATTATCTTTTATTTCTTTTGCTACAGTTGTTCTATTTGCAGGTCTTTGTATTTTGTGGTTTTTCTCCAGTTCTTTCTTTTCTACTCTGGTACTGCAGCAGCCACCAGTCAGACTTTTTTTTTTCTTTCTTATCAACAATTATTGGTGTTTTTTTTTTCTATTCTCTGGTCCCTCTAGGTGTTTTTTCCCCCCCAGGCTATCTCAATACACTATTGTTTCTGTTTTCTCATGCCTTTATTTGAAGTCAGTCTGTGTGATCTTCTTGTAGCAGCTAACTACTGTCTCTCCCATTCCACACTTGTTTGCTTCAAGGTGGGAGCACTGATCTCATGGAAGACTGACATTTGTTCTATGTTAAAAGAAGGTTTACTTTTAATTGGTTTGTCAGAAACAGCAATAAAAAATGAGCAACTGTCATTTCAGTGTTCAGTGTCTCTTGCTGCCCTAATCAAAATAGTTAAAAATAGTCAGTGCTCAATAGCTGATTGTGAAGGGGGGGAATGCCTTCAGCAAGTAGGCAATAGGAGGTGGACAAATTCTAATCTATTCCCCTTTCCATTCATCTCCAGTCTTACTATCAAAATATTATTGATTGTTCCTAAAGCATGTCTTGCATCAGAAGAAGTTGCAAAACACCAGTTTTACAGGAGAACATCTAAAGATGATTTCACATTGCCTCCAAAAAGTAGCAATGTCATAGAATTATGTTCCTTAAAAGCTATTAGCAAATTATTTTGCAGTAAATAGGATGTGAGGATAAGCCCTAGGACTGAATCCAGTCCAGTATGTCAGTGCAAAACCTAGTCTTCCAAATAAATGATGCTCTCCCAACTAATGAGTGAATTGTTAGATTTCCAAGTTCTATGTATCTCACTAATTGAGGCACGTGCAAATAATAATATTTGCTGTTATTTTCAGAGCAGTTGGCGGCTTGATTGAAATGAGTAAGAAAAACGAAGCAAGAATTACTAAGAAGCAATTTCAGTTAAACCATTTAAATCATTTTGAGGTTGGTAGATTATGCTTTGAAGGATTCTTAGAAAAATATACTATTGCTCTCTGTCATGCACCATTTAACTAGGTACTGGGTTCATTAACATTTTTTTTGTTCAACTTAATGTTCAAAAGATGTTCTATTATAACCATGCAGGCAGTTAGGGTCTATAATTGTAGTGTGCCTATTTTCTTTAGTTAAGATTTTATTATTAAAAGGCCTGTCATGTGATGCATTTTACATAAGTCACATATTTGGAGACCATCTGTTGCAATACTATTCCCTAACAGGGAATATGTATCAATGTCCAACTTTTCTTCTATTTATTGGTAAAGAAATAGAATAGGGAGTTTTAACTTTAAAGACACATTTTGATCAAACCACTATCCAGTGTGGGTCAGATTCTTTTTGACAATAGTAATTATTTTCATGGCAAGCTGATTTCTTTATTTGTAGGGTCAGTTATGCTACAGTGTTTTTATTTATGTCCTTACATTTGCATGACCATCTTTTTAAATAATTCTGGGCAGCTCATAAATTCAATTATTTTAACAAATGGACCTCAAGGATTGGTGTGTTTGTGGGGGGGGGAAGGACACGCATTTATGTGTTTTAAATTTTTTGGCAACTCTTCCCATCACTGACAGTCATTTTACCTGGATTAAAGCACACACACAAAGTATTAAATTTCAAATTGATTTTCTCTCATCCTGGAATTAATTTGTATCATATATATTTTAATTCTGCTTGTGTACACATAGAACTGACCCAAAATTCTTGGTGCTTTGATACACAGCATGGCATTGCTACTGCATGAAGCTGACTCAAGTTGGATGGTTAGATAAAAGGTCCATCCAGAAGAGAAAGGAGGCAGGAGCTTTTTCCACAAGTCAGGATACAAAATGCATATCAGGTTGGGAAGCACACATAATTCATTTCCTATTTACTAATTATTCTAATAAGTGAGTGCCGCTGCTTAATTGTGTGGTCCTAGAATAATATAGTTCTATACACCATATGCAGTTATTGTTTTTGCAGCAAAGTGAAAATGCAGGAGAGTGAGAAACTTTCTGGCATTAGAATTTCAATAAGCACTATTGTTACTGTCTGATGTTATTTTCTACTAGTTGCTATGGTTATTATTCTGCACTTTATTCAGTTGTATGGTAAGATTTAAATCCTTGGGTGTTCAGTAGAAGCCACAATAATTCCATACCTGGATCTTGATATAACTGTGCAAAGTACAAAGTATGTAGTTAGTGTGACATTTCATGTGGACAAAATTTCATTCAAAGTTAGTATAGACCAACAAATACTTGGCCAATCCTTCTTTGGCAGTCATCAGTTGGCTTTGATGGGCCACTTCATTTTCATTTTAATAAAGTGAAAATACCTACATTATCCATAATTCTCTTTAAAAAATGTGTCTTCACTTAATAGTAAGATACATTCTATTTTGTTATCCAAATATCATTCCATAAAAAGCTTTTCCTATCCTATCAAATTGGGACTGTCTAAAATATGTTTGAAAATTAAAACACACACACACACACACACACACAAAACCCAATCTCTTTAAAAATGTCATTATAAAGAAAGAAAATGAACAATTTCTTTAGAGGAATTACTGGAGAAAAGACAGAGAACGGTATGCTACAAGAATCTCTTTGATTTATTTGCTGTTATATCAAATTGTTACTGTAATAAAATATATTCTCCCACACTCCACATTATCCTCAGAAAAATACATCCTAAATTTCTTTTGAACATCCCTAACTTCAGCATTTAAAACTGCAACTATATTTTTTAGAAATAAATTTCAGTATCACCTGTCTTTATGTGTGTGTGTTTTCTATTACTTTTTTAAAAATTATCTCTGTATTTTATATTTTGATAAACTAATAAAAATGTATTAAAAAAGAAAAAAAAGATTATTCCCATTTCCATGATAACTTATGAAATAAGCCTGATCCCTAACTAGTGCCATCCCTCTTTAAAACCAATGGAAGCAACAGCTATTTACACAAGCTGAGAGAATTTTTTGGCTCAATGGCTTGGAATTATAATGATAGTAACATTCAGTGATGATTGCAGAATAGACTCTTTGATGTTTTATTAAACCCTGCTGAGGACTTGGCTTGGTTACCTCCTTTTACCCCCCAAGATGTCTTCACAAGAAAATTTTTCCCATGTTTCTAATTCCAAGTTTCCCTTCCTTTCCTCTTACATATGTAACGTCTTGTAAGCTGTAGGTTGTCTTCTTTCAAGAATAACCAAAGACTGGCCATGCTCAAAGTGTTGAATTACTACTGATTATCTAATGTCCTATGATTTTTTTCCATTTCTTAAAGTGTTTTATATGAGAGCTCCTGGAATAATGAACAGATGTTCTTGTTCAAATGATGTGTAACTGAGGTTGTTTTGTTTTGTTTTTTTGCTCTATTTTTTACTTTGATTACTGGATTATTTACAATTAATTTGGAACCCATCAGCATGTATAAGACACGAAATTGCTCCCCTCAAAGAATATAAGTTCTGAGTAGTCTGTTGTGTATTGCCCAGTTAACTGAAACTAACAAAGACTTTAAGGTACTCACATTGTTTTTTATCCTCCTTCGGATCATTATGAAATACATCAAAAGGAACCAGGCTTTCAACTGTGCAAGTATAACTTGGATGATTCTTTCTCTCTCCCCTTTCCAGTCCAGTGTGAAAGCCTCTTCATTGAAGACAATGGACTATGATTTCCAGATTTCCAGTGCTGGTTGATAGATAGGATTTTGCCATCTTTCCAATCTAAAGCTGAGAAGGAATCTCTGACCAAGAATTCTAGTTGGCTTCCATGCTTATGGATAGTCTAGACTCCCATTCCTACTCCACTGTATCACACTGGAACCTATTTTATTAAATATAATAAATAATAAACTATAGTCAAGATTGATCCTAAAGCAATAATTTAAAGGATCAAGCAAAGGATAGCCAGCTTGCAGAGAAAGTAAACAATATTTTTAAGAGTCTCATCCTTAAGAGTACAGGGTTTGAGAGCATCCGTAAGGGATATCCGCAAACAAGAAGAAATTAACTGGAATGAACATAACAGACCAAATCACTTTGCAATGGTTGGAGTCCTCTTAAGTTTAGCTTTAGGTGCAATACAGGAGGAAATCAGTCAATGTATGCGTCATTCAACACTTGAATGTGAATTGAAAGGCATATGAGAGAATTTGGCTAAGGATGTATCATAGTATAGCAATTTTGCTCATAAGTAGGGAACACACACACAAATAAGTCATTTTATGCATTGGGGTAGAAGGATTTCAGAGGCAAAATGGGTGACTTGAGCTTTGCCAATGCTTAAGATACCTATTATACATTCCCCTCTAAACCTCTGCAGTAATTCCCAAAATGGACCAACCCACTCCACTTGGAGTGCCGTACTTAGCATCCATATAAAGTTTGGTGTGTTTCTTGAAACACAACAAAAGAAATTGTCTCTTTTTACATAAACATGCAATGGCATAATGCATTATTTAGCCCTATTTTGACCTAAACTATCATATTGTGCAAATCCAGCCAAATTCTGGTAGCTAAAATGGATTTGCACATTGCAGTTCATCTTTTCCCTCCACATAAATAAATGAAAATGTGGGTTTTGAAAACCAGAAGTACAAAACATAGCAAACTCACTTCTTAAAAGAAGCACCCACAGGGCAAAATAATAGCAAGAAGACAAAAGTGTCCCACTTCAACAGTGGACATATTTAATTTTATTTCCCACCTTATATTTCTTCAAGACAGCTGCATGGATCTCCTCTCACATATTGGAACTTGCTTAATGGTGACAGTAAAACAGAAACATCTGCCTTTGGGCCACTCTGTTGTCTGAAACAAACCAAGATTTAAATCTATAAACCTCCACATATACATGTACAAAGCAAAACTATCTCCACTTAGTTCAGTGCAGTTTGAAGGAGGTCTTCTAAGCTTATGTTAGCCATTCTATCATGGTGCACAACTGACTTTATAATTGACAATCATTCTGTTCTGTTAGTTTTGAATTCTCTCCCATAATTGGAAAATCTTTTTTCCAAGCCTCTGATACTAAATCATGAAAGACAAAGACATTAAATACTGTCAGTCAGCTGGAGCTGAGTAGATCCTTACTGGCCAAGGTTAAATTGCCTAAAACCTTTGAACAGATGCTGCTGATATTCCACTTATAACTATAATTTCATCTTAGAGATGAGAGCTGTATAATTACCTCGTACAACTAAGGGAAGCTATATATTAATTCCCTCTGTGAGATAGGCTCCTCAAAATCTTGAAAGTAATGGATAGAATACATGGCTAAACAACCCTGAGTGTCTTGTATATAATGAACACAGAAATTGTTCTGGCCTATCTCAAGCTGACAGTATTGAGTTGCAATGGCTTGGCTGAGTAAGGCAGGTGGAAAACTAACCCACTAATATATTTCTGGGTGCTAAATGGCTATTAATCTCAGGGTATTTCTTCTTTAAAATTCTTGGTACTTAGACTATGGAATCCTATTGCTCATTAACCTATTTTGTAAACATTTCTCAGCTTTAAACCTTTTAATTGTTGCCATTGAAAGAAATCCCTATAAGCATTTTGGTTCTGATTTAACAGATCTTACCCATAAGATTTATTTATTATAAAATAAAAAAGATTAGAACATTTACTTAAGGAAATGTGGATTTGTATAACAACAGCAGGATAAAATGGCTTAAGTGTGTTGGAAAGTAGGAATTAGAAAGCTAAATCAACGCCATTTTAGAAGAGAAGTTAGTATTTCACCTTTATAGAGAGGTGAAAAAAAAATACATAGACAGATAAGAGAGGAATAAGAAGCCATTATGCTTCTGGCAACAGAGATAAGATATATCAATTAGAAAATAAGGTATAAGGCTATACCTTATTTGAAAAGTTAAACATGAGAATTCTAGAATTAGACATGAACAAACTAGTTACTTATATCAGACTATATATAAGGGTGTTGCACCCCTTGCACAGGACTGACAGAATTCAATACAGGTAGTCCTCGACTTACAACAATTCATTTAGCAATCGTTTGAAGTTCCAACAGCACTGAAAAAAGTGACTTATGACCATTTTTCACATTTATGACCATTGCATCATCCCCATGGTTACATGATTTACATTTGGATGCTTGACAACTGGTTCATATTTATGACAGTTGCAGTGTCCTGGGGTCATGCAATCATTTTTTGCAAGCTTCTGATAAGCAAATGGGGAAGCCAGATTCACTCAATAACTGTATTACTAATTTAACAACTGCAGTGATTCACTTAATAAATGTGGCAAGAAAAGTTGCAAAATGGGGCAAAACTACTTAACAAATTTCTCACTTAGCAACATAAATTCCGGGCTCAATTGTGGTCATATGTCAAGGACTACCTGTATTGAATTGCCTTGTGTGCTGAATAAATTTTTGAATGTGGAATTTGGATATCTGGTGAACATTCCTGAGGAAGGAAGGGATTATAGACAAAATTTGCTTATAAAATGAACAGAACTAAAATTAAAGGACTTAAATTGTGTATGGAAATGTGGACTTCTACTGCGATATAATATAAAGGATAAAATGACGTAAATGAATGGTTCTTAGGTTAAAATGCTAAATTGCACTTTATAGTAAGCCTTCAACAAGTTTTCATTCTAGATTTCTCTAATCTTTCCTCAAGCAAGGTGTACTGTATACATGATAACTCATATATAAATAATAACATACTGTATATATAAGTTTGCTAAGTATTTAATGAAACTGATTAAGATGATTTCTAAATTAATAGTAGAAAAGGCAGTTTCAGAATCATTATGTTTGATATTAGTGATTAAGTGTAGCAAAAAAACACAGTTTATTTATTTATTAGTTGTGTACACTGCCAAATCTACTATACTCACAGCAACTTTCAACTTACCAAAATGTAACTTTAAAGTCAAAATATATAACTAACTGTGAAAAAGCAATCTTCAACTTATTAATTACTAGACTGTCACTGGAGAATATAACTTATATAGTTGTTTTCCTTTCTTTTTTAAACCTCTGGATGTTGTATACTTCGTTCGCATGCGAATGATGAAGACACGTGGCAATGCTGAACAAACACTTTATTCTCCTTCTACAACAACCAAGCAAAAGCAAAAGGCACGCAGGCCTTTTTATATGGCCAGAAGCCCGGACAGTGTCAACCAATAGGAACAGGGCATTTTCGCACCTTGCGCATGTGCACAAGGCCGGCGCCACTCTGTCTGGTCCCGGGCAGCTTTTGGAATGCCCGGGACCAATGCAACATCCCGAGCCTACTTTTGCAGGCTCAGGACACAACACTGGATGTTGATTTTTTTTTTTAAAAAATGTATTATCTAGTACTGAGTTTTATTATTGTTTTATTTTTCTGTACTGTTATTCATTTTTTAAAAATCAAGAAATCATGTTTTTTTTTAAAAAAAGGACTCTTGATCTCAGTAGTTCTGCAGAAGCCTGCAACTGTAATGTCTTATGAGGTCTTGAACAAAAGGGAAGGAGTAAGCATAGTACAATATTTGACTACCTGTAGAAGGTGACACCTGGCTGAACATGCTGTATGATCAGAAGTTAAACAGGGCCAGACTTCATTAGTATATAATGTCCGCAAGAAACACCAAAGGTTTTAGTTATAATGGGAAGTTGTTGTTTTTTAAAGGACTTATTGGAAAAAGTCAATTGCCATATAAATTAATATGCCCAGATAGATTGAGGTGTGGCATCAGCTGAAATCAATCCTTGACCTCTTGCAAGCTTTTGATCAGCTTCAGGAATCGGGAGTAATTGGGAGAAATGGTAGTGTATGATATTGTACAGTGCTGGTTTATTTGCTTCCTATGGGGCTGATACTAGTCAATGTTGATCTGGAATGAGTGGTCCTGCATTCTGCCTCTACTATATGGAATGCCACAGGGCTCCATGTTCTCACCATTCCTGGTTAACATGCATATGAAATCACCGGGGGAGATCATCCATCATCATGGGATGTGGCACAAAATGCAATAGTATGAGTAGTTATAAAAGTTCTTAGAAGGGCATATATTACACCTCTTTTCTATGAGCTATATTGGTTTCTAGTTTGCTTCAGGATGCAATTCAAGGTGCTGTTTTTAACCTTTAAAATTCTACATAGTATAGCTCTAAGTTATCAAAGGGACCATCACTCCCCAATCAACCTATCCCAGCAGGTCCAATAGGAGAAGCATATTGTGGGTTCTATTTGCTAAGGAGTTTCATCTAATGGGACTCAGGACAATTTTGTATTCTATTTTAATAGTTGGCTTTATTGCACACCATGCAGAGTCACCTTGTGTGAGATACAGCCAAATAAATAGTGTTCATAAATACGTCATGATGCGTTGATAAGAGACTTTGCTTACTTTATCTGCAAAAGACTTTGGACAGTTGCAGACACAGTTGTTGAATCACCACTAAGCCATGATTTGTTAAATAATAAAACTTTAAGTCATAGTGTGCAAGCAGAGTTTTCAGGTTTACCTAATGAGGTAGTCAAAACCAAACAAGCCACATTCTCATTTAATACAAACCTAATCTATCTATTGTTATTATATTGATGAGGGAGAAATCTACTCAGGGGCACTCATTTAGAACTATCCAAGATCCTGTTTTGTGTAACTCCCTATCCTCTCTTGGGACTTTTCTTTGGACCTTCTTTTGTGCCTAATTCCATGGGGACCCTCAAATAGCAACAATCAGAATACATAGCGATAAATGAGAAACAAACCTGGTGAAGTCAAATATAAAACCATGCCACAGGCTTTGTTATCAGGAAGTCTAACACAACATATATTTTTTTTTAATGAAACAGGTCCAAGATTATCAAGTGATAGGAAAAATTGGGATCAGAGAATACTAAGCAGCTAGTCCTGAACTTGATCCTGATAGAGATATTCTTCAGATATTTTCTTTTTGTTTTCAGTTTTGAGGATTTCAATATCTATGAAACCAATATTTTGAAGTGGACTTATTCACTCACATTGGCCAACTTTCACGGCTCTACATTTTTGACCTACCATCATTTATTATATGGTAGACTATTACAAATTCATTATTTTCCTTTTAATACCACTCAAACTTTAACACTCACCTTTGCTACCTTATTTCTACAACTTTCCCCCCTTTTTAAGTTCTTATCCCTGTGTCATCCTTTGGCCAGAGAGTTACTCTTAATTATGTTTAACACTGTCATCTAAGGTTTATTAGTTCTACTTAAATGTTCACCCTCTTACTCTCAGTATATTTTATGCAGTTATATTTTATGATGCATGCAGTTGCTTTTAACTTTATCTGTGACTTACATTGAGGGTAATTTCTTTTATGGAAAAATGGTAAATAAATATTACAAAGAAATATTATTTTTTCTTTTGAAGAATAATATAGATAGATAAAACAATGCAGGCATTGAAATTGTCATAAAACCTATTGTGATGAAAATCTAGATTAATTGATAACTCACTCCTCTATGAAAATATAAGGTTAAATGTGGAGTTCCTGGATATAGTGATGAACCGGTGCCTGGAGGCTGTTGAGGTCTGGATGGGTGCCAACAGGTGCCAATGGGTGCCAACAGGCTCAGACTCAATCCCGACAAGACGGAGTGGCTATGGGTTCTGCCTCCCAAGGACAATTCCAACTGTCCATCCATCACCCTGGGGGGAGAAATTTTGTCCCCCTCGGAGAGGATTCGCAACTTGGGTGTCCTCCTCAATCCACAGCTAAGTTTAGAACACCATCTTTCAGCTGTGGCGAGGGGGGCATTCGGCCAGGTTCGCCTGGTGCATCAGTTGCGGCCCTATTTGGACCGGGAGTCACTCCTCACAGTCACCCATGCCCTTGTCACCTCAAGATTCGACTACTGTAATGCTCTCTACATGGGGCAACCTTTGAAGAATGTCCGGAGACTGCAAGTAGTCCAGAATGCGGCCGCGCGAGCCGTCTTGGGTCTCCCAAGACATGCTCATATCACTCCAGCCCTCCGTGAGCTGCACTGGCTACCAATTGGTCTCCGAACACAATTCAAAGTGTTCTATAAAGCCCTTTATGGCAATGGGCCAGGATACTTGCGGGACCGTCTTCTGCCTCATGAATCCCAGCGACCGGTTAGGGCACATAGGGTTGGCCTCCTACGGGTCCCGTCTGTTAGACAATGTCATCTGGCGGGGCCTAGGGCTAGGGCCTTCTCCGTTGCTGCCCCAGCCCTCTGGAACCAGCTTCCCTCAGAGGTCCGTACTGCTTCCTCCCTCCTAGCTTTCCGAAAACTGTTGAAGACACATTTATGCAGACAGGTTTGGGGCGTGTGAGCTTCACTCTGCCCCTGGGCCTTTGACTGTGATTGTGTGTTGTGTGAGTGAAATAAATTACTTAGTTTTTATACTGTAAATTAGTAAATTTAATTGATTTTATATTATGTTTTTTATACTTGTATTGTTGTTGTGAGCCGCCCTGAGTCTTGGGAGAAGGGCGGCATATAAGTTTAATTAATAATAATAATAATAATAATAATAATAATAATAATAATAATAATAATAATAATAATAATAGTAATAGTAATAATAATAATAGTCTGCAGGTATTAAGGTTCACCTAATTGCCAAATAAATCAATAAGATTTAAATATATTCTTAAGTAGTTGATCTGCATTTATTTAAATAGAATGTAGACAGCTGATTTTTTGGCATATTTAAAGAACATTTTAAGACTGTCGATAGTAACATTAACTGTTCTCAGAAGTATAGTATCCTTGGAATAATGTGTTATTTTTGGTGTTGAATTTATTTGTGAGCTTATTTGAGATATTAACTAGTCCTGTATATGTATGTGTCAAAACACACAAACATTGTTGATGTACAGAATTGTAAAAAATTTTTCTCAAAACTATGATAGATAAGTTTAAAAGTTATTTAATATATCATGTAATACTATGTTTCCTATTTAATATTCCCTGTTGAATCCAAGATATACAACAAAGCAATTCATGAACTAGATTCTGTAGTTTCCTGGTATAGCTTCCTATCACAACTGAGGCAAGCTTCTTTTCTCCCCCTCCCCCACTAATATGAAGAAGAAATGACACATTTACTTAAGAGGAGAATGATAATTTTAATGCAATGGCATTTTTTCCCATACTGTTTGAAAGTGTTATTAAATTTATTGAGCACTAGTAATGGATTTTTTTTCCTAAGAAAAAAGAAGTATAGGTATCTGAGGAGGCTAGAAATGGCGTAATGTGTAACAAGAGGAAAAATATACAACACTCTCTTCCATTTTATAGTAGAAAAGTAAGTTCAAAAATACTGTCCAGAGAAATGCTAAAATGCTCTAGGAATGGGGTAAAGAGCTCTTCTTTTGCTGGGGGAGAAACTAGAAGCTGTGTTTTAGAAGAGTTATGAATTTACTTAACTTTGCTATTAGAACAAGATATATGATTTATTTATTTTATGTTCACTCATCTCTCATGTTCCCTTCTTTGGCTCAGAAATGACCTAATACAGGTAGCTCTTCTATTTTATTCTATCTCCATCCTCTTTAAAAGCATACTTTCAAAATAGATCCTGTCTTATTCACAGAATATTATCGTATAAGTGCATGAATGATTAATCAATGTTCTTTTCTCTTTGTAATACACTCGTATTTTCTCATTTCTTTTAAAGAAAGAAAATCCATTAAGGACAACATTTCTTTGGAAGTGATAGTATTAATCATCAGATAGTAGTCTATGAATCTATTCTTTATTCACCTCAGAATTGTTGTGAAATCTGAGTGAATATGGTCACCATTCTTTGGCTGTAGGTTCTCTTTCATCTTCAGCCAGGACAGACCTCAAGCAGTTATGATTACATCTAACCATATGCCTATTCCCTTTATACTATGTACAATTGATTATGTTACAAGCCTGTTTAAATGATAGTTTCCGCTGACAAGGTCTTCCTTTGCCTACTGCTGGAACACTGACTATGAATCTGAAGAGGGTTCAAAGTCATTTTTATAACTAGCTCTGCCATGCAGCCATCTGCTTCAGACTTCAGGGACAGACAAAGGCAAGAATTTGTGCTTAAGTGGTTCAGCAAAACTTTTCCGTGCTAATGCTCTGATGCAAGGAGGAGATATTTTCACATCTGTCATTTAATTAAGCACAGTCTTTAAATAACAGGTGTGAGGGACCTGTAGGCCTTCAAATTGGACTATGAAACCTGTTTATATTAACTGACCTCACCAATCCTCAGGGATCAGGTAGACCAGGGGTCTTCAGACTTGGCCGTTTTATGACTTGCTGGCTGAGGAATTCTGGGAGTTGAAGTCCATAAGTCATAAAAGGGCCAAGGTTGAAGACCCCTGATGTAGACTCTCAACCATACAATATCTGGAAATCCAAGAGTACTCTACTTATGAAGCTTCAGAAAGTATTTGAGGATTGTGCACCATTAATCATTTAATATTAATTAAGTTTAGCGACTTATTTTTAATAGTTTTTTTTCCATTCCCTGCCACTATGAATTTGATAGTGTCATATTTGAGCATACTGTTGTTTTGCAATAGTAATAAGTGATCATATTTAAATTTCATTTAGTTATGTATTTAGTTAGTCAGCTTTCCAACAGAATATTCAAAATAAAACTAAAAACTATCATTAATTATGTGCTCTCTTTAAAGATTCTATTATTAATCACTAATTTTGTAATCCATCTTGAGTTTTTTTCAAATAAAGTGGCATACAATTCTTAATTAAAGGGAAATCTAATATGGTGTTTTCTATGAACGAAACAATGAACACATATTGAATCAAAGATTTCATAAAAACTAACCATTTATATAAAAATATAATGGTATTGTGTGCAAGTTTGTGAAAACTACTAACATTCAGTATAGAAAAATACAATGGAGATCATACAACATATATATTTTTATAATCCAGAGATTGAAATTATTGAAAATAAATTACCAGGAAGCCAGTATACTATACAACAATGAATAAAGAGGCATTATTTTAAAATAAAGAAATACCTTACATGAATTATTATGCAGATTAATATGATTTAGAATTTGCATTTCCTGTATATAAATATTCCATGGCATAAGGACACTCATTCAGTGATTTACATTGTCTATTTTTCTGAATTAGAGATTCTCATTTCAAGTACTTAAAATGTTTACTAAGTTAATGTCCATCACACCAATTCTTCTCTTTACACAGATCCAGCCTTTGGACTTATCTATAGATTCCACTCAAATGTGTATGATTTTTTAAAATGTAATTGTCTGAATTATATTCACTCACCTTTTACTATAGATCAGTCAAAGGAACTGAGCAACAGACCACTGAAAATGTTAAGTGGCCTATACTTTTTCATGCAACATTCTGACATGGATTGTTTGCTTTTGTTACTTCATGAAAGAATCTTAATTACAATCAATTTTTAAAAAGTTTTCTGAAGGAATTACAATAAATATGGAAAGTAAAAGGAATACAGACCAGTATTCAGAAAATACTCTGAATTTTGAATGGGTAACTTTTCTCTTTGCTTTAACATTGCACATCTCGAGAAGAAAACAGTCACTGTGACGAACTGATGGATACAGACATCATTCAAACCAGTTTCATGCATATATAAAGTGTCAGTGTGAATAGAATTTCAAACAAAAACATCTAAGTAATTACCCAAGCAGGAAAGAATTATATTTTCTGGGAACAAAGAGAGCTTTGTCACCTCTTGACTTCATAGAAATAAATGTACTTGTGTTTGTATGCACACTCATACACCTCAATCATGGTTGGGTTTTATCATCTCAACAGGCCAGTCAAAATGAGAGAAGAAAAAAAATGGAGCAAATGTTAAGAATGTGAGGTCAAGGTCATGTTGAACATTATACTTCCTTTGAGTACAAGGCTACTGTGTCTAGCAGTTTCCTTTAAAAAAAATAGTTGCAATATATGAACATTTAATATCAGATAGTATGTACCTTGCATTTTGCATTACATTTCTTTATGCATGTAATTGAGGATCTACCTTTTCATTAAAACAAAAAAGTCATGAATTTACTAAAATCTCATCTGGACATCATATACTTGGAAACCATAATCTTAACAAAATCTAAAAAAAAAAATTCAAGATGATAAAGTGATTGCTGATAGAAGAGAATATTTGTAGCCCATGTTGAAATGTCATCAGATGTTACCTACTTTGGAAATGAAATGCCTACAAGAAAACTACTAAGCTCAGAGAGCCCCAAGAGCCCCATATTGTACTTGAACTGAGATGACCCATGTTCTAACATCCACCACCATAAATCTTGAATCGTCATAATCTAATTTACAGGATTCTTGCTGAAATAACATGAGAAATGAGTATACCAACTTGGGCAAAAGTGTGATACGAGTTCAATAAATCTTTGACCTATCTTTGGCCTATTGTGGGCCTTCCACGTTGTGCCCACATTTCACCAACTCTCCGCATGCTGCATTGGTTGCCTATTGGTCTCCGAGCCAATTCAAGGTGTTGGTTATCACCTATAAAACCCTTCATGGCATGGGACCAGGATACTAACGGGACCGCCTTCTGCCACATACTTCTCTACGACCGGTGAGAGCGCACAGGGTTGGCCTCCTCCAGGTCCCATCAGCGAAACAATGTCATCTGGCGGGCCCTAGGGGGAGGGCTTTCTCTGTTGTGGCACCTGCCCTCTGGAACCAACTGCCTCCTGAAGTCCCCGTTTCTCCGACTCTCCCGGCCTTCCGGAAAAATCTAAAAACTCATCTTTGCCGGCAGGCCTGGGGATGATTGTGGTTGATTGTTGAATTGAATGTGTGTTTTATTGTTTTTTTTTTAGATATCGTTGTTTGGTTTTTTTATTGTAATTTTATTGTTACATATATGTTGTTAGCCGCTCCGAGTCCCGGAGAGGAGCGGCATACAAACCCAAATAAATATATAAATATTAGTAATCTTTGGCCATACAGCTAATTGGTTTAGGTCACCTTTCTTCCCAAGCTCTGCCACAAGTTCTGTCAATAACCATGAGATGTTTCCCCCTCTCAAATTTTCTTGGGAAACATTATGATTGTTAGGGCTATCTACAGAGAAAGCTCTTGGCCATTACAGCTATTCCAGTTGAGGGCTTGCAAAGCCAGGCTTTCTTTGATGGAATAAAATGGGGAAGAGTTTCTTTCCAGTGGTGGGATTCAGATATGTGAACAACTGGTTCTTTATGTGGATGCCACTTCCAGAAATCCATTCTGGGCCTGGGCAACAAAAAATTAGCTACCGGTTCTGCTGAACTGGTGCAAACTGGCTGAATCCCACCACTATTTTTTTCCCATTTCTGCTTCTTTCTGCATGAACTGCTAGGTTCTGAACAGGTCTAGGATGTCTGGCTTAATTCTCCCTAAATGAATTTATGATGCCAAGGGTGGGAGTTTTGCCACTAATGGGCTTCTGTTGTCAATGGAAGTGCAATCCACAGGGTGAGGACAGGATTGAGGTCCCCAACTGGATCCTCACCCTGCAATAGAAATAAATCAGTGAGGCTAATGCTGAGTGACTATCTTCTTTGTGGAAAAACAAACAAGCTGTGAATATAGGTCAAAATCTACACTCTGCTGGGTCACAAATGGACTTTGCACATAAATTGCATTCACATCAAATAATAGAACATTCCTTTCTTTAGAATGGTTCTAAATCAAATGCTGCTGGGTAAAAGAGGTATACAGAGGACACAGAAATATACCATGAAAATTAAATCACCATATTGTACATGGTATGTACTATTCATTTTAAAGCTAGAAATAAAACAATCTTTATAACGCAAGGAAAAATGTAGGTGATAGAGAATCCAAAAATATCACTATTGTCCAAGAAAACCCCTAAATTACTTCTCGCAAAAAGGAGGTTGTGGATTATACCAGAATGTGGTGAGTGTGCAGCATACAAATTATTGAAACAAATTAGCAAGCACCCTTTTGACCCTATCTGGATTGTTTCATAGTCCAAACAAAATCTGCTAAATATTCTAAGAAAATATGGTAACTGGGGAAAAAAACACATATACTTTTCTGAACTAAATAGTATCATATGCCTTTAATTTTATTTCAGGGAAAGAGATCAATAGTTTCAGAAATAAGGCTCAGTACTTCTGGCTAAGCAGAGAACAAATATATTTGGAACACATTTGAATGCAAACTTATTTAATTTGGCATTTCCTAGACATATATTATCTTGCTTTGTTATTCTGTTTAAGAGTTATTTCAGTTGCAGCTGTAATTGTTATGGGGAAAAACTTCAGATTGATAATTTTTGAAAAGATAAATTTAAAAAATAAACATTAGAGTTGAGGATGATGCAGGTTTGGCATCATTAAACAATTCTGTTGTGGAAAAAAAAAGCAGTGTATGGCTTAGGAACATTAAGGCTTCAACATTCCCCCCCAAAAAAAACAAAAAACAAAAAAATCACTACTGATTCATAAATATAAGAAATATTTTTTAAAAGACAATATTTCTGTAGATCAAGAAATAGCTAAGAAAAGTAATCTTTGTTCAGAACTATATTACATAAGAAATATAAAAAGAAAAAAGAATAGAATAAAACAAAAGCTCAGAAATAATAAAAACTCCCTAATGTACCTGAACTCTCTCTCTCTCTCTCTCTCTCTCTCTCTCTCTCTCTCTCTCTCTCTCTCTCTCTCTCTCTCTCTCTCTCTCTCTCTCTCTCTCTCTCTCTCAATCAAAACATCAGAAGTAAAAAGTGATAGTGCCTATCCACCCCACCAGAACACTTTCTCATCTTTTTGTCTTGCAATTTTTGTGATCTATTAAACATATTTTGTTGATGGAGAAGTAAATCTAGAAATCTCATTCTTTTTAAAATGTTTCATTCCCAAAATTGAGTTTGTCTTGATAGGTGATAAAATACTAAATCAACTGATACTGCATGATAATGGGGTTGAGTTTCAGGTGAATTAATTGAAATCTTAAATGGTACACATCTCAAATACAAACTCTTATTCAGGCTTTAATGCAAATGTATTAAACACGTAGGGTTTTTTATATATATAGAACACAAGGGATTAAACTGATTATTGAAAGGAATACTCTGTCACCCAAATTTTGTCAATTCAGTTTATCCTGAGTATCTTATCCTACCAAATTTTTAACATATATACTGTTACTTTAAACACAAACACACTTAGAGACAGAACCCATATTTCAAAATATATTTTATGGAGTTCTTCTATGGAGTATGTTTGCTTCAAGTCAAGAGCAAAGGCTATTATGATTACAAGCACCTCAAAAATAGATGGATTTTCTAGACTTTCTGATTCTAAAGAGAAGGGAGCAGAGACATTTGGAGTTAAAATAACCTTTTGAAGTTCCTCAGAGACCAAAATTTCTAATGCAGAGATTGACACAGTCAACAGCTGCAGCTTCAAAATCTATATCACTTGAGGAGAGAGATGTGGTGCAGGAGAAGCAAGTTCTTTCTCTAACAGTGTGTCTTAAGAACCACATTTCCTTCTCAAACTGTTATTAATGGAAAAAAGAAAAAGTTAATATTAGCATATATTTTTCAACTTATGAAGCAGTCCAATATTGGACAAAACTTTCAAAGTCAAGGAAGAAATAGGATTATAGTTCAGGAGATCGCCATAACAAACTAGAAGTCCTTTATTCTGAATTCTTATGAATATGGGGATAATGACAAGACTGTATTCTGAAACTGAGACAATCCAAACTGATCTTCTCTTATGGATTGATCTCCCAGGTTTCCTGTTATGTAGCTCAACATATACATATTCAAGAAAAGTATCATTCAAATGATATAGTAACAATGCCCATAAACTTGGAAAAGTATTTGTGTATTTGTTTCTATAGTTCTGTAATGAATTAAGAATAAGGAAAGAGAGTATGACAAGGCTGCATAATGTCCTCTTATTTATTTAACCTACATGCTGAATACATATTAAGAAAAATTAGTTTGGAAGAAGATAAGTGTGATTTAAAATTGGAGGAAGGAACATCAATAACCTGCATTATGTTGATGAAACTATCTCAGTAGCCAAAAAAACAAAAGATGTACAAGCCTTAGTATTAAAAATCAAAGTGCATAGTGGAAAAGATGGAGCAAAACTCAATTAAGACCAAATTAATAACAAGTAGGTTAATCAGCCTTAGAATTGACAATGAAGAAATAAAAATGGTGGATAGCTCCTACTTTTTAGGATCAATATTAAAACAGAAAAATAACTAGTCAAGAAATACACCGTTGAAAGCATTTGGTAGACCAGTCATGAAGGCCTTGGAAAAGATATTCAAATTTTGTGATTTGTCTATACTTATAAAGATCAGAATGCAAGCCATGGTATTCCCTATGAGACTCTGTGAAAATGAAAGATGGACATCAAAAAAGCAAGATAGGAAGAATATTTGTACCTTTGTAGTTTGATTTTGTAGAATACTCCTGAGAATAGCCATATAAACAAATAAATGGATCATTGAACAATTCAACTCAGAGTTTCTCACAAGACGCCCAAATGAACAGGCTCAAATTATTATTCTTCAGAAACAGTTAACAAAGATGTAGTTCTCTCAAGAAGATTCTAATGTTGGGAAAATAAAAGGAAAGAGAAGAAGAGAATGGCCAACAGAAAAGTGGATAGACTCCATTGCAGTGACAATGAGTGTGCCATTGGAAAACCTTAAAGATCAGGGTTAGATTGTCGAAGAGAAAATCTATATATGTAGTTGTTAGGAATTAAAAAAAATGACTTGATGGCACATAATCAATCAATTACATTATAAAAACTGAAAAACTGCTGCACCACTATAATTCCACCCAAATTCATTGAATAAGATATTCTTAGGAACCATCACAATTTATATGAGATATAAGCTATTTTGACATATGTATAACCATTTTTAGAATTATTCTACTTAACAGTAGAAACTATATGAATGAGTTGCATTACTTTCTGTTTTGACAGTTCCTATTTACACTTTAAAATGATTTCCTAGGCTTAATTTAAGCTTGGGTATATTTTAAATTTTATATAACAATGTATATAGACTTTGTGATGCAAGATATATTTTTTTGTGACTCAAGTGATCAAATGATAAAAAAGCATGTTTTTCAGTGAGATTAGTGGTTACTTTTCTGTAGTGGCTAGAAATGAGACAAATCTAAAGCTCTTGTTTTTGGAAAGACAAAAAAAATCTATACTTTGCATTTACCATCACTAAGGCTATTTACAGAAGCCAAGACATTCCATGCCAAATGCTTGATTTCACCATTATAAGCTGTGAAATTCTAATATGTCAGATATTATTCTTAAAATTAAATTAGTAGGAAAATAGTTATAGGACATAGAGGTATTTTATAGAATATGTCTTAATATAATAATATACCCATCGTACATGCAATCAGGATAAAACAAAGTAAGGCTTAAATAACATTGAAGATACTATTTTGATTATTTTAACAAGTCTTGAATCTGTATAATTTTAATTGGTTGGCAACATTCAATTATATATTTACATGCCAGAAACTTCAAGAATGATATGTCTATAAACAATCCAAGATTTTGTCAACACTGATTTTGATGGACACCTTATAGTACCTTCAAATAATTTTAAAGGCTTAAAATTTGCTTTGTTCATTTATTTTTTTATGCAATGAAAATAGAAATACAAAGTCCCATATTATATTACGTTCAAAACTATTTAGTTTACTTTAAAAGATAAAGCATTAAATTTTGACCACACAAAATAATATTTATCAATCTTTCCATCTAAACAAAGGATTGAAAGTTCATAAACAAAAAAATAGCATATGCCATCAAAAATTGTAAGTCTGTTATAACACCATTCTTCCAGGATGGACTAACACATTTCTTTGCTATTTGTCAGGCATGCTATAATTCTTCATATAATGATACAGTATTCATAAATATACATCTTCTTTTAAACAAAAGGCTATTTCATTAGAAAGTGGGGCAGTTCCCATTCTTAGTCAATTTGGTATGAGCACCATATCTACTTTAACGTTTAAAATAGATCAGGTATTGATTTTAACCAGTGATTCTCAACTTTGACAACTTGAAAATATGTGGACTTCAATTCCCAGGAATTCTTGGTGTTAATATCCATACATTTTCAAGTTGCCAAGGTTTAGAAACATTGATCTTACTTAACAGCTTCACATACGCCAACAAATATTTGTTACAATATAGGGGATTTGAGGTTGATAAAATGCAAAAAAAAAGACAATTCTCTGATAATAACTGCTGCAATTCTTTTGGTAAGTATTCCAAAATGTAAGTGTGTCATTGGGTTTATTCTTCTTAAGGCTATGCTAGAAACACTTTATTACTGTCACAGTTTGAGATCTAACTGGCCTTTGGATGGATAAATTTATTTATTTATTTACTTTATAATATTTATTTGGTTATATGTCATCAATTTTACAATATTTATAGCCAGACTCAATTTAAATGAATTCTGAATGAAGTATAAACAAGTCAAGACAAAGCAAGATAGGGCAATCGCATACAGATAATACAATTCATCAATAACACTAGTATATAGTATTTGTTATTGAATTGAATTAACCTAAGGGCATTGGTGGGATTCAAATATATGAACAACCAGTTTTCTGAGTGGGGCCACTTCTGAAAGTCCATTCTGGGCCTAGGCAACAAAAAATTAGCTACCGGTTCTGCCAAAGTGGTGCGAACCGGCTGAATCCCACCACTGCCTAAGGGCCATAGATCTACTGCAAAACACAGCTTATCTTTTTCTGAAAGTGGCTGAGGTCACTCTGAACAATGCTCCAAGGGAGAATCGGCAAAAGCAATAAGTATACTTTAGAGGAGAATTGAGCTTACATCAATTGGATAGGGTTGAACACAAGCTATTACTTGTATTAATTCATCCACTTTCATTTTCACATCCTTTTAGTCACTTATTTTCTCTTAACTTTTTAACAGAGTAAAGATCTCCTGGTAATTAGAGGCTGGGCAGTGGCACAATTTTATATATTGTTTGGTTGTCTCCATATTCCAGGCATCAACCTGATATGAGATAGAATTGCCTACCAAATTCTCATGGTTTTCTTCAAATGTCCTCCAAGAATCCAGTGACTCCATTAGACCCATAGGGTGGACCATCTTTCACAGTTCCAAAGCCATCACAAACCTCAGTGTGACAATGAAGTGATCGAAACCACAACAGATGATATAATGTAATGTCTTTTCTTTTTAGATTGGGTCTCATCTGCTCCAAAGTAAAGAAAAGGACAAGTGAGTCACAGCCATAGTTATTCATGACAGACCTATGGTCATCATGAAAGCCATAAAGCTATGCTGAATCTCCTTTCCAGGGCATAGAGATGGGTGTCTGTGCCGGGCAGTGAGGTGTCGGTACAACAGCAGAAAATTTTATTTTAAGACAAATATTGATTTAACAATAAATACTTTTTTAAAAAGAAAATGGGAATAGTGAATGAATCTACACAAAAGTGCAATGATCAAAAGTAAAGAGATACACACTCTGCTACAGAGAGGTTCCATGAGGATGGGCTTCATTACAAATCCGAAAGTTCCGAAGAAAAAGCCTCTGGTCCCGGTGACCGACCTAGATTGGATCCTGCAGAAAGAATACTTGAACCCAAAAAGTGAAAGAAATTGCAATTTACTTCTCGAACTTGCATTGTTTACATTTCTTCGGGTTTTCTCCCGAATTTGAAGTGTCTTGGCAACATTTCGATGAAGTCCCATTCGTCATCTTCAGGCTGGTGCTTTCGGCTTCATGCTTCTAGGAGCAATGTGTGATTGTAGCTGTTTCTTCCTTTTAACTGCCAGTGGGGGTTTGAACTGATTGGCTGGGAGCTTGGCTGTGTTCTGATTGGGTGGAGGTATGTTCTGATTGGTTAGGGTTTGTGATCAGATTTTTCTAGAGCTTGGGTTTCAAAGTGTTCCAGGTAGAGGTTTGCAATGACAAGTGAGAGGAGTGATCCCATGGGTGCTCCTTCTATTTGTTTGTATTTTTGTCCATTATAGATGAAGTATGTGTTGGATAGGCAGTGGTTGTTAAGATCTAGGATGTATTTGAAACCCAAGCTCTAGAAAAATCTGATCACAAACCCAAACTCTGGCTCAGATATGTAGACAACACCTTCATAATCTGGACACATGGGAAAGAAAAACTGGACAACTTCCTCATACACCTCAACAGCTTACACCCCAAAATACAGTTCACCATGGAAACAGAAGCTAATAACCATCTTCCCTTCCTGAATGTCTTAGTCTACAAGAAATCCAATGGCTCCCTAGGACACACCATCTACCAGAAGAAAACACACACCAATCGCTATCTGCACGCACTCTCACACCACCACCCATCACAGATCAACTCTGTAGCCAAGACACTCATCTCCAGAACAAAATGCTTAGCTGACGAACAACACCTAAAAACCGAACTACACACTCTCATCCAATGGATTTCAAAGAAATAAGATTACCAACCTAATCCAAAAAGACACCCCCACTAAAATCCAAGACAGAGAACAAGAAAATGGCAAAGCCCTACTCCCATACATAAAAGGCACCACAGACAGAATCAGCAAGATCCTCCACAAACACAACATCAAAACAGCATTCTGCGCAAACAGAAAAATATCCACCATCCTAAGAAACCCCAAAGACAAAACTGAGTTAGAAAATCAAGGAGTATATGAAATACCATGCATCGCTTGCCCCACCACATACATCGGACAAACCAACAGAAAAATAAGTGCATGCATTGAAGAACACAAGAACTCAGTCAAAAAAGAGGAACCAACTTCTTCCCTGGTCCAATACCTTAAAGCCACAGGACATGAAATTGACTTTAAAAAGACCAGAACTATCGCCAAAACTGAACAGTTTAATAACAGAATAATCAGAGAAGCCATCGAGATAGAAAAATGCCCCCACAGCATGAATAAATGAGATGATACCTCCCACCTACCAGCCATTTGAAAACCCACCTTTATTGACAAACAAGTCCCTAACACAAAGAATGACACCAGATCCACACTCACGAAAACCACACAGGATGTCACCACCACACATCCACGCAATAAAGCAAACCCAAACCAATACCGATGATGAGGCACGACCACAAACCAGAAGCCAGACCACAGCTGCATCATTAGCCACTTTAAACCCCTCCAATCCATACATGAAGATGAGGCACGTCCACGAATGCGAAGCCAAACAACAGCAACACAGCTCATCATCTCAAATCTCCCTGCAACTCAGACTAACCTGAGTACAACAAAGCCCCCACCCAAACAGAACACTCCCCCATCCAATCAGAGCACAGCCAACCCCCCCATCCAATCAGAGCACAGCCAAGACCCCTAACCAATCAAAACACACCTCCACCTAATCAGAACACAGCCAAGCTCCCACCCAATCAGTTCATACCCCCACTGGCAGTTAAAAGGAAGAAACAGTTATGATCACACATTGCTCCTAGAAGCACGAAGCCGAAAACACCAGCCTGAAGATGACGAATGGGACTTCGTCAAAACGTCACCAAGACTCTTCCAATTTTACGCGGGAGAAAACTTGAATAACCAAAGACCTACATACAAACACCCATGAAAAACCTCAGAAAACATATACACGTACATATTTATATCTCCAATACAAGTTGGAAATAAGTTGTAAGAGCTATGTAAGAAATATGTTAACAGAGCAATATTAAGCATTGTTATGTATAATGTTGTTGCCTTCTGTTTGTGTAGTTTTAGTTCTCCTATCCACTCTCATGCTTGCTGGATGCCTGCCTCCCTTCTTTTACCGATATACAAAAATATTAAAATAGCAGGTGCAGAATGCTAAAATAAAAAAGTGATTGGCAACAATTGTAGTTGTTGCAAACTGAAACAAATAATTGGAAATAAAAAAAAATATTCACATATCCCAAAATAAATCTTGCTTCTAAGCAATCTGGTCTTTTGGCTAAAGACAAAGATTTCAATGCCATTAGAACATATTGCTCTTTATAAATAGGGTAATTAAAAATTAGAAGAAATTATTACTGATATTTATTATTATTCTGTGAAAATAATATGGCTCAACAAGTGAAAGCATCTGGTTGATCTTGTCTCGGATTAGTAGCTAAGCCATTATGAGCCTGGCTAGTACCTTGAATGGATAATTAAGGAATACCTAGTTTACAGGCTGGGCTGGAAATAACTGCTGACATAACTGTCGCTCCTCCTCCATCTAAAGGGTGGGGGTTAATTGGAGTGTTTCTGATTCGCACTCCATTTCCTTAGTGCCTGTTGTGTTGGACAAAGGTCTATATGGCAGTTAATGGAATTTTTGTCTGAGAACCAAGCTTCTTTTAATACCTGGCCCCCCTCCCATTCCATAGACATACGAGGAACCGCGGATGGGGATGCCCATGTCCACGGTTGAGGTCTTTTCTGGCAAAATGTAGGACACCTACCTTGGACAGGAGCGATGACTGCTGGCAGCGGACAGAATGCAAATTAACCGGCTGGGACCGGTGATGCGGTGTAGGAGCCGAGTGCAAGTGTTGACTAGTCCTATTTATAGCACCTTATTAACTGGCTCTTTTAACCCTGATGATGTTGGAAGTTCCCAACGAAAGCTAGGTTACATTAAAGTAATTCTTTTTAATCTCCTGGTGATCGTAAATTATTTACTTCATACCATATTAATTTTTTTCTCTCTAAATGTCTCGATTGCACCCACGTTGCCACATCAAAAGACGAAAAATAACCTTGATCAGGTATTGACAAGAAGAACTGTGTTCAGATGGCACCTTGTCCATTTTTTTTCTACACACAAGTTTTATTTAAATAATTAAACAGATGTATGTGCTGTAATTGCTGGGTTTTTTTCTCTGCAGGTCTGCATTTAAATAATTCTACACTCTCTTATTTGATCTGAGGCAAAACAGCTTTTATGCTATTTGGGATACAAATTATCTTTACTGGGCATGTGATTATCATACATGATATCCGTTACAGGTTATGATTTTTTGAATGGTTATAGATTTCCAAGTGTTTGAAATCAAAAAAGTAAAATGAAATTGTACCCTACTGACTCAAAAGGTTCCTTTTATATTCTGGATTGGTTATGTTACTTTTGCAATTAAAGAACAAAAACAAAAGTGTACTTTTGATCTTTTTATCAGGGATAAGAAAATTACTGTACTTTTCTGAGTATTGTGATTGTTAAGTTCTATAGATGATTGCATCTATCACTAGAAGTAACTGTTAGGAAACCACATATATCCTTTACTTTTTTAGTTCAAAATGATAACTTAAGCGACTCTTAATTCAAAAAATACCTTTTTCTAATAAGCATAAGATCTCATACATAAATGTGCTTTCCCAGGAGTAAGTGAAGTGATTAAATATATATTCCTAAAATTATTATTCTGCAGTAATATTCCACTGATGAAACCATCTTTTCATTTAAAATTATTGAATACAAAAGTTTATTTTCAAGCTCCAACTATTATGTGTAGAACTGCTGAAGAAGTATGCACATTTTAGTTTGCATACTATATAACTGTAAATTTTGGGGTACTACTTGTTAACAAATGTATGGGACCCTTTCTTATAATCCAAGACCAGATCATAAAAATTGAAAATTTTTAAAATACAATTTTAAAATGTAATAGAATCTCATTAAACAAGTCACCTACTTCTGTAACCAGATTTGAATATATCATCAAATTTAAGAACAACAGTGAATCATGAGTCAGTGAGATTCTTCACCAAATGAGCATGTTTGAAAGTGATATTTAAGTCCTGGACTTTTTAACAAGCATTAGCTAGTTGCAAGTCTAAATATACTGTAAATCCTAAACAATCAATTCTTTGGGTGAAAGTTTATACTCTTGGGCAGTCTGAAGAAGAAATCTCTATTTAATATCATCCTTCCAAAGTCATACCAAGTTATTTTATAAAATATTCATTAGAACAAAAGAAACATCCTCTTCATCAAACTCAGATGATGACTATGCAACTGCTGTAAAGTTCTTGAACAGCACTTTTCATAACCCCTGATCATTTGTCATGTTATTTGGAATTAATAACGATGATTGGAAAGCCATTTGGAAGTCATCAAGTTCAGAATAGCTTTCCCAACTGTTTTTGAAATAGGCCATAGTCACCACTATCTTCCCCTGCATTTTTATCTCCAGAATTATACTCCCTTTGCACTTGGAAGTTTTATTTACTTATCATATAAGAGGTGACCTCACTTTCCTGAATTAAATGCTTATGTAATTAAAGCAATATCCACACACAAGTAGAAGATACCAGAATGTCCAGGGAGAAAGACAGAATTGGCAGGAAAAAGAAGACATTTTTAGATTAGGAAGGAACTAATGAAAGTTCTCCAAAAATAGTTCAGCAAAGACTGAGCAAACTAGTACAAAACATAAAATGGGCACTGAGGACAATGTGGAAAAATTACATTGGCGATTGAATGGTGTATCTAGGAGCTAGCATGGCTAGCTGAAAAATAAAGAGGAGCAGCTCATACTGCAACTTACATTGTAGGTGCCTTTTTTATCACTGTTAATGTAGCTATTGACCTAACCACCACTTTGCAGACGGCAGTATTGTGCTCTTTGAAAATGGTGCTGTCTCATATAATTGGGAATATGTCTTGCCTGCTCTTTCATCCTGGAGAAAAATAATACATGGTATCATTTTAATTTTGCTGTAGTTGTTGGAGAGGAACAATGTTCTCCCTCCTCCCAGGCAGTTGCTTCACTTCTCGTTTTCTCTCAATTCCACAAAGGCTAAAGTGCTGCTCATATATCTTAACATTGCAAGGCATAGAATGGAAGCAGTGATTTGTTTTTATTCCGAAAGGCATGAAGTTGGTTGCAATTTATAGTTAAGGAAAGAAATAACACACAATTTTGAGCTGATGGGAGAAGACACGCAGGTACAAACAGAGAGAGAGAGAGAGAGAGAGAGAGAGAGAGAGAGAGAGAGAGAGAGAGAGAGAGAGAGAGAGAGAGAGAGAGAGAGAGAGAGAGAGAGAGGCTAAATGTCCAGACTCTTTTCTGCTTGGATCAGAGAGCAGTTTGGCTCAATGGCATCTGGCATTAATCAGAAGTCGTTATTATCCCCTGGTGTTTACAGAAAAAAGCCACCCAGGCTGCAAACTGCATTGTTGTTTGCTGAATGCTATGAATATCTACGCTCTGCAGCTAAAAATAGCGCTTCTGGAAAGGAACTCCCGGATCCTACCGCTGCCTGTTGGACCTGTCTAAACCCATGTCCTAATTTGAATCAAAGCCCCTTTTAGTGCTATTGATCACATGAATGCAACACTGTTATCACCACAGGTATATCAAAAGTGAATGTTCTCTGAATGAGAAGTTTCACACAAATCTCCTGAAGGTGAAACAAGGAATAAAATGAACAGTCATACAGAATAAGAACATCATATATCCTTTGATCCTTAAGGCTAGGAAGCTGAAAATGCTAACTATTTGTGTGTTGATTTTCTACCACTTCACTGACAAGGTTTCCAGGAAAGAATCTTCGGACTTCTGAAGACTCAGTCATCTGTGAGTGCCAAGATATCAAGCCAACACCATGAAATCACAGTTGCTCTAATTTCCTATGGTGAATGTGTACCAGAAATATGCTCCATTTCAGTTTGAATAGTTTAATGTGCACATAGAAAAACACAAAGAAAAGCTATCCAAGAAAATATATATTTATTCATCTTTTGTATCTCTTGGGTGCTACCCTTTTTCTAACTTAGCAACATATTTATCTTACCTGTTCAAGTTATATTTGGAAAAGAAAAAGACAAGGAGGCTTTTAATAAAACCTATGTCAGCTTTCTGCAAGTGGAAACAAAATATACTGCTTTCTAAATGCAGGAGAAAGGGAGTAGTATGAAGCAAAAGTTCAGTAGTCTCATGGCCCTCCCCATCTTCAATAGTTCAGGTAATGATTTCAAAATATGGGCTGGTATCCTACAATTCTTACTCCCATTGTCTCCCATTTCATCCCAGACCTAGGACTTCACTGCTTAATTTTTAAATCTAGAGATGCCAGGATTCAATCTTGAGTGGGGAAAAAAAATCCTTTCTTGTAATGTATAACCTTTTAACTTCAGCAGCACTATTTAATGAACATCTGAGTGGCACAGAGGGAAGGAGAAAAAGCACTCTGCTGTTACATCAGAGGACTCAGAACTGAAGCCTCTCACTTCAGTGAGATGGGAGAATTAAGAGCCACTGAATCTTGATGAGTTCTTTAGCATTAATGAAATGCCACAATCATTATTTTTTTTTTATTTTTTTTTGCTTTTGGAATAATAGATGTTCAGTAGAAATCCAATGGTATTGCATTTCACCCATGTTTTATTTTTATTTTTGGTTTTAGTATTTTTTGAATACCATCTTTTCCCAGATGGGCTTATTAAAACATATGAATGATAAAGTCCTGTTAGAAGAATCTCAAGCTGTTGTCCATTGACACATTAATTCACATGTTAACAGGAATGTGTTAAGAGTCAGATTTATGTGACAGATCCTTGGAAAGTTCAACAGATTCCCAAAAAGTTCAACTCTGAGGAACACGAATGAAAATAAAGTTATTTAAAGATTTAAATGAGCTTGGGATTGTCTCATGCCAGCATTTCTCATACAAACCAACAGAGAGGGCAAGCTCTGACCACATCCTAAGAATCTCAAATGACATTCAAAGAAATAGCACAAGTAATCTGAATAATCTTAAACCCAATCTCTATGCAATTTTAAAACAATGCAGATTAAAAAAATGATTTTTAAAAAGAGGAACATTCCATATGATGGTACAAAAAAATACCAGTGTCACTATGTCTATTTAGTCAGAAAATGCATTATCTTCTATTATTATCATATGATTTTTAACGATTTTTCTCCTATCATTCTCATTGGTGGAATCTGCACTCCAGGACTTCTGCTCACACTGAGTTAAAGTGGCAACCACTCATTCTTGAGCTAGCAAAGAATTATACTAGCATGACTTTTGCTGCCATCACTATTGACCCTTGACCTGCTTTATTGACTTTATTATGATTTTATTGTTTGCAAAATAATGCTGTCCAAATTTGTATATCCAGAGCATTATAAGTAAAGCAATTGGTTCAACCAGAGAGAAAATACTGATCAATTATGATGCTGTGACAGGAATGAGGTGGTTCTTGTAGATATCCTCTAAGTTTCTTCCTCTGCCTCCCTCCAAAACTTCACTCTATCATAACCCAAACTAAATGATTTTTTTTCTTTAAAAATAAAAGCACAGCATCAAGAAACCATGGTGAGAACTACTTCTGAAACAGGACTTTCCTTTCTTGGATTAGACAAGAATGGCCAACTTCCAGCAGATGACCAGGAAACAGGTTAGCTCTGCTTTCTATTATTATGCTATTTCATCATTACACATTTCACAATTACGTTATTTATTATTGAGATTTCAATTTTCCAATAGAGTTGCCCCAAATTCTTCAAGGTATAGACCGCAGATCAAGAGTGTTCTTGGCATGAACAGAGGTTTTCTATCTGGGGTCAGCACTTGAAGATTTTCTATGCAACCCTGCAGGACACATCCAAGCTGATGACCTGGAATCTTCTCCAGGGCTCCTGATAAAACCTTCAACAAATTCTGCAAGGAATATGCCATTCATCACTTTTTGAGGGAACACTGCGTAAAAAGACACTGAAAGAGACCAACAATACCAACTTTACCACCCCACCAGATGAAAAGTCAAACAGTTTGGCAGAAACAAGAAATATTTTTTTAGAACGCTTTTCAAGTAGGAAGGTTCAGAAATGATTAGTGGATATGAAGGATTTATTGCTTACTTCCTCCAAACCCCTTGCTAAACCTCCACATTGTGAAATTATTCCTGAATGGAAAGATTGGGCACACACTGTGGGCAATTCTGAAGCTATCCAGCCTGGATACACTTTGGCTAGCATTGGAGAAAAACGTTGAGAGGCAGCCTCTTGAGCAGCAGGAGCCTGAAGCAGTTTGAGGCTGCCCAAATTGTTCTGTTGAGTCATATCAAGTGGCCTCTTGCTGAACCAAGTAGGTCACCTTGGAGATACAAAGTACTCATCAGTGGGTCAAGTCTGTTTGTTCATTTCACTGGCTCACTCAACAGTCTTCTAATTCTTTTCCCTGATTTTTAAAAAAGTAGCAAACAATTTTTGAAGGAATTTGAAGTACAACCTGCTATAAAAAAGGACATTTGCCTCATTGTTAGAGCTAAATTAGCCATTCCTGGCAACTATTATATGTCCATTATAATTTTTCCATAATGACAAAAAATAGGCAATCTTTCCATACCTCTCCATGGCACAGAAAATGCTCAGTAGCAAAACTCATTTGATTTCATATAGCACTAAACAATAAAATTAAAAGCAACTTCCTCTAATATGAGAAGTCAGAAGAAATTCAAAGAGAGGCCTGTGGAGAAGAAATGATCCTTTAGAGAAAATTTACAGGCCCACAGAGAGTCCTTTCCCATAACAGAAAGAGGCAGACTATTCTATAATTGAAGAGGGTAATGTCTTATTACTAGAGTTTTATTAGTTTGAACTTGCAACAAATGAGCCAGCATTGGTTATTTTAATCACCCCAGTCTTTGTAAAAATCCTGCCATTATTATCTTGAAAATATGTGAAGGGGTCTTTTTTAAGGGGGGAGCTGGGAACGATGATGTTAATTAAGCAACATGGACTTTACTGCTTTATGGATCAGCCTAGTATTCTTTTTTTCCCTTTGGCTTCTCTCTCATAATCTATTAACTGTGCCCTGGTGGCTTACATATCTTCTTTATTTAGGGGGTCATTTGAAAGACCCAATGATTTTTATATAAACGCAAAGCACTCGATAATGCCATTTGCATTTACACTTTATTCCATTTCCTTAGGACTCACGGAAGCATGGTTGTTTATGGTCTGCATTTTTTGGGGTCATAATTTTGACTTGCCACATTTCTGCAGACTTTCAGATTCTGTTTATGTCTCCCTTCCTACCTCCCACCAAATAATTCAAAGTAGATACTCAGCAGCTGAGCTTATTTTAAAAAGTCGGTGGAACTTCAAAGGGAACAAATCGACCCTTTTATGTATAATATGAATCCTGAGATACAATATCATGCTCTGAAGGCACTGGAAACTTTTATCACTTTTCTTCTAAAGTGGATAAAATTATCATTGTCATGCATTAGCATATCTGAAGAAAATCTACAGACTTAAGCACCAAATTTTGCTTCTACCAGTGGTCAGTGTAGGGTTGAATTAAATGAAGGGGTGGGCAAATAGTACTGGAGGAGTGAATAGATAAATTTCAGCTTTCTGACCTTGCAAGTGACATGTCAATGTGGCAAAAGAAGAGATTGATTTTGGAGGAGAGGTCAATTTGTGGACTAGAGTGGAGGTCCTTTAAAAAGCTCTCCTCCATGCTAATTCTGTAAAAAGATCTGCAAATCATCCCTGAGCTTTTAGGTTCGAAGATGGGGCTTAGACATTCCTACTGTTTATTTGTAAACAAACAAAAAATAAATATTGAAGAACCCCACAATATCAGAACTATTTTGTTTATATTTTAGAGTGCAGTTTTGGGATGAAGCAGAAATGAGATTCTGGTGTGGCCACTCCTGGTGTGGCCATTCCACTGGGCTAAAATTTGGAAAATCCATGTGTAAATCTCTCATCAACCATAAAGCCCTTTTTATTAATTTGTTTCTTTATCTATGTTCCGACTTAGTTATCTTCTAGTATGATTGGGATGATGAAACAGAGGAAATATTATGATGCTTCTTTCTCCTGGAGGGAAGGCAAGATATAGAAGCTACAAACAGAATTTGCAGATTTTCTATCTGACATAAGTTCATTGAAGAGATGTTTCCAGAAGTCCAATGTGAATCTCAGCATCTCCATCTTTCTCCCTGTTTTAGATATAATAGGTTTTACTTCTAATTTTCTCTTTCTGGTTCATGTACATACATGCACAACTATATTTTTTTTAAAAAAAGAAATACTTTGCTGGAAGGGATTAGTCACTTTCCCTGCCCTCTTCTTATTTCTGGAGAAAGCATCAACCACCCATCCAAAGCCATTATTCAAGGATCTCACAAATGAGAGAAGATATGGGCAAAACTAGCAGCCCTTAACAATAATTTCTGCAGCTTCAATAATTTGTTTGTTGTAGACAGAAGTGATTAAGCTCTATAAGCTTTAGAAAATGTGTTCCAGCTTTCTAGTATGAAACTTATTTTAATCCTAGTATGTTATTATTATTATTTTGTTATATTTCCTTCATTGGAAATTCTGTTGTACTCACTTTCACCTTTTAAGTTAAAGATAATATTTATTTGAGCTATTTTTAACAAATGTGTAAGCCATTGCAAACAGCACATAGAACCAAATTATTTAGAGAGAATAGAGATAAGAGCATTCCCATTCAGTTTTTCTACTTTCAAATAACTATTGTTAAAAGTATTCCACGGAGCAGATTTCTCCCACTTTTTAATCATATGTTCAAACTGTTGTTTGCTCATTAGTCACATAATTCTGTATCCTATTTGAAATTAATAAGCATTCAAGTCCCCAGCATGGTGCACATTTTTATAATAGTTCAGAAGGTTGAAAGTGCCCATAAATCAAAGCAAGGAAATCAAAACAAGAATGCAAGAAAACTGTAAAAGTTTATAATGCCTGGAACGTAGCCAAATCTACCATTAAAATTGTAAATTTTTGCCACTCAATAGATAGCAATGTAAAACACTGAATAAATCAATTCGTAAGCCTTATATAAATCTAAATAATAACATCCATTTTGCAACTAACCAGAGCATAAATATATGAGAGTTTCTTTTTAATTCAAAACATCTTTGCAGGATTCTGTGAAATGGATTGGGTAGGATTCCATAGAAACTAACAGTTCCCCAGTGTAATGCCTTTGTTATGTTCATAACAAATAATACTATGATATATTAGTGGTTAAAAATGCCAACTTTCTTTCACTCTATAGAGGTCTGCAGGGGGGATGATAACCATTCTTTTAAACAGTGTTTTATTTATTATTATGAACATAGTTGAAAGAAATAAAATGCATAATGTGCCAGCAACTTGAACAACAGACTGCCTGGGAACCCAGCCTGCTATAAGGACAGATTAAAGTGACATTCTGTCATGGTTGACAGATCCCAAATTGAACTTACACTTAAAAACAGTTTATATGTGTAAATTTGTTTTGATCTGAAAATGCATATCAGCCAATGCTGGAATCCAGATAGAATGCTGGCTTCTCATGTGGATGCGCCACATTCACATTCATTCATAATAACTTGGGACAGTTGAATTTTCCCAGCCTACCCACTTCTCTTCCCACGTTTTGTCATTGCAATTTAAAATCACAATGAATAGAAACTCTTCCAAATAACTCTTCTGAAACTAGAACAGAAAAGATTCTCTCTTCCAGCTTGCAAAAGATATCATATTTAATAGTTACAATAACAAGATATGGCAACATAAATGTGGATAGAAAAGGGAAAATACAGAAATAAGCAACAGCAGGCTTACTCCAAGTTACACCAAACTGTACTCTATAGCTGATATTGTTGTGAACTTAAGACTGCTTTTTCAGGTTGGTTCAAAAATATCTACCAATATCTTGAGATACAGTAAATAGACAGTGTCTGAAATATTACACACATGTAATTATTTATGTGTACATTGCAAGTCTATTTCAACTGCAGGGTAATCAAGACACCCCACTGCAATTTCATGCCCAGTAAATGCAAGGATATGTCAGTAAATATTCAGTAATGCAAGGCTGTAAGCCATGCAGGAATGGGGATAAATCATGAGAAGTGGCCTCAGGAAAAGGGGAAAAGATAAGGCATGGATTTTGAGGTTGCAAATACCTTCCAATGTACCTGAAGGAAGACAAGATAGTGAACCATAATGCAAAGGAAATTCTTTAGTTTTAAAACTAATTTCTTCATTACCAGCCGTGGTGGCGCAGTGGTTAGAATGCAATACTGCAGGCTACTTCTGCTGACTGCTGGCTGCCAGCAATTCGATTCTCATTGGCTCAAGGTTGACTCAGCCTTCCATCCTTCTGAGGTTGGTAAAATAAGGACCCAGATTGTTGGGGACAATGTGCTGCTCTTTAAAATGTTTAGAGAGGGTCATAAAGCACTGTGAAGCAGTATATAAGTCTAAGTGCTATTGCTATTACACTATGAATGTCCCCTAGACTGGAATACACATGACTCAACAACACATAGGCTTTCTGTAAGTATGATGGCTGCTTGATCCAACATTATTATTACCTTTAATATTTATAAGAAATGAAAAGGCCAAGCAAATATGGACAGCCACTTATCAGAAATGGTATAGGGTCTTCTGCTTGAGCAGGACATTGGATTAGATGACTTACAAGGTCCCTTCCAACTCTTCCAATGTTCTAAATTGGTTTCTTTGAAAATATACCAAAGCTTTACACTGCTTGTTTGAACATCACATATAGTTTGGTCTAGTGCAGGGGTTCTCAACCTTGGCAACTTTAAGACTTGTGGACTTCAACTCCCAGAATTCTGGGAGTTGAAGTCCACAAGTCTTAAAGTTGCCAAGGTTGAGAACCCCTGGTCTAGTGGTTAAGGCACCAGGCTAGAAATCTAGGACACTGTGAATTCTAGTCCTGCCTTATGCTTGAAATCCAGCTGGTGACTTTGGGCCAGTCATTCTCTTTCAGCCCAACTCACCTCACAAGGAAAAATAAGAGGAGGAATTAATATTAAGTATTTGTTTAGCTAAGTTATTTATAAAAAGTAATAAGGGTGGTTAAAAAAAAGTATTATATTTTTGGAGCTTTCACCCAGGACAAATGCTTGAAACATGCAAATCCAGAAAAGATCGATATCAATGTTTTTCAACTTCAGTGACCTTAAGACCTATAGACTTCAACTTCCAGAATTCCACAATCAGCGTCTTGTCAATGAGATTGAGAAACACTGAACTATATTTTGAAATCTGTACTTGTGACAGAAAGGGTAGTGAAACCAAATGCCTAATAACATTAAATAAGAGGTTTGCCATAAAAAGGTACTATCTAGATAATCTATGCACTGACATGCATCTATGTCCTTATGTTGATGGTCTGATTTTAGTAATGGCATTAAATATGCTGAAAAGTATAAGCCACACCAGAAGGATAGAGCTGCCCTCAGTGCTGCAATACAGGTCAGGTCAGTTTCAATGAAACTGGAATGATTTATAAACCACTTAGGTATTACTATTGTCTCTGTTTCATCCAGTTTTAAATTCCACTTTACGGCTACTTTCATGATGACAAATTTCTTAACATAAGGTACACAATTATTCCAATGTTTGGTGACCATGTGATCACATCTGGTAAAAAGATGCAATATTCTATGGATATCACATACATCCAGGACAAATGATTAATGCATTTCCTGATCCCTGTTTGTAGCATCCCTTTTTAAAGAGGATTTTTACATGGGAGGGAAAGGAAGAACAACCTGCTGCCAACATTTTCCTTGCTCTCCAAATACCATTCTGAGTGCAATTATTGGTCCGCAGATGAGATATCTAGGAGCCTTAACAAAGGGTATTTGTCTTCATCCATGCTGTCTTTTTATTCATGTATTTGCTAATGCGACACCATTAGGGTACAGAAGTGTCCCATTTCCTTCTGACCCTTTATCTCACTTCAGGCGTGAATACCAGCATGCAATCGCCATTTGCATCACTGGTTTTTCTGGTGCTATCAGAGTGTTTGATGAAGTTGGCAATGAAGAGACATTCTTTCTCATCTTCTTTCATGTTCTCAACAGGCTTGAATCTGTTGCTTTGGCTGTTTCATGTATTCCGACACGTTCATTAATCACAGTGCAAGACACTTCCCTGTTTATGTTTCCACTTTACTCCAAAGAGCAGCCAGAGAGAAATATCACAAGAATGCAGGATTGTACATAGAAAGGAAAGAAAAGAAAGGAAGACAAAGATGTCCACACTTAGAGAAGAGTCCCTCCCTGCTTTAAACTTATCTTATCTGGTCTGTTTTATTCTTGGAAAGGATAGTTAAAATAATAATCAGGAGACAAATGGAGATTAAATGAATCTATTTTGCAAAATGAGATGATTGTAAAAAGAAATTAAATGAATATTTTGATAATAATCTAGGTAAAGGGACAAATTTAATGACTGTTTCGGATGCTATTAAAGCAGTTATGAGGGGTTATTTTATACAATATAATCTCTTAGAAAGGAAAAAAAATGCCAGGAAAAGATGCAAAAGATATTGGACGAAATTAGACAGAAAGAAATTGAATTGCAAAAGATATCCATGGATTCTAAAAATTTATATCAAATTAAACTGTTATGGCAACAACTGTCTATGTTAATAGTTCAACAAATAGAAATAAAATTATGAATTATGAATTATGTGAAGCAAAGAGTTTGAGTTTGCAAATAAACCAGGAAGATGGTTAGCATATAAACTAAGAAAGGAAAGGGAAAAGAGAATGATTGAGAAAATCTGTGAATAGCAGACAATGAATTTATTAAAAAGTATTTTCATATTCCTTATTCCAATTTGCATAAAAAGGAGTTAAATATGTCTAAAATAAATGAATATTTGTTAAGACAATTGCCTAAACATTGACAAACTCAGAGACAGCTTATGAATGACCCAGTCTTTGAAATATCAGAAGTTATTCAAAAAATGAAATCAGATAAAGCTCCAGGTCCAGATGGCCTTACAAGTCAATATTACAAATACTTTGAAGACAAACTTTTTCAGCCACTAAAGCAGGGGTGTCAAACTCAATTTCATTGAGGGCCGCATCAGCATTGCGGTTGCCCTCAGGGGGCCAGGTGGGTATGGCCAGGGTGGGTGCAGCTTACTGGGTGTGCATGGATGAAGTGGGTGTGGCCTACTGGGTGGGCATGGACAGCTCTACATTGTTCATGTCAAGGGTGTCTGTGGGGGCCTGGGCAGGAGTGGAACAGATCTGAGGGTCTCTGGCAGAAGGGGTTGGGACCAGGGCAAGTGCCAAGGCATGGTCCACTGGAAGAGCCTCACTGTTCCTCTCAAGCCATGCAGGGTGGTAGTGGCTGAATAATGGTGTGGGCTGCCTGGAGCCCTGGGCAGCAGAGGTCAAATGCCCAACCTGGCCCTCAAGCATCTGTGGCACCAAGCCCAGCTCCACTTCCCCAAGGGGGCACCCAGCTGCACTTATCTCCTCCTCAAGGCTGCTGCTGCTGTGCTTGCTCTCTTTAGCCAAGTTGCTCATGATGGGTACGAGGGCAAAGTCAGAGGGAGGCCCATTCCCTCTCCATGGGAGGAGACCTGGCTTTATATCCAAAGCTTCCTTAGCAATAGGATGGGAGACCCCCAGGATAGGCCAGGAGGAGGGGGAAGGGGATGGTCAAAGAGGAGCAGGGCAGGACCAAGGAAGGACTTCCCTCAGACCCTCCCTCTCCTTCTTTCTTTCTTTCCTTCTTTCCTAAGTACAGAGTGGTTGGAAAATATTTGAGATGAGGGAGGGAGAAATGTAAGAAATGCAGCTGGGGAGGTGTCACCTTTCATGAGGAATGAAGAAATGCACCATCACCTGGAAGTGGCCAGTGATGGCCCTCACCTACTTCACATTTCTGGCTTGTTGGGCTCTGGGGGAGGGGATGCCATGAGCAGCATGAGAGTCAATGTTACCTGCACAATGCCGGCCCAGCCCCGAGCCTGCCCAATTTCGGCAGGCAGTGAGGCGCTCTCTTCACAGTGCCGAGAGGTTGAGCCAGGCAGTGCAAATCCAAAAAGAAGCTCAATGCCACCCAGCCCCCAGCCTGCCCAGTCTCGGCAGGCAGCGGGGCACTCTCTTCACAGTGCCGAGAGGCTATGCCAGGTGGCGCAAATCTAAAAACAAGTGTGAGGATGCCCAGCTCCAAGCTTACCCGGTTTCAGCAGGGAGCAGGGCACTCTCCTCACAGTGCCAAGAGCTGAACTGGGTGGTACAAATCTGATGAGAAGTGCAATGCTGCCTAGCCCCCAGTTTCAGCAGGCTAAGATGCAAAACTAGCGAGCTTCGCACCACCCAACTCAACCTCTCAGCACTGTGAGGAGAGTGCCCCACTACCTGCCAAAACCCCTCCCCCAGAACCCATCAAGTTGGATATGTGAAGTAGGCCAGGGCCATTTGCTGGCCACTTCCAGGCGATGGTCATTTCTTCATTCCTCACAAAGGGTGATACCTCCCCAGCATGCACCCAGGGGGTGGGGCTAACATGGCAGGGGCTGGTTCCTTGCTGTTTCCAGACGGCCTTGTGGAGCTAAGACTGAATGAGTTTCAGCATAGATGGCTACCACAAAATTGTATATTGGCTCCCGGCTGGACTGGGCCAGGGCCAAGGCAGAGGGGGCCATTCCCTCACTGTTTCCAGGATGGCTTCGCAGGCCACATGAAACCACTTCACGGGCCTCATCTGGCCCCGGGCCTTGTGTTTGACGTGTCAGCACTAAAGGATACAATGAACTATATTTTACAGGGAGAAAAGATATTGCAAACATGGAAAGAAGCCAATATTGTGTTGCTACTGAAGGAAGATCAAGATGCTACGAAGATAAAGAATTACAGACCATCTCATTATTAAACAAGGACTATAAACTCTTTGCTACAGTTTTGGCAGAAAGATTAAAGAAACATTTATATATATATTCATGAAGACCAATCTGGCTTTCTGCTAAAAAGACAGTTAAGGGATAATATTAGGACTCTTTTGAATATTATTGAATATTTACAATATCATAATGAGAAACAGGCAGCTCTAATATTTTTAGATGCAGAGAAGGCTTTTGACAATCTAAATTGGGCTTTTATGCTTAAAGTGTTGGAAGAAAAGGACTTTGGAGAGAAAACTTTATTTAAAGAATCAAAGCTGTTTATATATCACAGCAAGCAAAAATTGTTATTAATGATGATTTAACTAATTCATATGAAATTCAAAATTCCTTTATTGTTTTTTCTGGCACTGGAAGTTTTGAATAGAGATATCATGTAAGATGAGAAAATAACAGATATAAGCAAGGCTTTTTTGTCATAGAATGCACTGGAACAGAGTTCTGGCACCTTTTTTCAACGGATCTTCCAGAATTGCCTTGAACAAAATCCTAATCTTTTAGATACACTAAAAATTGAAGGGTTTTTTTCCCCAGGTAAACCTTGTAGGGTAGGCAAGGTGGGTTGTATGACATGTGTGAGTTCTGGCACCTTTTTGTTTGTTTGTTTGTTTGTTTTTACAAAAAAAGCACTAGATATAAATATTAAGAAGGAAATTTATAAATTGAGGGCATATGCTGATGATTTGGCTATATTCTTGCAAGACTCAAAAAATAATATAGAATATTTGATGAGGAAATTAAATGAGTTTGGGCCTTTAGTGGGATTTAAAATAAACAAACAGAAAACAACAATGCTGATGAAGAATATGACCTCACAGTATTGCAATACATTGACTAAAAAGTTTGGTTTTAGGGTTGAGAAAAAGGTGAAATATTTGGGAGTTATATTGACAAACACAAACACAAAACTGTTTCAAAATAATTATGTTCCTCTCTGAAATGATATTAAAAAAAGACAAATTTAGATGGGATAAACTTCACTTGCCGCTATTGGGTAGAATTTCTGTAATTAAGATGAATGTTTTTTCGGATGTTACCAATACTTGCAACTGATATTCTCTTTAAACAATGGCAGAGGGATATTTTGAAGTTTTTATGGCAAGGGGAAAAATCAAGAATTGGGTATAAATTATTGCAAGTTGTTAAGAAAGGGAGGGGTTACCAGATTTGAAACTGTATTTCAGTACTTGTTGTTTGGCTGGCTAAAAGAGTGGATGAACCTCCAGATTAAATGGCTACTTGATTTAGATCAGCGGTTCTCAACTTGTGGGTCGTGACCCTTTTGGGGGTCGAATGACACTTTCACAGGGGTCGCCTAAGACCATCATAAAACACATATTTCTGATGGTCTAGGAACCGAGACACCGCTCCTCTATCTGGCTGCCGCCCTCCTCCTCTTCCTCCGCTGGCTCCTCCACCTCCAGGGTGCCCTTCTCTGACAGCTCCTGCTCCTGTCACCACAGTGCCATCGTGCGCGCCCCCGACACTGCTCCAGGCTGGCTCAGCTGCATGGGCATCTGGGCCGAGCCAGGTCTCGGCCGCTACTGGCGCTGCCCCTGGGCTGCTCTGCCACTGCCACCACTGCTGACTGAGCTGAGCTGCGGCGCCAAGCCGGTCCCCATGCCTCCTGGTTGCCTGGCCGCGCTCCGCTGCCGGCCACACTCTGCACCTTGCCGGAGCCTCCTCCACGCTGCCTGGCCCGCCTCCCTTGCCGTTTTAGGCCATCTCGGCCCTCTGACGCCTGGCATGGCCCTGGGGCTGGCAGGCAGGAGTGGCTCCTTCCCTGCTCGCTGGGCTATGGACCTTGGAAGGGCCAGGCGGCGGTGATGCTCACATGTGCGCCCACCCGGTCGAGCCGGGAGGGGAAAAGTGGCGGCTTCTGAGCGGGAGCTGGCGCTCTGGCCACACCCCTCTCACGTGCGACGAGTTGAGGAAGGATCGTGGTGGTAAAGGGCTGCACGGCATGGAAAGGGGCTCCCACGACCCCACCGCTGCGATGGCACTCAGGAGGCTGGAGAGGTGGGCAGGTTCCAGGGGTGCGAGAGGACGGCTGGCGGCTCTGAGGCATGCGGATCCTCTGTGTGGCTTCCGAGGCCCTGGAGGTGATGCTGGTTGGCTCTCTGCCAGGCAATTGTGCGGAGCTGCTTGTGCATCCTTGCCTGTGGGCAAGACTGTGTGCCCAGGTCGAAATGCAACGCTTTTCCTACCACTTCTCCTCCCGTTGGTCAAAGAGGCAGATGCAATTTCCCTTTCCCTGGTTCTTTTCATCTGCACTGGAAAGGACAATTTGGCTATTTTATTCTTCTTGCCTCCTGGCTTTCTATCAATCAAGGCAGATTACAGAACTGCAATCCACTCCTGCGAGCCGGCAACGGGGCACCAAAATCAAAGGAGAAAACTCATTTTGTAGCTGTAAGAAAGGATCCCTCTCCCCCACCCCGAACCCCACCGCAAGCAGCGCCAGAGTTTGGAAAGGCACTGGTCCAGGACCCTTGGCTATGGGGACAGGCAGGCAGTGGCTCTGCTCAGATATAGAGGACAAAAAAAACCGGCTGGAAGGGAAGAGAAATCATTTGAGCGGACTCCGCTTTGGATAAGGCTTCACGGTTCAAAGCGTTGGCACCAGTTTTAATCCAGGCTTTTGTGCTTTCTTACCCATGCCTGTGCATTTTCCCCATTGGTAGCCCAAAAGGTAGGGGAAGGGGCAATGGGAAGCATCCTTTGATACATCATTTGCACTCCAGCCTCCCCAATCAGGCTTATTTAGAAATCGGTCCAACAGACCTGGCTTCCTCAATCAGCCACCGGGGTTAAAGTATCTTTCCCTGTCGGGCATTATAAAGCACCTTTTCCTTCCTTCCTTCCTTCCTTCCTTCCTTCCTTCCTTCCTTCCTTCCTTCCTTCCTTCCTTCCGTCCGTCCATCTCCTTCCCTTCCCCTTCAATCTCTCCTTCCTTCCTTCCTTCCTTCCTTCCTTCCTTCCTTCCCTCCTTCCTTCCTTCCTTCCCCCTTCAATCTCCTTCCTTCTCCATTTCCTTCCTTTCTCCTTCAATGTTTCTTCCTTCCATCCATCCATCTCCTTCCCTTCCCTTCAATCTCTCCTTCATTCCTTCCTTCCCTCCTTCCTTCCTTCCTTCCTTCTTTCCTTCCTTCCACCTTCAATCTCCTTCCTTCTCCATCTCCTTCCTTTCCTTTTCAATCTTCCTTCCTTCCATCCTTCCATCTCCATCTCCATCCCTTCCCCTTCAATTTGTCTCCTTCCTTCCTTCTTTCCTTCCTTCCCCCTTCAATCTCCTTCCTTCTCCATCTCCTTCCTTTCCCCTTCAATCTTCCTTCCTTCCATCCATCTCCATCTCCATCCCTTCCCCTTCAATTTGTCTCCTTCCTTCCTTCCTTCCTTCCATCTCCATCCCTTTCCCTTCAATCTCTTTCCTTCCTTTCTTCCTTCCTTCCATCTCCATCCCTTTCCCTTCAATCTCTCTCCTTCCTTCCTTCTCCATCTCCTTCCTTTCCCTTCAATCTTCCTTCCTTCCTTCCATCTCCATCTCCATCCCTTCCTCTTCAATCTGTCTCCTTCCTTCCTTCCTTCCATCTCCATCCCTTCCCCTTCAATCTGTCTCCTTCCTTCCTTCCTTCCATCTCCATCCCTTCCCCTTCAATCTCTCTCTTTCCTTCCTTCCCCCTTCAATCTCCTTCCTTTTCCATCTCCTTCCTTTCCCCTTCAATCTTCCTTCCTTCCTTCCATCTCCATCTCCATCCTTTCCCCTTCAATCTGTCTCCTTCCTTCCTTCCTTCCTTCCATCTCCATCTCCATCCCTTCCCCTTCAATCTCTCTTCTTTCTTTCCTTCCTTCCTTCCTTCCTTCCTTCCTTCCTTCCTTCCTTCCCCTTCAATCTCCTTCCTTCTCCATCTCCTTCCTTTCCCCTTCAATCTTCCTTCCTTCCATCTCCATCTCCATCCCTTCCACTTCAGTCTGTCTCCTTCCTTCCTTCCTTCCATCTCCATCTCCATCCCTTCCCCTTCAGTCTGTCTCCTTCCTTCCTTCCTTCCTTCCTTCCTTCCTTCCTTCCTTTTATCCATCTCCATCCCTTCCCCTTCAATCTCTCTCTTTCCTTCCTTCCCCCTTCAATCTACTTCCTTCTCCATCTCCTTCCTTTCCCTTCAATCTTCCTTCCTTCCTTCCATCTCCATCTCTATCCCTTCCTCTTCAATCTGTCTCCTTCCTTCCTTCCTTCCATCTCCATCTCCATACCTTCCCCTTCAATATGTCTCCTTCCTTCCTTCCATCTCCATCTCCATCCCTTCCCCTTCAATCTCTCTCTTTCCTTCCTTCCCTCTTCAATCTGCTTCCTTCTCCATCTCCTTCCTTTCCCCTTCAATCTTTCTTCCTTCCTTCCATCTCCATCTCCATCCCTTCCCTTCAATCTGTCTCCTTCCTTCCTTCCATCTCCATCCCTTCCCCTTCAATCTCTCTCCTTCCTTCCTTCCTTCCTTCCTTCCTTCCTTCCTTCCTTCCTTCCTTCCTTCCTTCCCCCTTCAATCTCCTTCCTTCTCCATCTCCTTCCTTTCCCCTTCAATCTTCCTTCCTTCCATCTCCATCTCCATCCCTTCCCCTTCAGTCTGTCTCCTTCCTTCCTTCCTTCCTTCCTTCCATCTCCATCTCCATCTCCATCCCTTCCCCTTCAATCTCTCTCCTTCCTTCCTTCCCCCTTCAATCTCCTTCCTTCTCCATCTCCTTCCTTTCCCCTTCAATCTTCCTTCCTTCCTTCCATCTCCATCTCCATCCCTTCCCCTTCAGTCTGTCTCCTTCCTTCCTTCCTTCCTTCCTTCCTTCCTTCCTTCCTTCCTTCCTTCTATCCATCTCCATCTCCATCCCTTCCCCTTCAATCTCTCTCCTTCCTTCCTTCCCCCTTCAATCTCCTTCCTTCTCCATCTCCTTCCTTTCCCCTTCAATCTTCCTTCCTTCCATCTCCATCCCTTCCCCTTCAGTCTGTCTCCTTCCTTCCTTCCTTCCTTCCTTCCTTCCTTCCTTCCTTCCTTCCTTCCTTCCTTCCTTCCTTCCTTCCTTCCCCATCTCCATCTCCATCTCCATCTCCATCTCCATCTCCATCTCCATCTCCATCCCTTCCCCTTCAATCTCTCTCCTTCCTTCCTTCCCCCTTCAATCTCCTTCCTTCTCCATCTCCTTCCTTTCCCCTTCAATCTTCCTTCCTTCCTTCCATCTCCATCTCCATCCCTTCCCCTTCAGTCTGTCTCCTTCCTTCCTTCCTTCCTTCCTTCCTTCCTTCCTTCCTTCCTTCCTTCCTTCCTTCCTTCTATCCATCTCCATCTCCATCCCTTCCCCTTCAAGCTCTCTCTTTCTTTCCTTCCCCCTTCAATCTCCTTCCTTCTCCATCTCCTTCCTTTCCCCTTCAATCTGTCTCCTTCCTTCCTTCCTTCCATCTCCATCTCCATCCCTTCCCCTTCAATCTCTCTCCTTCCTTCCTTCCTTCCATCTCCATCCCTTCCCTTTCAATCTCTCTCCTTCCTTCCTTCCTTCCTTCCTTCCTTCCTTCCTTCCTCCCTTCCTTCCCCCTTCAATCTCCTTCCTTCCATCTCCATCCCTTCCCCTTCAATCTCTTTCTCCTTCCTTCCTTCCTTTCCCCTTCAATCTCCTTCCTTCTCCATCTCTTTCCTTTCCCCTTCAATCTTCCTTCCTTCCCTCTGTCCCAACATTTTTGAGCAAGGAAGAGTAAGCTTCTCCAGCAAGCATTGCTAGATTGTTTTTGTAATTAATCACTATGCTTTAATTATGTTCAATTCATAACATTGAAAATGCACCGTGCATATCAGATATTTACATTACGATTCAAAACAGTAGCAAAATTACAGTTATGAAGTAGCAACGAAAATAATTTTATGGTTGAGGGTCACCACAACATGAGGAACTGTATTAAGGGGTCGCGGCATTAGAAAGGTTGAGAACCACTGATTTAGATGGTCATGAATTTAGATTTGGATGGCATGGTTATCTATGGTATGACAAGGTTAAAGTAAATATTGATTTTAACAATCGCTTTGTTAGACATGCCATTCTAAGAGTTTGGAATAAATATAAAATAAGGTTTTCTACAAGGATGCCCCTTTGGGTGTTCCCCCAGGAAGGTTTTTTTTTTTTTTTTTTTTTTAGAAAAGAAATGGTGGCAAAGCCAGACTGGTGGACTTATGGTAAAATAATATCTTTTAATTTTGGTGATCCTATCCTCAAGTCTAAGGAAGAGCTAGAATCAGAAGGACATGTCTGCCACTGGTATACATACTTACTACTGAAAGGAGGATTCAAATTAGACAAAAAGAGCTATGGGTTAGATTCTGTTAAAAATGAATTGAAAATTCTACTGTGTGGTAGCGATGAACATATCATTGCTAAGGTCTATAAAATGTTGTTAAACTTGAATTTGGAAAATGAATAAGTAAAGATTGTATGACTCAGTGGACAAGGAATTTTGGATATAATGTAAAGCTTGAACAATGGAAGAATATGTGGATGGAAGTTTTAACATTTACATTAAATTATGATTTAAAAGAAAATTTAAGATGATATAGCATTGGTATTTAACATCAGATAAGTTATCAAAAATGTATAAAGGCATTTCAAATGAATGCTGGAAATGCAAATGTAAAGAGGGGACTTTTTATCATTTATGGCGGACATGTGATAAAGCAAAGAAATCTTGGAGTATGATTCATATTCTAATATAGAAGATTCTTAAAGTGAATATAAAGATAAAACCAGAAATATTTATTTTGAGTTTAATGGAACAAGACTTGGAAATTTTTTTTGCAACTTTGATGTTATATGTGTTTACCGCAGCAAGACTAATTTATGCACAAAAGTGGAAGGACGGAAGCTGATGGAATTAGCAGAGATGGCTAAATTGACTGCTTTGACAAAAGAAAAAAAAACACAAGTACTTTTGTTTCTACTTGGAAACCGCTTCTGGACTTTGTGCTTGAGGTGGAAAAATTGAAACTTTCATTTGGGGTTTTGCTGATTAGATAGATCTGTTGTTATAGAAATAGCTAGTTTATATCATTATGTAAAAGTAAAAAATTGAGGTTCATTGTTGCTTCTTATTCTATTGCACCAAAGGGATTCAGAAGTCAATGCCTTTTCTTTCTTTTTTCCTTTTTCTCTACAGTTTTCACTTTCCTTTTCCCTCTCCTATCTTTCCTATAATTTGCTTTTGTATTTTTGTATTTTATATAATAAACTAATAAAAAAGGATTGACATGAAAATAATCAAGAGAGTTACTAGCTCATGATAATTTCAGCCCTGGTTTTCCACTGGTAATGTACTGTATTTGTGAAAAAAATACTTATATTCTGGGTCAGGAATTTAAATGTATTTTCCAGAGGGAAGGAGAACCACAACATGATGCTGTTCCTATTAAGGTCAAATCTGACTACATGACAAATGCTAATCCTCAGCTTAATCTTGGTGTCTGTTTCTCTACCTTGAGTTGCAATAAATCTAGAAAGACTGACAAGAGGTGTAACAAATTGCCTGCAGCTTCATTTTGATTAGGCGTAACCTCTCAAATATCTTTGCCAGAAAATGAACAATCTTACTGTTGGCCAAGACGTAACAAGCCACTGTATCAACCTAATTTGGAAATACTAAAATTGATCCAAGCAATGTAGGTACATGCAAGTATTGGAATAATTAAATTACTGACTTGGAAAGAACTTAGAATTCGTCTAGTCCATCTATTGCAGGATACAGCTTTGACGTCCTAACAGATGCAGCATCATGGTTTACTGTGATACCTCCAGGGAAACAGAATACAAGACATTTGTTTTCATTTTGAGACAGTGTTTACCATCAGGAGGTTTCTCCATTTTTTCAGTTAAAAATGCATCCTCCGAAGATGGTCACTCAGAGGTTTTAGTCCTGCCTAATGATGGCAGCCTGTAAGATATACGAAGAGGGTTTTCATCAGTCTTCTCTTCTTCTGACTAAACCCAGCTTTTCAATCATTTTAATATAATTTTATTTTTATATTTCTCATTATCCTAGTTGCACTTCTCTGAACATAAATCAGTTTGTCTGTGTTGCTCCAGCTCTCTTTTTTCAAATACAACTTTATCAACATAAAGCAGGCCAGAACACTTACAGTCTTGTGATAAGGACCTAATTTTCTTCAAGGAATCCTTCTTATTGATATTGAAGCTCTAATTCCTCAATCCAAACCTTTCCTGATGAAACCATCAAGAGCAATTATTCTTCTTTGACAACTCTCTGACATGAGCCAAAGCTTTGGGAGACCAGCTAATGTTCTCACTTGAAGCTATTGACATAGGCCTTTACAACTATAACTAAAAGTTATATCTCATCAATAACTAGAGTGAAGAGGGTTAATTAAAACAAGGTTATTGACATACAGAATTGATTTTTCTTTTCTACAATTTTGCTAAAATAACAAGAGGCTTAAGCCTAAATACTAATATAACCCATCATGTTTTGACTTTCTTTGCATCTTATTCTATAACTTTACAGAGATATTTGTTAAAGCTTGGCATTTATTAGTAATGATTAGGAAAATAGGCCTAAGAGGATATACTGGAAAAGACTACTTAATGAGAAAAATACATGCCAAATACAATTGAGTCATTTACCAGTAAAGGAAATGTATCATGTTGTTTATATAAATGCAAAAATTTGCAATCTAAATGTTTTTCATTTGCATCTTCTCATCTTTGTTTTTATTGCATATACAACCAATATCTGCTTTGACAGTGATTTTAAATATTATGTCTTCTTTTGTATCACAATATCACAATTAATTTTAATAAAGATATGATTATTCTATAAACATTAGAAGCTCTATATCTTCATTGCGTCTTCGATGCTGAAAGCTACTAAATATAACTTCTACATGCTGATATGTTTATCCATCAGTTGTAACATATAATCTTTCATTGAAAGTCCTAATTAGTCAATTTGGCATAAAAATGGTTAAGGGATACTGCAGAGACCCAAATCTACACTAATTTAGCCACTGAAATTCACTGGATTACCCTGGGTAGTAACTCCCCAATCTTTTTCACAGGATTATTTGTGGGGAAAAGTGGAAAAAGAGAGAGCACAGGAAATGAAACCTTGAGCTGCTGAACAAAAGATGGATCAAATAAATCAATACATAAGCAGATTTAAATCAGGATTGGACAAATTGTGATAGTAAAAGGCATATTTACCATGGGGGAATCACTAAATTAGGACTATCAAATTAATCTACAATAGGGTTCTAAGGGATTCCTAAAACTCCTAGTAGGATTTGCTATTTTCTACTTTTCTTCAGGCAGTATTTGCCTACTGATTTGAAGATGAAAGAAAGAAATACTAAACATGACTTTTTAAATATTCTTATAAAGAAAATGGATGTAGCAATTCCAATATTATTTTTCAAAAAGGAGTTTCATCGTGTAATTTTAAGGTCTGCCTTACAGAAATATATGTCATGAAATGAATATATGTCATGAAAGAACAGAGAAATTACATTAATTTGCTTTTGGGATACAAGTTTTTGTAAAACTATAGGTGAATGTACAAAAGGCTTGTGCAAAATCTGCAAAACTTTTCTAAGAGGCTTCCAGTCTACAATGTAGATAATGTCTTTTCTCTAATGCAAGAGGTTAATTTATCCATTTCAGCACACTCTGGCAACTTCACCAACCAATTCCTCCATAGCCATCCTTTTGCATAATCTCGCTGCTGTAGCCATACATTGAAACAATTTCCCATGGCTTTTTCTATATATTTATCCACTAATCCTAAAAGGAAATGTTCTGGCTTCAACTGAATATTGAACTTTAAAATTCTCTGTATCAACTATGTATTTGGACCCACTTTTTAATTTTTTTCATATGTCTGCCAAACATTGTAAAAATATCCTTTCACATTATTCACATTCCAATATACATTTGAAGTCCTTTAATACATTCTGCACAATTTCTTTGAAATCATAACACAATGTAAATTTCAATCCTTTTAACTACATATTGTCCTATTGATCCATCTGTATACAGTATAACCAAAATTCTAAGCCGACTTTATCATACCTTATTTAACCTATTCTTCTTCTGTTTTAAAAGTTTGTACATTTTAACAATTATATCTTCATCTCAGTACACAATTATGTTACAAATTCTGAATTACTCTGCTTCATACTATAAGTCTTTTCCTTTTCAATCTTACAATTAAATAATTTCAATTCCATAATGATGTAATTTTGCTTTTTGGTACACCTTTCTGTGATTTCTTTATTTCCTTTATTGCTTTTAGGCTACCAAATTCTAAGATGGTATAATTATTGCTTTTGGTGCAACTTGCAATACTTCCTGAGAATATTTAACAGAAATACTGTTCTTGATAAATTTGAAGTGATATTCACAGTATGAAATTTGAATGTTTATATAGTCTTTGATTGATTCTCCTGGAGTTCAAACTAATTAGAAATAAAGTTTATGTGAGGTGAGCAATGAAGCAGTGATTCAGTCACATTGCAAATTTCTTCCTAACTCTGGCAAGCAAGAGAAAACAAAACTAAAAACAAACCAAACACAAATTATTTGTACCTGCAATTTTCTGAAACAGTTGATAATTTTTGCTTATTTAACGAACTGGAATAAATAATTAGTATGCACATTTGGCATGTTTTCAAGTCTTTCAATATGTTGTTTTCATTTTTGCATTCTGGAGAGAAGCATTTCTTTTTTTTTTTTTCTATTCCAGCTTTGTGGTAAAAAAGATCTTTTTTTTAAATATGGGCAATTAAAAATTATGTTAGGAACTTGCTTGAGGCTCCCTTTGCTTCTTTATCCAAATGCAAAAATATTTTCCAGATATCATAATTTTTACTTTTGTTCACCATCTAGTGTTCTGCTGATTATATGGTTATATTTATATGGTTATATAAATAAAATAAATAATACATAAATAAAATAAGTATTAGCTCAATTAAGGGACAGCTCTTCCTATACAAAGTAGCCAACAAACTCCCAAGATTACCATGTAACAAATTGAAGCCATCTAGTTGAAATGAACAGAAGTTCTCAAGACAATATAGTATAAAGGTGTGCTTTGGACATGAAGTAGAAAAATGCCTATTGATGTCACTTTGAAGGTTAGGTGAGTGGAGATTAATAAAGGATTAAATCAACTATTTTTTTGCTCATTCTGACAGTGAGCCAGATAAGCAGTCCAGACAAATCCTTAGACTGGAATACAAGGTTTTTCCTGGTCCTTAGATAAGCCCCAGTGAGATCAAGGCTTATTCCCCTATTCAATAACTCAGTGTATACCAGGATTCAGACTGCTATTTTTTTAACTTATTAAAAAGCACACACAGTTAAACAGTGAAGGTTGACTTGTTGACTGAATTTTAATTCAGAAGCATCTGGAATTTCACTTGTTCTACAGCCCATCAGTAGAATTAAGTTTTATATTTAGATAACCCAATGGGAGTACAATATATAGAATATGAAACAGTCCTTGGATGTAGTGAGGGTTACAATGGCCAGAGAAAAAGCAGATGTTTCCTTAGGAAGTCCCAGCCATTGGGTTACAGTAGTTTTGTGTGAACTACTTTAAAGCTCCAGGTCACTTGAGAATTGCTTTGAGGTTTTTGATCAAACAAACCACAGGACTAAAGACTAAACTCTTCATAAACAACTTGGATTTTTTCCCCCTGATGTAAGGTCAGGTTTCTGTAAAACCACAGAGTTTCCATCCAAACCTATTGATTGCCTCAGTTCACTTGAAACAAGCCAGGTTCACTGGAAAGAATCTGTGAACCCTGACCACTGGTCTGGCAAGTAACTGCCAAATGAAACATGTATGTCTCTGTCTTTTCTGCAAGTCCCTGTTGGTATCAAACAAGCTTTTTTCCCCTGTGAGTTTGGGCTTGAAGTAGGGATGTGCACAGAAGGATGTCTGGAAAGATGTCAAAAAGGCTGCATAAGCAATCTCTGTCTCTGTTTGCCAGAAGGGTACTCACTGTTCATTATTCTGCTTTACAATAATTCTAGATAAAGTGTAAGAAAACATTAACTGCACTTGCTCATCTTGTTCCTCCTCTCTCCTTCTGTTTTAGTAAGCCTTTTCTTCATAAGAGCAGGGAGTGAGTGGCAGAAAGAGTCTGTGCTTACTTGTTTTTATATAAAAGGGGTGAATATATTGATAGTACTATAGTATTATGCAAACATTGATAACTATAATAGCATCTTAAAGTGTCATTTGATAGCAAAGGTGAGGATCAAGTGTGTCCATTTTCTCAGATTGATCTTTCCATGTATCCTTCTTACACCCCATGTCACTGTACAGTGTATTACCTTTTGCAGTCACTGTCTGGGGTTTGATGTTGTATCTTTATACTTGCTGATTTATAGCATTTAGATTCCAATCCCTTGTTGGCTTTGTCTGAAAAGAAGCTTTATGGAATTTGGTGGGACTTATTTATGAGTAGACATATAGAAGAATGCAGAGCATTGATGCCAGAAATATTTCACAGTCAGTTTGCCAGTAAATCCTATAAGAGCAATCCCATTTACTTTGTCTTAATTGAAGGGACTATAACTACAAGAAAGTGATTAGTTGATCTTGGACTTTTCCCTGTGCACTGAGGACCAAATTTAATTGGGTCTAGGATAAACAGCTGGATTTAAGTTAATGCAACTTAGTTTTATCAAGTCCCCTCTGATTTTCTTTGTGTATTTAATATTTTCCTTTTCTGTTTCCATTGCAATTTTATGATTGTTTTGGAGAGACAATAAAAAAACCTTGGTTCTCAAGGAACCACATTTATACATTTCTGATATAATGCCAGTGTTTGATAAATGGAAGACAGAGGAGAAATATAGATCAATAATATTGCAGTTCAGAAAAAAAACCAATGCTACTTGGTCAGCAGATTGATAATTAGACTATATATATTAACCATCACATTGTATTTATATGGGACAGTTACCAATAGTAGAATACAATTAGGGAGCCCACTAATCTTCATACTTCCTTGCGACAGTTGGAAGGGAAAAGACTATGCAGCAACACATGCCAGATGCAAACAGGCATGCTCTTTCTCTCTCTGGGTGTAAATTAAATAAAATTCACTCACCATAAATAAAGAGAACTCAGTGGGTACAGAACCTTGAAATATATAATTACAATAATAAATTATAAGCACACAAAACAAGTCAAAGAACTTTAAAAAATATTAAAACCAAACATAATTAATTCAACTGATTTAAAATGAAATCAAGTCTAGCTGATGCCAAGAAGGTTAAAGGAGAGGAGAAAGTTAGTTAATTCTGCCTAGATCAACACCTACCTTCATACACAATGGGCAGAATTTTCCCTCTTGGAATAGCAATGTTATGCAGAGCACAGTAAAAAAGTAACAAAAAACATGAAGTTAAAAGATATGAGATAATTAAATATATAATATGTAATATAGCTAAACCTAGTTTATACCAACATTTACTATACCTATTAATATTGTTCTATTTTTTTCAAGACCATCCTTACATCTACCATGTTCATAACTGATTTATATATCCAGTACTCCCTTTTGTTCTTTTAGTTTCACATCTTACTTTTGGAGGCCTTCATTCCCATTCAGTCACAACTATTTTGATCTTCTGTTTTGTAAAATTAAATCCTTGACTTTGATCATAAACCCCTTCTTTTGAGAAATTTACACTCCTAGGCTCCTAATATGGTATCATTTTAGACATATAGTAAGAAAAGCCATTATCACATAGGTATTGGATGAGATGTGGTACTCATAAGTACCTTCCTATAGTTATACCACATCTCATCCAATACCTATGTGATAATGGCTTTCTTACTATATAAGTCTAAAATAATACCATATTCTCATGCTTATTCTTTTTGCAAATGTCACCTTTACTCAGGCTTAATGCCAATAATGCCTCTAGGGATAAAACTTCCATTGGGAAGATGGACTATGTATGTAGACATCCTGTTGAAAAAATAATTGGATTCCAATTCTCATTAATCCTGATCACATTGAATATGAGAGAAAGGGAATAACACATTATAGGACAATCACAACTGGGAAGACTTTGTGAATATTTTTCATGGGTAATGGAATTACATGGAATCTACCAGAATCCAGATAATAGAGGAAAAAAACTGTTTTTTGTCAGCCATTTCAAAAAAGAATGAAAAATGAAATGAAAATGAAAAATCTAATTTTAAGGTCTTATTTTTATTTCTAAGTTAAAATTACCTGAGGAAAAGTAAACAGTAGGGCAGTCATTTCTGAGCCAATTCCCATCTTTGCAGACTCTGGATTATTCTAGGAAAATTTCTGAGCCATCTATGACATTAATGAAATGAATTTACTCCAGCCATGAACTTGATTAAGATGGTTTGCTCCAGGTGCTTCTTAGATAGGAATCCATTTCAGAGGGCACTTTGGCATCTTCACAGAACTCTGGAAAGCAGGCCTGCTAAACACTTGGTTGAACCCTGGAAGTCCTCCTACATCCAGGGATCTTCTTGGTTTATTGAAGAATGCTGGGAAATAAAGTATTCCTGCAGTGTAGAATGCCTGGTGTTATCATCTGAGATATGGTGGCCTTGCTCATTCTAAGATTTAGAGAAAGTGATGAGTTGTAGAGGAAATGGTATATCTATCTGTATCCCTCTCAGTCATTGATCAGCTTTTGCATAAGATGAAACTGTATTGCTCATTCTGGGGAATAACATTTAGATGGGTGAAGAGAGTACCCCTAGTTTACTCAGATCTTGTAGCAGCCTTTAACACCATCAACCATGGTACTCTTCTAGCCCTCAGAGATGGGATTGAGGCACTGAATGAAAATAATTGCATCCCTTCCTGATGGTTCTATTTGCTGTTTTGAGGCAGGAGAGGTCAGTCTGGTAGTTGTTTCAATTTTAGGTATCATTTAGCCCTTCCTGCTTTTCAAAAGTTTCATGAAGCCTCCACAAGGGACTTGGTGTGATGCATCACCACTACACTGATATCTAGGTACTCTTTTCCAGCCTGGACTGGCAGAAAAATATAATAAACAATCAATAAACAACACAAACAATGGCAGAAACTGGAAGCTCTGCACTGAGTTGAATGTGTAGGTATAGCCCTGAGCAAATGCTGCCTTTCAGAAGTTAAACTCAAGTCCTCGAATATTTGTTTCCTTTGTCCTCAAAAATACAGCCTTCTCAGATGTTTGAAGCAAAGTCTTCGGAGAAGAGCGGCATATAAGTCCAAATAATAAATAAATAAATAAATAAACAAACAAACAAACAAACAAACAAACAAACAAATAAACCTATGGTACTTGGAGTCACTTCCTCAAAGAGCCAATTCTCTTGGCCTGATCAGCTGGCTCCAGATCAGACAAACTGGTATGCCTGTGCCTATCTTCTAGTGAACTGTCCTTAGTTGTCATCTGCAGGAGAACTATGACTTTGGGAAGCTACAAACTGATACAGACAAAAACCACTGGTCAATAGAAACTGATAAGGACCCCCATTTTCTGTGTGTGAACATCTAGAGGCTCTGCTAATCCTCCAAAACCAGGAATGTATAAACTTATACTTCCTCTCTCTCTTCCTCTGACTCTTTCTTTCTCTCCCTTCCATCTACTAACTGGTTTCACATACTGTATAGGCTGCCATCTCAGCCTACTTTCCTTCCCTTATCCTTCCTCATTGTATCCATCTATCCCTAGCTTTTCAGTCCCCTCTTTCTTTCTCCCTCTGGACTTTCAATTCTCAGAGCCAAGTGCTTATTTAAAACTCTTAGCAAGGAAAATGACTTCTGCAATATGTTTACTGTCCCATTGCTAGCTTTCAGGCACAGTACTACGCTCAGTTAATTTTCAGATCTGCTTAAAAGCTATTCCTGCACTGACTGTTAATCTCACAATAATTGCTACTTCCCTTTTCATTGCCCATCCTCTAGACATGCTTTTATGGTGCTGCTCCTCAATAAAATCCAAATGTTTCTCTGAAGTGTCTATGATCCCATTTTGGGGAGATGGTATAACACCATCTTCTCAACCTATTTACTCATTCTGTATGTATCTGTGTTGTGTTGCAGTTCTCAGTCATTCATACTCTTTCTATAGGCAAACTTCAACACGTTTATTTTGTCTTTTATATTCAGTCTTCATTCAATCACCATCCATTGTCAAACCTTGTGTATCTAGTGAGACTAGGAAAGCAAGAAAGACATAGATTTCAATAAAAAAAATACTGTTAGTCTGAGGTAAATATATCATGTTGAAAACTCTAAGTGAAATTTTCCAGCTTTGATAACAGTAAGTTAATAAAGATGGAGTCTCTTGAAATGTTTTTTTTCCATCTCTCACTAGACTGAGTTGCCTTTTCTGAGGGAAACTTTCAAATGCCACATCCCCTGCTCTCCCACAATCTCTCATACACATCTCTTGACCCATCACTTCTTGTATTATCACATACAGATATTTTTTTTTGTAAAAAAATATTTTATTAAAACCATCAACATTAAACATAAGTTCATATTAAAAAGCAATCATCATATATCATGCAATACAACTCTAAGGATCAGTCTTTGTAAACGTCTGGTTTAGTAAACATTCCTCACTCCTCACGTCAAGCCTCAACTATACGCCTGATACATTTTATTTGATTGGTGTTTCTCTTATATATGGTCTATCTACTGTTTCTAGTCTTTCACCTATTGTTCATTCGAGCTTCAGAAGTAAATTCGTCTCAGTAGTAGTGCAATCTTTTATGATCCCTAACAAAAGATCCTGAGGAGTAATCCATTCCCATTGCATTTCATTTCCTTTTAGTTTTTTTCCTGATATAGTTAACTCTCATTGTCATAAATCAAACAACTGTAAAATTATATATATACCAAATAATATACAACTAAGTTCTTAAAGGACAGATTTAGGCTAGAAAGTAGATCTTGTAAGTTAAACCCTTTCTTGCTCTGTTCTCTCTCCCTACCATGGCATGAAAAGAGAAAGTAAAAAGAGGGTTGTATAGAAAAGTACAGATATACAGGAACATTGAAAAAGGAATGCAAGGACTATTCAATAAATATCAGCTCAGCTGTTGGAAGGAAGAGGGTGTGAGAAAGATACTCAAGTTAATACTGAGTTGGTGCTGTTTGGCATTAGATGGGTCCAAGGGAAACTTTGACAAACTTTCAAGATTCTATTATTATACCATTACACAATAGAGTTCTATTTGTCCTTGCATTGTCTGCTCCCTGATCTGGCCTACTTCAAAATCATTACAAGTGGTCTCACTTGAGGTGTTTGCTAGCAAGGTGAAGTGCAAAAATGTTTGAAAAGTTTTGGAAAATATAAACATTTAATTTTTTACATTAAAAATATGTGATTGCTTTAGAAAGAATCCTGTTTCACCTTGAGGAATCACTGAATCTTTTCAAAACAGAATCATTGGAAGATTTAACAAGTCTGATGCTCATTGCTAGTTGAACCTAAACTGTGTCATTCTAAAGAGTTTTTACTAATTATTTAATGATGAAGACAAATGGAGGTGATATGCCAAACTAAATGCTTATAATACAGTGTCTCAAAAGCTCCTTTCTTTAACCTTGTCTGGGATAAGATCATTTCAATATGAAAATGATGGTTTTTACAGGACTAAGCAGACAACATGGAATTTCTGCTTGATTAGTTCCCACCTCACTTGTACTCTTCATTAAAACAAGAGCTGGATGATTACTCCAATAGTGTGAAATATAAGATTCTCAGATAGAGTTAATCTAAATGATCAGTAAGTTACATAAATGAATTGAATAGGCTTTATACTTTTTTTTCTCATATCATGAATAATATTTTCTGAAAATATTAGCAAGCTTTTTCAGTACTTTCAGACATTTCTTTGATTCATTTTGTCTTGGTGAGCCTTGTGACAAATTAAAGTGCCATATCTCATTTTTTGAAAATTTTTGATAATGCATATGATTGTATCAGTCGATCAGTGTTTGGATCTTAGAATGCTAACATACTTCAAAATGCTGATAAATATCCATGATATGACATATAGTTATTAAGTATAATCATATTTTTGAAAGTTAGTTGAATCAGTGAATCTGCATTTTGTGTTTGTACATTGATCAAGTCAATACAATCCCAGATCTTTATTTCTTAAATTGAAGATAAATATGAGTGTACTTCATTAGGGTTGTGAAAAAAATTAAAAAAAGTATTTTGCTTTGATAAAGGCTTGCCTAAAGCATTTTTCTAATGCTGCTACACAAAGGCAAATGTCACCCTTGCTTCAAAAAAGTGAAGAAAAAGAGCCATACTGTTTTGCTTCTCATTGCTTCAACTTTATTACTTTATTTGATTTCCAATTAACAGTGATAGCCATAAATGACCTTTGTGCATGCATAGTTATTGAAACTGTTAGCCAAATTTATGAAGTGACATGAAATCCCTTAAACAGATACCTTAAAGAAGTACTTTGGGATGCCTCCATAGTGTAGAGCATTTCATTAAACCTTATCTCACTCACACAGTCCTATAATTACCACTGTGGGTAACTGAGAATATTTCTCTTAATACCTGGTCAAAGGTAACTGATTAGATGGTAATCTTATAATAATATGCTTCATTAAAGTTTGAATTGTCCAAAAATGCATTGGATGGTCAGAGGTGACTCATTTTTCTTTCCTTATTTGTGCTTTGACACCCACATTTTATTATTGTTGTTAAATACAGAGTAGTTTAGTGTCTCATAGTTAGGTATGTGGGATGATCTTGATTCTGGCACAAAATGAAAAAATTGCTAAAGTGAATTTTCTATTGTAACTGAGAGTGTTTAGTTAATACAGGGAGGAAGGTATCTTTTTTGTGTATTCATAGATGATGCAAAGACCTATTAGGAAATTAAGTCAAAAAGAACTTATCTTCATTAGTTCATCTGAACTAATCAGTGTTTCTTCTATGGTCCCTACACTTTAACTATCTGCTTTTGGTTACAGCAACATGGTTCAAGATAGCCAACTTTGTACTTACAGATTTTAATCATCTGAACACAGGAACAGGAGCAGATAGCTAGTTTTAGTTAACTATTATAGAACATAAGATCCCACAAATGGCTAACATTCTTAAAGACAAATTTGTTCCAATAATGTAAATTAAAGTATGATATAGTTGTTGCATGTGACCAAACCAAACTATATGAGTGAGATAATTTAACGTATTTTCTGACATTTATACTAAAGTAGCCATTCTGAATTGTGAATGGAAATTTGAGTATTATTCTGCACTGCCAACTAGATGTTTCAGCCAGAGTAAGCATTTAAAGTTGCTAATTCACAGGATAGTCCATTGGGATCCTATCAATAGTCTCTCTTACTTCCTCCAAGATACAAAAACATAAATGTTAAGAATTTGTATAGCTAGAGCTTCCTTTCTAGATCAGATTGGAATCAAGTGCCAAGGTTGATTGGATTATGTGATTATTTCATTGAATATTTTTATATCTAAGTACACTGCATTATTTTATCTTATTTTATTTGACAGGGTCATTAGATAAATCAATAAGCTAAAAAGAATGTATTCAGTTGAAATGTCTTTGCCTTGTTAATGGCAAGTTTTCTTTCTTCCCAATGTTAATCATTTCATTTTGTTATTTTTCCAATATTTTCTTCTATTTTTCAAATATGAGCCATTTTTTCACTGAATTAACTTTTATAGTAGTTTCCAACATTTTGCAGATGTTTTCATTGAGGTGTATGCTATGGCCCAAATAACTTTGAATAAAGTTAGCAATCCTCCAAAAGTTAATCCAGTATTATCATATGACTTGCCCTTTTGAAATAATATTTTGAGTTTGAGTGAATTTACTATATGACCACAACCCAAATACAGAACTTATAGCTCTTTATACATTGCTTAATTGCAATTATCCAGAATCTGAGCTAGCATAGTTGATGTTGAAGGTCTTTAAGGAATTATAATTAAGGAACATCTGAAGAGCTGCATGTCCCACATCTCTGATATCTCAGCAGCTTTCTGTAAGATGTGTACTTAACATGTTTAAACTCTATTTGCAACTTTTTAAATAGTAAAAAAAGAAGACCCTAGCAGAGCTTACAATCTATAATAGGATGCTAATTTAGGAATGCAACTTTCTCCATTTTCCAGGCACTACCATAACATTTTGTACAACAACATCTGTGTTCCTTCCTAAATCCTATATGGTTTTGCATAACAACCTAATTGTGTCAGAGTTTAACATTCTTGTGAGTGATCCAGATAATTGTACAGGTTTTTTGCAAGATGTAATGTAAAATATTTAAAAGGACTGGGAGTTCTTTGAAGTTTGTTGTACCCATGGATATCACCTAGACATTTATGTAATTAATTTGGGGGTACTGGTAGATTGTTCTATCATGCTCTTTTGAACCGATTAATGGATTTTTCCTTTCTCTGTGTGTTACCGTAACTTTGAGTTACCAGAAATTATACCCTAACCCTCAATTTTTCATCCCATCCTTGGTCCTATTCATGTATCCCTGGGCAGGAATGTTTTTCTAATGAAACATTTACTTAATATCTCAAGTTATGTGAACTAAGCCAAGCTCTTAGAAATTTACTAGTTGTCAATCCCATTCAATGTTCCAGACCAAGAAATCATCTCCACAGGACAAATAAAACTATTTTTATTAAGAATTTTGCATGTCTGATTTTCTTCTCCTACTTATAGTCCAGTGAAATAGAAATATATCTGTCTAAGCTGCATCTGAACATTATCTAGATGTCCTTTACTTAAAACATGTTTTATCCCTTGTTGCCTTGTCAAAGGAGCTGGCATAACTCTATCAAGGTCATTTTCTTTTCTGTCTATATAATCTGAGCAGGACTGTCTTTTGGAGGCATTATTTATTTTATTTATTTATTTATTTATTTATTTATTATTTTTAAGACTTTTATACCGCCCCTCTCCCGTAGGACTCGGGGCGGTTTACAGCCAAATTTAAAAACGTAACAATAATAAATATTTAAAACAGAATTAAATAACTAGGCTGTACTAAAACCAAATTAAAATCCCACACTAAAACCCTAACTACTTAATTTAAAATTACATTAAAAAAAAACAAAACCGAGGAGCTCTAGGCCAGGCCGGCTTGATTGAAGAGATAGGTCTTCAATTCTCTTCTGAAGGTGCGGAGATCATGACATGTCCGGAGTTCTGGAGGGAGCTCGTTCCACATCGTCGGAGCCCCCACAGAAAAGGCTCTCCCCCTGGGCGCCACCAGCCGACATTGCTTAGCCGATGGCACCCTGAGGAGGTTCTCTCTGTGGGAGCGAACTGGTCGGTGGGAGGTATTTACTGGCAGTAGGCGGTCCTGTAAATAACTGGGTCCTATGCCATGGAGTGCTTTAAAGGTGATAACCAACACCTTGAAGCGCACCCGGAAGACCACCGGCAACCAGTGCAGCTCTTGCAGGATGGGGCCATTCATGCCCGCCAGGGTGCCCCCACCACCACCCGCGCAGCCGCATTCTGCGCCAGTTGGAGCCTCCGCGTGCACTTCAAGGGGAGCCCCATGTAGAGAGCATTGCAATAGTCCAGTCTGGAAGTGACGAAGGCATGAGTGACCGTGTGTAGCGCATCCCGATCCAGGAAGGGACGCAACTGGCATACCAAACAAATCTGGTAAAACATCCTCCTGGCTACGGCCATCAGATGGTCCTCAAGGGACAGCCATGAATCCAGGAGGACTCCCAAGTTGCGAGCCCTTCCCGAGGGGGCCACTGACTCCCCTATCCCGAAGACCTCCCCCCAGGCCTACTCCATTACTAATCTTACCACCCCCCTCCCTGGAACCCCTTAAAACATTTAAAACCCCTACTTAAAAACCTCCATAACCCCTTTTTTTGAGCATGCTATAAATATTTGGTTATGTGGTTTCTGATGATATCCCTCAAAAGTGGAAATGTTGGTTTTCAAGAACTTCAATGATAGCAACAGAATACTAATAATATTAATGCATTTCACTTAGTAAGCCATCACTATTGCACACTGAACCCTGATCGTGAAAGAGGAGTGGAGTTTATTTCACCTTTAAAACCTAAGAGCAACAACTACCACAACTGTCAACTTTTAAGCTGTGATAGTGTTTATTTGAGGGACAGTTATCCTCTGTCAGATTAATCATTCCATTTCAGGAGCAAAATTCAGGAGCTTTCTGTTAATGGTTTATGTTAAGCTGAAACTTTGCAATGCCAAGCTACTTTTAGAAAAGTAACTATAATGCAGACACATTTTTGATTATGCAGGAATACGTATTGTTCCTATACATTATATTATTTTAACCCAAATAAATATATTGCATGAATAAGGCATCTTTACCTTATGGAGAGGAACATACTTCCACTGTAGATTCAATAAAGCCTTGGGTGAAGACTCAACTTCTTTTCAATAAAGTACAGCAGATCTAAGCCACAAGGTTGAGTTTAAGCCCATACATTTCCAACCAGATTCCAATGGTTTTCAGGCACCGAGACAATTTTTTGACAGCATCACTTGATTGCCCATAGCTTGAAGTATAGAAATGGCATCATCATCATGTTGATGATACCTAACCTCATGGGTGACTTTGCATAGCTTTTCCACAAAGATGTCAAACATGAGGAACAAGACCACTATGTCCTGAAATAGGCCCTGATGTGTGGACACTGGAACTGGCTGCAGAAAAAAAAAGAAAGAAGCATCCATCACTGTTTCTCCTATTTTTTCCATACAATTTATCCAGAAGCATATTATGAGCAAATATCACTGCATTAAATAAACTTCTCTTAAATTGCTGCAACTTTCTGAATGACAATAAGTTGTTTCTGATGTCTTCTCTACACGTGGAGAAAAGTCACAGTCAAGTTTCTTTCCTTTCTGGTCAGATGTTTGTAAATTCTTTCCCCATTCTTGCAGCTACCTCTATTGAATATGTTAGAGCTCTGCATAGAAGTCTCATGTCCTTCAGTTATGATTCCTTTCTTGAAGGCAAATACAATGTGTTAAAAATAATAATATTAAAAAAGAAAGTTAACACTTCATATAGGCTCTAGAACCCCTATGTTGCTCTTTTGAAAATACAGTACTATAAACTTGCTGGAGGAAGAGAAACACACTCTGATGTTTTGCAACCCTCCTGAATTGTGACCCATAATTTGTGAACCATTGGCTTACAATGTAATCCAACTGCAAACTAGGGAAGTGTAGAATCTCCTTCAAAGTTTTTCCAGCTTTATCATGGCTTTTTTTAAACTTTCAGGATTCTCCGGATACCATTACCTAGTTCCTAATGTTGTTTGCACAATTTTCTGCTGCTCTAAGAAAAATTAACTGTTAAAATCCTGTTTAAGTTTGAAACTTCTAAAATTCTAGATGATGCATATGTGGAGGCAGCTTGAAGTATTATATATGCTCACTTCCTTTATGTGTATGCTAGAGCTGCATGATTGTATCAAGCTACAGTTTGGGCTGCAAAAGTCTGAATGATCATGATATGGTTACAAAATAAACAGAAAACCCTAAGAGTGTGAACACAAATATAAACTTATATACTGTATGCACATAAATGTAGGATTACAACTTTGGAATCTGCACTCTAGCCTGGGTAAAAAAAAAGCATAATGCTGAAATAAACAGTGCTCAAAATAAAATCCTAAAAAAAGGCTAGGGGGGCAAAGATAAAGCTACTGTTCATTAATATTAAGTAACTAAAATTAGACGAGAGCTAGAATAAAAATGCTTTATTGTATTGTTGAAGAAGAATGGTTATTTTTCAGGCTAATATAGTCTTTCTCCCTCAGAAGAATTCTACCACATCTATTTTTTTTTAAACAACATGTTCTCTAAGGGACACAACCAGACATAGTCTTGATACATTCTGCACATTTGTGACCAAAAATAAACTGACTATTATGTCCCAAATGCTGAGGAGTGATGTAGGATGAAACTGGGAACCAGAGATGCATTCAGAAATGGTGTGACTGACCAGTTATCTCTAACTTGTTATCTAGGCAAGTGACAAATGGATAAAACCACAGTCCAAAGCATTCCCCTACACTTGTCCAATCCTGTCACCATTTGTCTAGCTTTGTCTGCCCCACATTATGGGAAGTGATGGGTGATTGTGTTTCTCATCCGGAGATGATACTTACTGGAACTTTCTTCCCTTTTCTCACCAATCCCATCAATATGACATTTGATGAGGGGAAATGTCTTGGGACCTTGTGCACTGGCAAAGAGTATGGCCGAGAGCTCCAGAGGGTTTTTTTTTCTTTTTCTTCCATTCAGTTATGTGTAATTCTTGGAGACTGCTTCAACAAGACCCTACAGTTTTCTTGGCAAGAGGTTTCAGAAGTGTTTTTGCCATTGCTTTTTTCCTAGAGCTGAGAGAAACTGACTGGCTCAGGCAGGACTAGACCTCATAATCCCTTGATTTCTAGCCTTAATCAATACACCAAATTAGCTCCCAGATCACAATGCCTTAAAAATATTATTTGGGTAAAAGTTTTTGAAATGTCAGATGATTAAACATCAATCTTTCAACCAGTAACTACTTCTATCAAATTATAAATAAATAAAGACATAAATAAACCTCAATAACAATGTTTTCATTGTTATTCATTGTAGTAAACAAAAGATGATGGGCATGAATCCATATGCAGTAATGGTAATTTATTTATTTGGTTTATTTGTCCCCAAGTCAATATTAGTGATTACACAGACAGACCTTCTCCAGGATTAGTTACAATACTGGTTTTATTAAAATAAGTTATGGCTCCTTGATTTTCAACCACATGAATGAAAATATAGTTCCAATAATATTTTTTTGACATGGTTCTGAAATTTTTGAGATGAAAATCTTTCCTGAATTCTATATTAACTGAGTTTGTTTCCAATGTATAATTTGGAATTATATTTTGGAATTGTAATTTGTCCTTGTCCCATGTATTCCTGAATTTTGTAGAAGCATTAATCATGAAGCACATCTCACCTCTCAATTCCTTTATGACAATTCCCATCTTATAACACTAAACATAAACATGTGCACTTATAAAACAAGGAAGGAAAACAGGAAGAAGCAAAAACATACATTTTTGAATGTGATATTTGACTAATGTGTAGACGTCCTAAAGAATAAAATACTGAACAGAAGATGCCGATAAAGGCATGTGCATGATTGCATTAAGATTTCTTAACTGATATAAATGTAAATTCAACATTTGCTTCGGATGGTCTTCATGTCCTCATTCCCAATTCCCAAACCAAATAACGTAGCATGAGATGAAAGACATGATTACAGTTGCATTTTGAAATCTGGCATCTGACTAAAGATCCATCCTTTGACAAGGGAGAGAGCTGGTTGTGATTCTGCAACAATTGTAAAGGTCTCATTATTAGAAATGTAACATATGGTCTTTATCAACATAGGTAGAGGAAATACAAGTAAACTCCAGAAAATAAATATGCTACAATACCACGTTGCTTTTAGACAGTCTAGCATTTAGAAGAAGTGTTTTGGAAGTCAGATGGAATGAAAGACAGTTCTTACCAAAAATTAAAATTGGCCCTCCATAATTAATCAGCTAAAGATACCTCACTGACTCACTTTTTACCCTTATTCTTGCAATTTTTATTAGGAACATTACTCCAGCAAATGCTGTAATAATCATGGGGAAAAAATTCAACTCAAAAGTGTTGTTTTTAGCAGTCTGGCTGTTGCTCAGCAGGTGTTGTTGCCTGTGGAGAACACAGGTACATATTTGGTGGTAAATGGAAGCCTTAATCCTGCTCATCTGTTGGATGGAGATGGGAGGGAAACATATTCTATCGCGCGTACATCCTTGGGGAAATCTAGAATGTTCTCATTAAATTACAGGAGGAAAAAGAAACACCTTTTGAGAACAGTAATTGCTTGAGGAGGGACAGAAAAAAATCTCCCCCTCCCCCCCAAATCCAAACCCAACCCCAACAACAAAGTACATGGTAGCTCATCTGTCTGTATTTTGCATATATAAGAAATCCCTTTGGACATTTCTACATATTGGGCAATTTAGAAAATCTATTTTATGTTTGACTGCAAGCCTGAAACTAGGTGCTGTGGCAATATAGACAAATTACTTCTGGATAAATATAATAAAGACAATGGATATGTATGTTGAAAATGCCCAAATTTTTCTGTTAAACATTATGTACAGGACCAAAACAAATTCTTTACGATGTGCCATCTGTTTTTCCTGCTTCCATTCTTTCTGGCTTTCCCTTCTTTATAAGTCATTGCCTATTTCATTGATGAGAATCATATTTCACTGCAAGGTACAAATGGTCTTATTGGGACCAGATACATAAAAGATGATATGGCATTTATTATATACTTCTAATAGCAGAGACATATTATGGAAAAATATGTCTACAGTGACTGTTATGCAGTCCTTTTGGTCTGTACAAAATTAGCTATAGCATAATGTTAAATGACATTTTAATATTGGAAGACATATTTGCATGTTCTGTCTCTCAAGTTCAAAAACTTTCATTTGTGACTGAGGTTAACTATGGCCCTCTGAATTATTTCATTGCCACAAATTGTGGTTAAATTTAATTATAGTTATTGAACACAAGCCATCTTCATATCATGAGGAGATGGAAACAGCTCCATTAGCCAGAGCTAAATTCAGCCATAATTTCAGATTCAGAGGTGTTAACTCGTGATTAATCTAAAGTAAAACTTGAACACTCTCATCTCCTCATGAGTAAAGGGGAAATTTAGAAAATGCTACTTTGATTTCCTCTGTGGTAATTTTTAGAACAAATTACCAAAGTCTCTGTTGAAAATAGAATCCTGATTTGATAATGTGGCTGGAAAAGATAGTGTACGGGAAAATTCAGAATAAAAACATCATGTAATATATCTGTTCTTTCTACTTCTCTGCATGATGAATATTGTATGCATACCACAGTAAATGGCTATTTTCAGAATTTCAGAAAAGCTCACAATTTTTTTTATTTGATTTTTTTCTCCCTGTTTCAGGCTGGCCCACAATGAGCCACTTTATGACCTGTGGTCAGAAAGCCTGTTAATATAATGATAATGGCGCAGAAGTTATGTTGTGATTAGCAGTGCTAATATATTTGATAGAATAGCAATAAAAGTATGCAATTAGCTGAAAAGATGGGTCTTTCTGCGTTTCATGTTTTCCGAAAAACAAATTTTCCCTGGTAAGATCACTCTGAATAAATTGACAAATGGCTGGGCAGTAGAGAGCTTTTGTTTCATACTGTCTTTGTTTAAATCCCTCATAATTCATCCAAAGAAATGCCCTTCTCAGTAATTACTTACCTTTAATGTCTTCATTTTCATTTAAATGCTCAGTGATCAGGATAATTAGAATTAATTTGGCATTGTCATGTTATGCTAATGAAGCTTCTGCAACTTATCTCCCGCATCCTGCAGGCACAATGTTATCTGCAAAAATGAGAACTCTTCCACTTTATCTGTCCATTTATACTCTTTGGTTAAAAAGTAATAACAGTAAGAATTGGCAAGGCTCCAGTTTCAATTTATGCAATGTCTGATGAAGAATGAAAACCACTTCAGTATATTCAGCTTACAAATTTCTCCGCAGTGTTTGAGAACTGATTTGCATTTTTATTTATCTGCAGACCTGTGGGTTTTTTTTTCCCACCTTTCCTACAGAATGCCACCTTGTTTCTATATTCAAGACAAAAACTAAGATATGTTTCATTTAAAGGAGGGGCTGTTCAATCCCCTCCCAGGTGTTAAAAAAATCCCATCTCAAGTTCTCAGTGCTTAGCTATCTTGGCTATCTCTTTGTCAATACATCTTCTTCTGCCATTTTCCCCCAAATAAAAAAATGGGCACTTTGAAAGAAAACTAAGAATATGGTGGTGAGGAAAGTGTTCAGCATGCTCACTAATGCCCAGGGTGGAGAAGAATGTAAAAGCCAAATGAACTGTCTGACCTCTTAGCCCAATACCTGGGTGTTGCCTGGAATAATGGAAGATGCTTTCTAAAACACATAAGAATTAGCCTTTTCTTATGTCACTCCCAAACTGTGGAACTGTGCTCAGCCCTTGTTGTTTGACTCTTTCAGAATGGAGTCAACCATCATTCTTATTCAACACTTTTGAGTTGGATTTATCCTTTTATTGAATTTACTTTATGCCTTTCTTCTGTGACCTCATCAGAGGTCCTCTCTCATTTTCAATAACTCCTTGACATAAAGTGGGCTGAGAAGCAGAATGACTGGGTCAGATTAATGAAGAGAGCTGATTTTCTAAACTTTCCAAAATGTCTACCTCTAGATTTTATGAGTTTATATTTTATCTGTGAAGACCCTTGAGATTACAATTGCTGAGGATAAAAATTGAAAAAAACACAAATATTTTCCCTCCTTTCATATGCCCATGTTTTGCCTTGGTTGCTGCTCTTGATTGTGTCCATAGGCATAGCATTGCCCTTTTTTCAATACAATATGTCTCAAAAGAACATGTTATAACCATACAACATCACACGCAGGGACATTCCAATAATTTCTTGTGTGGGTCTAGGAAACACAATGCGACCAATTCACCCTGGCCAACATGTCATGGCCATCTCGCTGCAGCCATCTTCCACAGCCTGCAGTCTCCACAGCCAACCCAGCATGGCCATTTTACCATGGACCACTCGCTGCACCCAATTTGCCATGGGACATCTTGCTGTGAGACAATCCATGCAGGATAACACAACATGATATATGTTATCCACCACTATTTTATATTATTTCCATTGTCAAAAATTTATTGCATTGAGTTATCTCGCGTAGATTGTCCACTGTTGGTCAGAGTGAGATGGCCACATGGCAAGTTGTCCCATTCCCTTCTTGTACAGCAGGGCTTCTTATCTACTTGGCAACGTGCTTATGTGATCCTAGAGCCTTTCCACATTTTCACCACATTTTCTCAGGCAAGAGATTTCTTTTCCCAAATGAGTTCCATATAGTTTGGTGACATAATTGAAAGCCTTGCATTTTTAAAGTCTCCATACAGATTACATTTCAGCACTGGTGTTTACTTAGGTTGTGTACAAGTGGGGACAATATGTATGCTTTCTACCTGGGTGGCATTATTTGGCTGCTTATACTTCCTCCCTAGACTAGTTAATTTAATTTCTAACCATCCTTGTATAGAAGATTCTCTTCCTCAGTAACCCAAGCTCAGATGTGGCAAGAGGAATAGGTTTGCTCAGTGGCAAGAAATAAATGATAGATGTTGATAAAAAAAAAGTATGATGACTTGCCTGCAATCTTAATTCAATACTTGCCTTCTGTAGCATAGAGGGGGCCAAATGTTCAGGGAAACTAGTCTACATTTTAATGTATATATTTTTCAAAATATTTAGTGAAATTTTGCCCTTTAATGTTGTACTCTGTGGTCATTTGCCAAAAGCAGTCTAATTGTACTCAGTGGGACATATTGCTTAGTAGGCCTGTACATAACTGCAAATTGGAATCTTCTGACAAACATGCATATTCCAGACAGTAAATGCATACTTATTTTGATCTTAATATTTATAATAGACTATTTCCAAGAGAAAATAAGCTGAGACATATCAAGGAAGAGCAAAAACAGTCAGCAGGTAGATGATTCATGGTGATTTTTAAGCAGAAACATTATTCAATGTTAATGGAAACCTTCAGACTTCTTCAGAACAATTTCAATTCTTCAATAATTATATATTAATTCAAGCAGGTTCTGAGCCTGGACATTTTTTTACTTAAAAAAAAAAGAACTGCAAGATGGAAGTCATCTTTCACCACTGTAGAAACAAAGTCAATCAAAATCAACAGCAGCCTACTTAAATTTGTTTGGGAGGTCTTGCCTTAACCAGGAAAGCAAACATGGTATATTTTTAAAAGCAAGTCTATTGGGACAAGCCAGTTTTATTCAGTTATGTCAAGAAAGAGGTTTCCTTACATGGAAGACATTTCTTTTCAGTTGCCAGCCAAAAATTACCGCAGTGATGCTAATGTTCCCCATTAAGGATTTCCAACATTTTTAGTGACTGAATTAATACAATTGTACATAATAATAGCAGAAGTACATGGTGATTGATACAATAAATTTTCATCCTTCTCTTTATTCCTGTTCTATTTATTTCAGGAGAAATCTAAGAAATATCCACTAATGTCTTTGACTTAGAATCTTGTCACAGAAATTAGCCATTTTAGAGGCACAAAATAGGGTTTATTTATCTAAGAAACTTACTTCAAGTTTGAGAATTGGGAATAGTTATGTTTTTTTTCAGCCTGTGATTGTATTTTCCACTTTAGATCCATGTGTTTCTTCCAGGGAACCCAAGAAGAGGTAAGGCTCATGAGTTCCTTCCAGACAACTGGGGGAGATGTCAAAAAAGTTAAGATGGCATCTACAGGTTACCGAACTACTAACCAGCAAATCAGATTTAGTTGTATGGCGATTTCACTGAAGATAATAAGAGCAGTGTAAATGAAACAGGAAGGAGAAAGCAATACCATAAAAGGATATTTCTTAGCACTACCAAAATAAGTATCTCAAATAAATCAGCCAAACAAAAGTAGCCCCAAAACCATGAGCGGTTTGGATTCTGCTCTATTCAGTACAAACAGATTGCATAATAAGTCAAATACGATTAGCTAATGGAAGGAATAGCATCCCTGGCATTCAACATAACACAATTAACTGGGAAAAAAACCTAGTATTTTCAGCGGTTTCAAAATGCTTTTCATCAGGGTAATAGTAAGCATTACTCCCTGGCCCCAACTTTGAACTGTAACTGCTACTTTATGTAAGATTTTTTTAAAATCCTTATTCATGTTTGATGCTTGAGGCATAATCCATTTTTATTTTCTTTTTCCTGGACTTAAGCAGAGATTTCTTAAAAATAAAGAGGCAATTTAAATTATAAATACTTCTGACTGTGTGCCAGCACAGTCAATGATAAGTATGACTGCTTGAGCTATTCTGGACTGTTGTCTTGGTAAATCAGTATTCATTTTGGTTGCTACCATCTCACAGCTTTTTCAACTCCTCTTCAGTTCTGGATGTAGCAAAGTAGGGAGCATCCCCTACAGTTGCTTATCTAAATTACACTGGACTTATCAGGCCCTTGAAAATATGCATATTTCCCAGTATTTTTAAAAAACTTTAGAATAAAAATAAAAAGTGAAAGCACCATGAGGATATAGAGCACGGGTGTCAAACTTGTTGTGTCACATGACGTGTCATGACATATCATGGGTTTTTTTGCATTACTGGAGCTAGGGTGGGCATGGCCTCCATATGATGCAATCGGCCCATGGGCTGGCATTATGACACCCCTGGTATAGAGCAAGGGTGTCCAACCTTGACAACTTTAAGACTTGTGGACTTCAACTCCCATGATTCCCAAGTCAGCATGGGAGTTGAAGTCCACAAGGCTTAAAGTTGCCAAGGTTGGACATCCTTAGTGTAGAATACATACATGGGAAATCTTTTTACCTTTTTAAAAAGACAATGTTGGGGGAGTGAGTCAGTTGAAATTTGTAGAGATGGTTCTGCAAATATGCATGCACACAAAATATCTGCTTTGCTTTGCATAACATGGCTTAAATAGAATTGGGAAGTTTCAGCAAATTGTGGATACCCAGCCCTGGTCTTAACATGCTATATGAGCTATTACATCATGTTTGCTTTGTTTGGGCATAGCATGTTTATGAATAAAGCATTTTAAAATAGGGGTACTATGTGAATCTAGCTGTGGTCTCACCTATCTCAGGTGCTGGACCCTGGGCTGGGTCCAGGAAGGCTAGTAAAAATATCTAACTATCTGGATTTTACTACTTATATTGAATCAGAGAAGTGAGTGAATTAGACTTCATTAAGATTTTAAGGCCTCTTAAAATAATTAAATCAAACTAATTCTATTTATTACAAAATATAATAGCTTATTGAAGTATTGTCTGTTCTTTGCTATGAAGTTCCCTTTCTAGAGTGAAAAAAAATGGAATATTATATTTGGGAGGAACAATTATTACCTCTTGTAATTCAAAGGCAATATCAGACTCAAATTTTGGAAGACAAGTGACAATGAGTGAGTTTGTTAAAGCATCATCAAATTTGCAGACAACACCAAGGTGGTAGGAATAGCCAACACTCCAGAAGATAAGCTTAAGATACAGGAGGATCTGGACAGACTTGAACACTGGGCACTATGCAACAAAATGAAATTCAATGGTGAAAAAATAAGGTTCTACATTTAGGCAAGAAAAACCAAATGTACAGGTATAGTATGGGGGTACCTTGCTCAATAGTAGTAACTGTGAGAGGGATCTTGGAGTCCTAGTGGACAATCACTTAAATATGAGCCAGCAGTGTACTGCAGCTGCCAAAAAAGTGAATATAGTGCTAGGCTGCATTAACAGAGGGATAGAATCAAGATCATGTGAAGTATTAATACCATTTTACAATGCCTTGGTAAGGCCACACTTGGAATACTGCATTCAGTTTTGGTCACCATGATGTAAAAAAGATGTTGAGACTCTAGAAAGAGTACAGAGAAGAGCAACAAAGATGATTAGGGGACTGGAGGCTAAAACATATAAGGAACGGTTGCTGGAATTGGGTATGTGTAGTTTAATGAAGAGAAGGACGAGGGGGGACATGATAGCAGTGTTCCAATATCTCAGGGGCTCCCACAAAGAAGAGGGAGTCAAGCTATTCTCCAAAGCGCCTGAAGGCAGGACAAGAAGCAATGGATGGAAACTAATTAAGGAGAGAAACAACCGAGAACTAAGGAGAAATTTCCTGACAGTTAGAACAATTAACCAGTGGAACAACCTGCCTCCAGAAGCGATGTATGCTCCACACTGGAAGTTTTTAAAAAGAGACTAGACAGCCATTTGTCTGAAATTGTATAGGGTTTCCTCCCTGAGCAGGGGGTTGGACTAGATGACCTCCAAGGTCCCTTCCAACTTTATTGTTGTTGTTGTTGTTGTTGTTGTTGTTGTTATAGAGAGAACTGAGTCCTGGTCCTACCTTGGCACAAAGCTCAACTTTTTCTCAGCCTTAAAAAGAAGACAAAATGTTGCCAAGATTTTGTCTTGTCTGCAAAATCACCTGAAGTCAAAAATGACTTGAAGAAAAAGGGAAGAAAAGAAAATTGCCTGTTGTAGAAATCTAAATGACTGGACTGTTTACAGTTTATTTTCAGTTTTCTTCCTTAATGGTTAGTCTTCTAATCAGTCAGGAAAAGAAAATGATACGCATAAAATATTACCTAAACAATCACTATGGAAAAGGGCAGAAAATACAGCTTACTGAATCAGTTAATCGTGTTGAACATCCATCATATATTTATTTGTGTATGTATGTGTTTCCTGTGCCTTATTCACATTCAGAATGTGATATGAGCTGTCACCTCACATCCATTTGATTTCTCTGATAATCTCTTAGGAAGGTCACTGTCCCAGGCCCTGTGGACCACAAAATACATTTCATGTTAGATCTTTATCCCTTTCTCAACAAAGAACTAGTTCAAAGTATTTGTTTTTATACCATATGTATTTCCTTTGGGATTTGTTGGAAAGCTTGTTTTGCAATAATATTTACTATTAGGCCTTGAGGAACCCATTCTACCTGAAGAACTATGCTAGCATAGTATTAGACAAACATTTGCACAATTATAAACCATTGAAAATATATACAGATCCTACATGTGCCCCCTAGTTGCTAGATATGGGCAACAGCTTTTAGACTTGCAAGGTTGATTCTAGCCTGTATAGAATACAGGTTAATACTGTATACTTTTGAAGCAAAATGGGGATTTGGTAGCCTCTCTGGCATATGGAACCCACAGGAATAGTATCATACTCTTACTATTAGCAGGGAATGCTACATGGATCTTTGTCTTTCTCTGTGTGTGCCTTTGAGTCAGTGTTAACTTCCAGCTACTTTTGGAGCCAATCCTGGCAATTTCTTGGTGATATTTCTGAAGGGCTGAAAGAGAGCGACTGGCCCAAGGTCAACCAGCTTACTTTGTGCCCTAGGCAGGACCAGAACTCACAGTCACCTGCTTTCTAGCTTTATACCTTAACCACTAAAACCACACTGGTTGTCTCAGATATGGACCATAGCTATGAGTAAAGCTGATTCTTTGTTTACTTTTGCCTTGTATCAGTAAAGAATCTTATGTGAATACTTTAATTTCCTTCTTTGTTTCTCTTTCACTCTGCCTTTAATTTCCTTTACTTGCTACTTCATACTCTTTTCCTGTGCTTTGCATAATATTGCTTCTCCCCAAAGGGAATAGCATGATGGCTATGTATATGCAAACGGTTGTATTACAAACTGTTTATTTAGAGATATATAACCCATCAGAATACAGCTCCAGAGCCTCATGTATGATTTAACAACTGAATGAAACAGCAGTCAAAGCACTGTTTAATCAAATACATATCCATTGATATTTGTGCTTTGGGTTGCTAACCCACTTTAAAACTCTTTTTTTTCTATGTACTTATAAACATTTTTCAAGAATGTTTCAAGAAAAGAAGCATAGTTTATGATGAACTGGCTTTAGAAACTGCTGCTGCTTCTTTTGACAGCTACTATTCTTCTGTGATTACAATTGTGGAAATAATCATCAAGAAATAGATGATTTTAATAAACTATTGGCTAAAGGGTTGGTGTCTCCAAGAAAATCTTGATTTCCTGGATCATGGACTGCATTTCCTATGCAAAGGACTCTTGGCAAGGGATGGGCTGCACTTCACAAAAACAGGGGACAATGTACTCAGAAAAAGACTGGCCCCACTCATCAGGAGGGCTTTAAACTAAAATTGAAGGGGATGAGTGTCCAATCTTTAGAATCTCTAGAACCTAAAACCAATCATAAATCTCAAGAAAACAAATCAAACAATGAGGTAGGCAGTGATGAGAATGATACTATTCCTTTGGGTTCCATATGCCAGACAGGCTACCAAATCCCCATTTTGCCTCAAAAGTATACAGTATTAACCTATATTCTATACAGGCTAGAATCGACCTTGCAAGTCTAAAAGCTGTTGCCCATATCTAGCAACTAGGGGGCACATGTAGGATCTGTAAACCAGCACTGGTTTGTTAAAAACAGATCATGCCAAACCAATCTTATTTCATTCTTTGATAAAGTGACTAAACTAGTAGACTAGTGAAATGCTGTGGATGTATTATACTTAGATTTCAGTAAGGCATTTGATAAAGTAGACCACAACCTACTCCTTGGTAAGCTAGAAAAAGGTGGAACAGACAACATCACCACCAGATGAATCTGTAGCTGGCTGGCAAACAGTATTCAACAAGTAGTCTTCAATGGCACTACATCCACATGGAGAGAAGTAAGCAATGGAGTACCACAAGTACTGGTCTTAGGCCCAGTACTCTTCAATATCTTCATCAATGACTTAGATGAGGGAATTGAAGGGGAACTCATCAAATTTGCAGATGACAGCAAACTGGCAGGAGTAGCCAACACCCCAGAAAACAAACTCAGGATCCAAAAAGATCTTGACAAACTTGAACAATGGGCCCTATCCAACAAAATGAGTTTTAATGTGAAGAAAAGCAAAGTTTACATTTAGGCAGGAAAAATCAAAGGTACAAGTACAGATTGGGTGAGACCTGGCTTAAAAACCGTAACTGTGAGTGGGACCTTGGAGTCCTAGTGGACGATCACTTGACTATGAGCCAGCAATGTGCAGCAGCAGCCAAACAGCTAATATAATCCTGGGTTGTATAAACAGAGGCATAGAATCAAGATCACTTGAAGTATTATACCATTTTATAAAGCCCTAGTAAGACCACACCTGGAATAGTGCAGCCAATTTTGGTCACCATATCACAAAAAAGATGTTGAGAGTTTGGAAAAAAATTAGAGAAAAGCAACTAAGATGATTAAAAGCCTGGACACTAAAACATACGAAGAATTGCTGCAGGAATTGGGTTTGGCTAGTCTAAAGAAAAGAAGAAATAGGGGAGACATGATAGCAGTATTCCAGTATTTGAGGGGCTGCCACCAAAAAGAGGTAGTCATGTTATTCACCAAAGCTCCAGAGGGCAGGACAAGAAACAATGGTTGAAAACTGGTCAAAGAGAGAAGCAACCTGGAATTAAAAAGAAACTTCCTGACAGTGAAGACAATTTAACCAGTGGAACAGCTTGCCTCCAGAAATCATGGGAGCTCCATCACTGGAGATTTTTAAGAGGCTAGACAGTCACTTGTCTGAGATGGTATAGATCCTCCTGCTTGAGCAAGGGGCTGGACTAGAAAATCTCCAAGGTCCCTTCCAGTTCTATTCTGTTCTGTTCTGTTCTGTTCTGTTCTGTTCTGTTCTGTTCTGTTCTGTTCTGTTCTGTTCTGTTCTAAGAAGCTGTGAATGAATTCTTTCAAAGAGTAGGGGTGGGGATGGAGGGTTATATGGCATTAAATATATAAAGGTGCTTCCAAAAATATTTGTGGGAACATGATGCAGAAACAGAACTAACCAGCCTATCAGATGAAAGAATGTCAGTGCATTCTGGGAATGGATTTTTTCTAATCAATCAATCAATAATTCTTTCATCATTTTTGCAGCCATCTTATGATAAATAGAAGTACTATGACATAGCCATTCAATAAGCAAGGGCTCAATCTTCTCCCACCCCAAGCTATTGGCAGAAAGCCAGAGGAGGGGGAATAAATGATATTGTTCTGTCCATTGCTTAAAAAAATTAAATGAATTTACTTAAGTACTAAATCAAATTAATGAGGTTGCTATACATCTGATTCCTTTATGGCCCAATTCCCTTACTTTCTCCACATTTTGAAGTTCAACAATACAGATGCTTTGTTTTTTATTCCTTCCAAATTCTATTCAGTGATCTCAGTTTTTGAAAGGATAGTTAGAAGAGAGAGGCCTTTGATCAATGTATCCTTCAAAGCTAAAAACCTCTTTGAGAGAATCAGTCTGACAGATGCATTTTTAGCTTGTTCACAATGATTTTTCCCTTTCTTTTTTTTTTGGGTGGTTGTACAAATAGAACAAATGAGAAAAGAAGCAAAAAATATAAGAGTGGATCCTGTTCTGACATTAATTACCTGTGCAAGATCCAACTTGTGTTGCAAACACTTCAGGCAACTTGTGTTGGAAACTTTGGGGGCATGGTACAGCATGTATTCACAACATTTATGGAAGTCAGCATTTTACATAAAATTCTATGTGGCATAGCATATGACAATTAGGACCAAGTGGGAAAATTGAGAATTTTTGTTGCTAAGTAAAACAGTTGTTAAGTGAGTCATGGCCAATTTTGTCACCTTTTTTGTTAAGTTAATCACATGGTTAGATGAATCTGGCTTCCCCTGATGGCTTTGCTTGATAGACGTCAGCTGGGAAAGTCATGAATGGCAATCCCATGATCCCAGGATGCTGCAACCATCATTTATCACACACCAGTTGCCAAATGCTTGAATGTTGACGATGTGACTGTGGGGATGCTGTGATGGTTATAAGTGCAATGACTATATAGGCCATTTTTTTACTAGTCACTTTACACAGTGCTGTTGTAACTTTGAATGGTCACTAAATCAATGGTTGTAAGTCAAGGACCACCTGTAACAATGTTACAGTTACAGTCAATGTTATTGCCCATACTGTATACTAATTGGTATGTTTGAATTATGCTACAGTTCCATTGCAACAAATCCTAAATCACTAGCAAAATGTAATAGCAATAGCATTTAGACATATATTGCACCACAGTACTTTACTGCCCTCTCTAAGTGGTTTACAGAGTCAGCATATTGCCCCCAACAATCTGGGTCCTCATTTTACTGACCTCGGAAGGATGGAAGGCAGAGTCAAGTTTGAGCTGCTCAAAATCGAACTCCTGGAGTATTGCATTCTAAAAACTGCACTACCACAGCTCTTACACTGATTTTGGTGTTTCCATCCTAACTTTAGAAACTGCTTAAAAAATCAGCCATCTAGTACGGTAAGAATATGGTGGCAAAAGATAGATCAGGCACATATTGCCAAGAACTTTTCATGTTGAGCCTATACATAGGTTTTCAAGTAGTGGTTTGAACAGAAAATCTTCTTGTCTCTTGCCCTTTTGATGTTGCATGAAAGCCTCAAGTACTAATGAGACATTAGAATTGGGATTGCAAACAATTCCCACACTACTCTCTCATCAGTGTTGCTATTAGGAGCAAGCAGCTTCATTCTGGCTCATGCTCATGTTTGAACACCTTGCCTTAATATTGCCCATTGTGAGTTGCATGGATTCTGCCCAGTGGTGGGCTTCAAATATGTGAACAACCGTTCCTCTGTGTGGATGCTGCTTCCGGAAGTCCGTTCTGGGCCTGGGCAACAAAACATTAGCTATTGGTTCTGCCGAAGTCGTGCTGTCTCCTCCTTCTCCCCTGCACAGACATACTTTCCACAAAATAAAAGCAGCAAGGCAATGCATATTGGGGGAGTGGTAGGCAGGGCAATCCAATTTTTCCATTAGCTAGAATCTATACTGGTCTCATTAAGACCTAATGAGCAAGATTTGCTATAGTAAAAAAAAATGGAATTGAAAATATGCTTCAATTTCTGCATTTCTTTCTTTCCTGTTTCTTTTAGACCTGGTGCCTTGATCCTCAGTTGCAAAATTTATATTTTGGGGATGAGGCTTCAAACTAGTAAAAAACACAGATCACAAAATTGTCTATGGTCCTAGACTCACTGAAAGCTTCAGCATAATTGATTAGCTCAAAATAGTTTTTAGTAATTGATACTGAAACTGTTATTAGGGTTAGCTTAAAGCAGTTTTCCTCATAGATAATTTCCTGAAGACTGGGAGACAGCCAAGAACTTGACACAGTTGGCTTCATCTAACACATTTTTACTGCTTTCTACTGCTTCTCTAGCCAAAAGATATGGAGATCATTTCCAGGATTCTCTACTAAGTATTGTTTGTAACTTTTGCTTATCTTACTTAATCTTCATCGTCTTGCTAGAACAGTGGTTCTCAACCTTTTTCAGGTTGAGACCCCACTTGCCCTGCCCATGCGTGGCGCGACCTGGACCTGCGCCGCGCACGCGCGACGGGCCGATCTGCGCATGCGCAGCGCACGCATGACGGCCCGGACCGTGCATGCGCGGCATGATGGGCTGATCCGCACATGCGTGGCATGCGCGTGACAGCCCAAACTGCGCATGCGTGGCGCGACGGGCTGATCTGCGCATGCATGGCATGCGCGTGATGGCCCAAACCGCGTATGCGTGGCGCGCGCGCGACGGGCAAAAAAAACAAAAAAACGAACAAAAAAAACCCAAAATGGCGGACTGCAGTGTCCGGTGACCCCCGCAAAATGGGGTCGCGACTAATAGGTTGAGAACCGCTGTGCTAGAATCTTTTTCTTCATTGGCAGTCCTTAGTGACTGGATGGCTTAAAATAACCCCTGATGGTTTAGAATTGAAACTTTTAGAATTGAAACTTTTAACCAGGATCTCTTTACCAATGACCTAAAATTCAACAACTTCACCTCACCATTCTATATAAGGCAATGATAACAAGGATAATGTAAATTAGCAATCATTATCTGATTATCCCTCCTAATATAGCTATTGGCTAGGTATAGCACTTAATCTAAAAAAAATGAATATATTTAATTTCTTTTAAAATGCATGGGATATAAATTATTAATTTTAAACCTGTTTGACTGATTTTTTCATAATTGTGTCACTAACAGGACATATTTGTATATGAAGACTTTAAAATATATTGCATATGTACATTTATATATACACATACACAAACACATATGCACAAACATTTATTGTTTGTGCATGTTTGTGTGCATGTGTGTGTGTGTGTAAAGATAGAGATTTCATGATGAAAAATAATTGAATGAATGTTGGTTAAAATGGCACACACAATAAAAGAAGGGGCTTGAATAAGAGATCATAGATTGAATATAGATTATAAATTGTTTTTTTTGTTCAGTATAGTCCTTTGAAATAAAAGACATATAATTTACACTTTTTAATATTTAGTAAAATAGCAAAATATAATGGGAGATCACATTTTAAAGCCACCAATTTATAATCTTAAAAAAGAGGTGTTAATTGCAAATTTAAATTCATTAATAGAACCAGTAACTATTACATGTCCCAGTAGAGAAAATTATGTTATTTGTCCTGTCATGTTTTTTTAATAAATCAACAATTGCAAGTAGTAATAGGTGGCCATCATATAAAAATGGAGCTTAGTTGGTACAACAAAGAAATGTGTGGGATTTTTTAACTATCAGACTATTTTGGATTAATATTTGTAAATTTAATCTTGTGCCAAAAATATGCATAACCAATTGAGATTTTTTTTATACTGTAGTGCATATAAAGTGGATTTTTTTCCCTTGCAGCATAGGTGTTAATTGGTGTCTTTGTATCTTGTTAATTAACTTCTTGTAACACCTTTCTCCTTTTTATTTCAAATTTAATGAGCTCCCTTGTACTATTTTTTTTTATAAAATTAGCTAAAACACACAAAAAAGCCTATTTTTTTAAAGAGAGGAAGAGAAAAGCATTGAAAGAGAAAGAAAAGCTAACAAAAGTAAGCATAACAGATTTTAGTCACAAATATGAAATGGGCTTTAAAAATGAATGTGATCTTTAGTTTGAAAAAAAACCCATCTTCTATTAACACATGCACATGTTCAAATGATAGTTTAATTTGTTACACACAAATAAGACTCAGATGAGGGCTGAGACATTATAAACGGCCCAGTAAATGTACAATAAAACATCTGGTGAAATACCATACAAGCATTTAAGATGTTCTCTCTTAATTTCAATCTTCTAGCTCTTCTTTGATAATTTATTTCTATTATTTTTTCTATGCCCTTAACATATCAGATGATATTTATGTATGAGCTTTTAACTAACTGTTAATACTGTTAATACTGGTAGGAAATCAAGCAGCTTCGAGGTGTAGCTTCCTTGGCTGCACTGGGAACCAGTGTGTAAATTGGATGTGTTATTTGGTGTGGTAAACATGTTTGCAATATTAGCACATTGTAAGATTGTTCTAGTATACAGTAAGATGGAATAGCAATTACTAATTTTTTAAATCAAAGTGACAAGAAAATGCCTAGTGTTGGAATTTTGATTTTGTAGGGAAATACTGGATTCAGTTCCCTTGTCTCTTACTGCTTTTATTTCTTATGAACAGAGGTGCATATTTCTATCTCTGATGAAATACAAGTGAATATATGCTAGTAATCATTCCATGCATTTTACAGAATAAAATTATATTTTTAGTAGACAATGTAAGGACAGTATAAAAAAATACAGCATTTTGACAATAAATATTTTTTGTAATGATTTTGCAGCAATAAAATTAAATGTAACAATTAAACATTGTATTTTATACATTATGCCTAGGTACAAATATTGTAAACAAATAGAACATGCATTAAATAAATATTTTTGTGTGTCTAGAAAAGTGCAACAAAGTAGATTTTTTTTAAAATGTCATTTTATTATTATGAATAAATCTCCTTTATTCACAATCTCTTTATCTAGTTAGCCACAGTTTTTTGGCTGGAATGAAACTGCCATTTGAACTCCTTAACAGTAAAATACAGTAGTAAGTATTCCCAGTGGTATGTTCAAAATAGGACAGTCTGAAATAGAATAGTCTCTTTTATTTTTCTCCTGGAACATTCTGCTTACTCCCTGAAATGCATTGGTTTCAGTTTTTCACTGATGGTTGATGCAATTCAAAGTATAGAGGCCAGAATCAGAAGAGAGCTATGACACCAAAACTACTTCTTGTAGTTTGCAATGTACTTCTGGAACTGTGTGAACAAATTAGAACTAAACTTGGATTGGCATTTTTAGGTGTTACAAATAATATTCTCAAAGTAAAGACTGGTTGCCAGATTGTTCTATATCATATCATTCTGATTAAAACTGATAGAAACTTGGAAAAGAAACAATTGAAATCCATGTTTTAATATTAAAAAACTATAAGATGTGAGTTATTTTAGAAAAGAGACTATAGCTATTAGAAGTTCTGATATTTCTAATAGCAATTTTAATCATATCAAAATGGTGAAATAATATCTTTCATTCTCTGTTTTGCAATTCTACATGATACCACGGCTAATATCTATATAGATTTATAGCCTATACTGCTGGGTAGATGTTTCTACTAAATAAATACTTCTACATCTTTTAATTTTTTTTGCTGTGACTCCTTACATCTGATAAGCAAGAACACAAAATGGAACTCTATATACTTCATATTGCAGAAATCCTCTCATCCCCAAATCAATGGGAAAATATTAGACCAATTCAATTTCTAGGTGGACTTCCAAAACTTAGAAAAATGGCATATGATTTCAAGATTTTATATCTAAACCACTTAATCTGTAAAGACTTTGCTATAATAGATTTAAAAGGTCAGGTTTCTGCAACTGCATGAACATTAAGCTTTTCAAACAACCTTGAGTTCAGAATGATGCATCTAGCCATACTTCCAGAAACATAGTTTTGCCAATTAACTGGATAATTCCTAAAGAAATTGTGTTTAACCTATCTATACAAAGCATACATCTTACCCCAAACATCACAATACATTCATAGTCACTTACAACAGATACAACTGGTAGATTTTTGTCTGATGTACACTGACATTATTGACACTATCCCAAACAATTATTCCAGGGTAATAATTGTGGTGATAGAAATTCAATTCAAATACAATCTATCCATAATCATGTCCTAAAGATATAATGATTAAATCTCTTTTCCACTGAGCTTGACTCCTTATGAGCTCAAGGACATATCCACACCAGAAGTCAGCAGCTTGTCATATTTTTCTTTTGGGCTTTTATTTGATTCTTTTGACATCACAATCTAGCTTATAACTTAGTCTCCATCTAAATACTAAGCTTGTTGACTTTCCTTAGTTTTCCATTTAGCCATGTTCCTAGAGATATATTTGCTTGATTCTTTTTTCTTTTCTTTTTTCTTTTACTTGTTAATATGTACTTATAATACATATTACTAAAAACTAAAACACTGTCCTTCATAGTGTTTCTTTCCTCTTGACATTTCTACACATTATACATATCCATTTGAAAAGGCTTTAATTTTGTTGAGAAATATAAACATGTTATGTTACCAGGGTTTCCACAGGATTTTGAACTAATCCAGCTGTACAAACCATTCTAATTTTTTCTAAAACTCCACTGGATTTTGTAGTATCTGAGCACAATAACATACATGTGGAAAAGGAATAGATATTGCATTATGTTGTTTTTGTCAGTCTTATTCCTCTTCGCTCCACCTCTCCTCAAAGTACAGCTAGTTCTTCAAGAAATGTGAGGGTTTTTTGCTTGAGGTCTGTGGAAGAAAAATATTGAGCAAAAAAGAACCATATAATCTCTATTTCATAGACAGATGTGTTCTTATGCTCATGCACTATACAATCATGCGAAAACACATAATGTAGTCTTACAAATACATATGCACTTTTCTCACATATACACTTTGACTTGTAGATGTATAGACTCACATACAGAGAAATAATTGGTCTCTTATTTCTGTGAGGGAGGTAGCCATTGCTGAAAACACATAATAACAAGTGGGTGATGGAAGTCCCAACACTGTGTTTGGCTGTGTGCTGGAATCTGTGTGCTGGTTGGCCAATAGGAACCCAGATAAATAAAGAGCAGCAGACAGAATAACAGAATGGCACCCTGGGAAAAAAAGCCATCCTAAAATTTTCTGAAAAGTGTGTCACAGAGCAAAAGGTGTGCCTCAATTCCTCTCTTCTACAATGCTTGAATAATCAGATGTTCTTGCAACCTATTCTTGAGATGACCAGTTTACAAACTACCGGTAGCTTTTAATAAACAATTGATGGCATCCTTCTTTAATTTTTGAGAGATAGTCAAGTGGTCCATACTAATAATAAATAGATGATTTCTCTTCCCAAACTTGGTAAAAATAGAAAAGGGTTTTCTGGGGGGAATTTGAACGGGTTTGATATACTTACAGTATTAGGGTATTGTAAGCTACAGTGTACACCAAGTTTCAGCAACCTCAAATGTATATATTTATAATGAATATTGTGTTGATTTGAAACATGTAGGGAAACTCCATGGCAATTAATAAACTAAGAGTTAAGCTTTTTGACTGTGCTGCAGCAATGCTCTTTGCCGAAGAGCTATATATTTAGAGAATTTCTATCATGCTACTTCAGGCAGTTGTATTGCAGAATAGATAACATGAAATTTAAAAGCAATGAAAATCCAATTACGGAAATTAAATAAGAGCATAAAGCAAGAGGCAACAACAGTGGAAACTTAGTACCAGATACAATTATTCATAACATTAAAAATGATTTAGCTAAAGTCCAAATACCAAGTCTATAACCACCATTAAAATGCATCATGATCAACATCACAAGAATCTACCTTAGAAGAGGGTTCCAAAGTCAAGTTATTACCACCAAAGTGACCCACTTTATTTATGAATGGAGAATGAGGGATTCACCACACTGATTGCTTAGACAGTCTGTCCTATGAAGCCAAGCATATTTCAGAACAGATGGCTTTCAATCTGTGCAGAGAATTGCTTGTGCAGTAGGAAAATAACTACAGCTAAATCAGGAATAAATTGCCAGGTTTTACATACATTCCTCTGTCTCAGATTCCTGCTCTTTCTTTAGATCTTGGATGATACAGTATTTCTTGTATCAATGCATTTGATGAATCAAATATAGAGAAATGTCGTATTGGCTATATCAAGCATGTGCATTTCCATATAGTGAATAATTAGTGAAAAAAGATATACAAATATTATAACTATTCCAGTCTCACAAGTATATTTGGAACCAAACTTGATTTTGCAATCCTTTTCATATTTATTTTGGAACTAAGTCCTAACCAATCTAATGAAAGTCATTCTGGGAGTAGATGAATAGTCAGAAGGTATAATTGGTAGTGCTTAATCAATTTTAAAGCTTTTCAAGATTAAAACATTTCTAAATACTACTGTAGATCAAAGGACAACAGAAGGGTAGTGAGTATCTTAGCCTTATGTGATAGGGTAATCTAGTTTGTATTTGTCCTATTTGGATGCTACCTCCTTCACTTGATGTAAAATCCACTACTTTGAGAAGCTGCCAACTAGCTATTCCTTTGCTTCAGCTTAATTTGGCATTGTTTAATTAGGCTCCTGCCAGTAATCAAGCCTATGAAGTTCACACTTCTGGTGGCAATTGGCTTATCCTAAAATATACAGTAAATAAAGATACCTTCTAGTTATGCAATTCTTTCAATATTTGTTTAGTAATTTCTTCTGACCATCATGATCTAATGGATGATTAATGCGTTTTTGTTCCTGGACAGCTTCTGGCACAGATGAATGAGTAGTTTGTATATCATATGTTAATTCAGCTGGATGGCAATCAATAGCCACTTCATCAAAGTACACTTTATGCATTTTCTCTTTTGTTCTCCTTGTTCTCATTCTAATGATATTGTGGGGTATGCTAATTATCAGGAAACACAGAAATTTTTTCTTTTTGTAAGGGGGATTATTTTGGGGTATGTCATCATTGACCTTATTTATAATCAGGTTTTGAGCAAGTGCAGGTCTATAAGTATGAACAAAATGGGTTCATCGCTATAGTCATAAGATCACAAGATATGTGTACATTTTTGGTTGTTTGCAATTAAAAAGTGGATTGTAAAGAGTAAAAATAGCAACATGACCAAGAGGATGGGAACACTATGCTATAAGGAACAGATATAATCCTTAGAATTTATTTAGTTTCTAGGAATGATGAAATGAAGTTCAGTATTTAAAACTATGTATTATATGACAAATGATCCAGTATTTCATACTGGTAGAATAGTCATTCAATAAAATGGAATTTTAAGAGATTCAAGACATAACCAGAAAGGGATTTTTTGTGCATCTAGTACTACTAAATAAACCACAGTTTACTGTAATGAATAACTCTAAAATGTGCTTTCACGACCAGGGAAACCATGGTAAGGCCTTTTATTTTCATTATTATCAATTTCTAAGTCCATGAAGTATGTCATTGAATTGCACTGAGAACATGGCTAAAGGAAAAGAAATATTTAAAAGATGAAAACCTTATTATTACTTACTATTGAGAGATTATGCCCCAAGTTAGTCTATCACCCTCCAAACAACACATATGAAATAATCTAGTATTTCTGAAGATCAGTGTTTCTCAACCTCAGTAACTTTAAGATGTATGGACTTCACCTCCCAGAATTCCCCAGTCCATGTAGAAAATAGAAAATAGAAGATTTGTCAATTAAGCATTTTCTGCTTTTGACAGCTGTACATAGCTGGTATGACTAAGTTTAATCTGAGGAGTTCTGCTCGCCTGCTCTAGTGGCATTTGGAAATTGCAGTGTTCATAAATGTGCATCAAAAGAGCCACTCAACAATAGCAACTGTTAAGATGAATATTTTACAAAAACTACTTTTCCTATTCCAAACAGTTCCTGTTAAATTGACTGAGAAATTTTTTGATGATTTAAACACAACAATACTGAGATTTATATGGCAAGGAAAGAAAGCAAGAATTAAAATTAAATTACTACAGGAAACTAAAGACAGAGGGGGCTTTGGACTCCTGGACTGGAGACTGTATTATCAAGCAGCTATTCTGCTTTGGCTTAAAGAATGGATCACATTGAGAAACAAATGACTTCTGTACTTAGAAGGACATGGTTTGCAATTAGGCTGGCATGCGTTTATGTGGTATGAGAAAAATAAAGTACCGTACATAAATACTTTCAAAACCACGCCATAAGGAATGTATTGCTTTCAGAGTGGGAGAGAATTAAACATCAAATCTACATGAAAATACCTCAGTTGCTTTCTAGTGGAAGTGTTTGCTTACCCAAATTTAATTAATTATGATAAACTCATTACTTATAAAGATGTGCTGGATAAGGATGGAAAACTTAAAGACAGACAAGTTCTTCAACAACAAGGTATTGATTTAATATGGTGGTCATATCTGCAAATTCAAACAGATGTAAAATTAATGGGATTTTATAAAGAACATATATCAATTGATAAAATACTCCTAACAACAGATGAAAATTTGATTAAAAGTTCTTATAAATTTCTGTTAAGTTGGAAGATGGAAGAAAAACAGTAAAAGAAACAATGATAGTATGGGCAAAGAACTTTGGATATTCTATAAACTTAGAAGATTGGAAAAAACTCTGGGATAGAAATATTAAACTTACTAAATCAGCCTCATATAAAGAAAACTTATACAAAATGTTTTATAGATGGCATATGACACCAGTTAGATTAGCGAAAATGTTTAAAAATGTATCAAATATTTATTTATTTTATTTATTTATTTATCAGACTTATATGCCGCCCTTCTCCGAAGACCCAGGGCGGCTCACAACAAGAATACAATAAAAACTTTAAAAATTAACCACTCACACCACATACAAACACAATCATTTTGCAGTCGCCGATGGAGGGACACTCCTAGGGCCAAGGGGCAGAGCACAGCTCATATGCCCCAAGCCTGTCGGTATAGATGTGTCTTCAGCACTTTCCAGAAAGCTAGGAGGAAGGAAGCAGTACGAACCTCTGAGGGAAGCTAGTTCCAGAGGGCTGGGGCAGCAACAGAGAAGGCCCTTGCCCTAGGCCCAGCCAGACGACATTGTTTAACAGACGGGACTCGTAGGAGGCCAACCCTATGCGCCCTAACAGGTACCTACTACCATGCTTGTGGACATGCCCTAAGGCAAAGAAATTTTGGTTTAAGAACCATTGATGGGTGGAAAAAATGACTAAAATACAAATAGAATTTAAGCCAGAATTGTTTTTGTTAGGATTATTAGGAACTAATTATGGAAAAGAGAATGAATATTTAATATTACATGTATTGACAGCAGTGAGAATAGTATTTGCCCAATTTTGGAAAAATGAAGATTTACCAGCTGATCAGACTCTTATTACTAAAATTTTAGAATGTGTAGAAATGGATAGATTAACTTTAGAGATCAAAGAGAAAGAAGACTCTATCCACTTTAAAACATGGGAAATTTTTTTATCGATGGCTAGCAATACAATACAATGAGAAAAGATTTTGAAATTAATTTGGATGAATGTGATTTTAAGCATTAGTGATTATAACTAATTAATATTTTATTAATTATGGTTATTTAGTAAGATGAATAATATTTATTTACTCTCTTTTATTCTTATGATTATTGTTAACCCAGTTTATTATAATTGTTTAGTATTATATAAGTGATGTTTATTTGTTTTTGGTACCCAGACAGTAACTTGCTTGTAAGCATGGATTTTTTTTGTTGGAGGTAACCCCATCATTGTACCCATCCCTAATTCCCTTACGTTTACCCTTTCCTATACCTCTACTGATCCTATCCCTTTCCTATCCCTATAAAACCCAATAAAATATTTATTTTAAAAAATAGCCACTCAACAAAGTTTAGAGGTCTATATCTAATTCTCTCAAAGTTGATGATTCTGTTTAAATATTCCCTGTTGGTAGTTAGCATGTTTATTTGCTGTGAAAGTTTTTAATCTTTCCTTGAATAGAACAACATATTACTAACAGCATTTCCCAACTCCCTTCCATCTTTCTTTTCTGACCCAATGGTTCATTACCCCAGCATCAGTCACTAGCCTAGGATAAGATGGAAGGTCTACTAGAACTATAGGTCAGTTTCTTAAAAGCTTGCAAGATATTACCACATTTAATACTGCATCAGTTTGAAATCACATCACATATATTGTCTATTCACATATTTTATCTATTCAACAAGTATTGGAAAAGGATAAACAGAGAAAAGAAATAATTCTTTCTGTCCTATTATGATAGAGCATGACATATATCTTTGACAGAAAAAAACTCTTTACATGACAGAAGTTACTACAGGAAGTCCTTGATTTATGAGCATTCAAAGTTATGATAGACTCCTTCCCCCAGGTCTACTTGTGATCCACATTCAAAGTTGTGATGGTTGGGCCATACCCTCATGGTCATGTGATTGCATTTGGGCACTCAGTAATTGGCCCACATTTACGGCCGATTGCAGCATCCCACAGACCTGTAAGTGCTATTTATGATTTTTTGGCCATCATTATGATGTTTTGCATCATTCAGGCTTTAATGTTGTCCAAACATTCACCTGAGAAGCATCAAAGGGCAATTGGTGTCTTGTTGTGCCATAGATTCAGGTGACCGTGTTTAATATTGGTGTACAATATTTCACAGTTACCAAAGTCCTTTTTTCCCCTCAGTGCCTTGCATATGCAAGGCTTCAATCAGAAGAGAGAAGTCTCCATGAAGACATTCATTTCAAAAAAATAAACTACACTAGAATTACCTTTTCTTCACTGTAATGAAAAAGAAACTCTTCATGCATTTGCACCCATGTTTCTATTTTATTACTTCAGGGCTAAAATAAGTACAGTAGCATTTCATAAATATTTTCAAGAGTAGTTATATTATTACAATATTATCATTTTTTTAAAAAAAGAAACTACTTTGACATCTGTCATAGACACAATCAATCCTCGTTCAGTAGTGTTGTTTTATTTTACTCCTGTTTGCCATCTGTATTAGGAGTACATGGTAATTTTTCATTTCCTTTCCTTTTCTTTGGTATTTTTTATTTTCAGTTGTCATGATGTCCCACAGACTACCACAAGAATGGATTTGCATTGGTCATTTCTCAGCTTGGATCTCTTTTCCTCCCTTCCATAAACAGATTTATTGTTTCATTGTTGGCTCTTATGATTCTTGGTGAAAAATTAGAAATGAACCTGGGGTTCAGAAATGTAATAGCCTTGAAATTCAAATGACAGTAATAAAAGAAGTGGGACTGAATTACTATCTTAGAAAGGGAAATAATGAGAAGCTAAGATGAGAATAAAGGGAAAGTTTTTTAATATATATCACTATGTTCAGGAGTGTCTACAAGGCATGATCAAAAAAGTCAGATGGAAGCCACAGAAGTGCGATCAAACCTTTGCCTATTGGTTGTTGTTTTTTTTTAACGTACATTGCACATTAATACATTGCACATGTATTAATTATTTTATTTTTGTGTTTTATAATTGATGATTAAAAAGCAAACAAATCACATCATTTGTGTTTAAGCTCCAGAACATTGTTGTTATTATTGTCACTGTCATTTTGTTTAAAAGCAGTACAGAAATCATGTCTGATGTGAACTTTTGAAGCCTGATTAATAATTTGAATACCATTTCATCTTAGTTTTACCAAGCTATCTAACCTTATGTGTTTGTCATATGTTCTAGCAGCAGAAATAAAATTTCTACATCCCATCCCAAATCCTGTTCCTTACACACATGTATTCACTACAAATTCATCTTAATTTTGAAGACTTATTTAGATCTTGTAGATACAATTGAATCAGCATTCTAGCTGATTTGTTTGTTTTATTGTTTTGTTTATTTTCTATGATAAAACAATAAATAAAAAATAAATGAAGAGCATTCTAGTTTCTATGATTTTTCTTGGATTTTCACTCTATGATTTTTTATAAAAACATTCTTTGGGGAATTACAGAAGAGACAAATGGGTATTCTAATTCCATATCAGTGGCACATTTTTATATAAAAATGTCCATTAAGGATTGCATGCATACACACACACATACATACATCTTAAACAAGGAAAGGAAATCTCACAGAAAGGAAAAAAAAGAGAAAAATAAAAAAAATCAAAGAAAAATAAAAAAGTGCAAGGGAAGTAAAAAAAAGTTGAAGAAAAATAGAAAAAAGAAATGGCATATATGCACTGACATAATATATTTGACAAAATCATAAATTGAAGAAACAAAGAATGATCTCTTAATAGGAGACTAGAGCTACCAAAGCGTATTCTTATATTAAATATTAAGCATTATTCATTTTTATTCATTCTTTTATTAAATTTATATGTTTGCCTATGTCAACTTCATAATTCTGAGCAGTTTTTACAAATTATAAAAAACAACAAATTAACATAAATATAATACATACATTCAGTTGATGAGGTAATTTAAAAAAAAAAACAATATTCATTTATTTATATTGGAAAGAACTAAGCATATTGAGAACTCCACACATATCTGGCTTAAGAAGGAAATAACACAAAAGAAAAACCAGTTTTCAAGAAAACAGCAGACATTGCAAGATTCTTGTTCCACTGTCCTTAAGAATATCACCAATCCTAATAAGCTTTCCCTGCTTTTTTTCTCAGTATTCTTATGGGATTATACATAGAGACTCCTGCCAACCTAGCAGTTGGAAACCATGCAAATGTAAGTAGATAAATAGGTACCACTTTGGTCAGAAGAAAACAGCACTCCATGACATCATGCTGGCCACATGACCACAGAAACATCTTCAGACAGCGTTGGCTTAATGGCCATGAAACGGAGATGACCATTTCCCCTAAAATTGGCAATGATTAGTGGAATAAAGTCCGCAGGGACTCCTTTACCTTTTACCTTCTATAGAGAGAAACAAGGAAAAATTACTGATCTCTATCATTTTCCTACGTCCAGAGACAAATTAAATTATTTTTACTCACAAATCCCTCACAAACCAATTCTTACTGTTTTCACTCCTGTTATTCTTGAAATGCTGAGACCATTAGAACAACCTATAAGCCAATCAGTTCTTCCTTCAGTTGACCAATAAGATTATGATCACTGTCATTCAACCAGTGTCCCACCTGAGCTACTCTACTTCTGTAGAATTTCAGAGAGAAAACTAGTTTTGGTCAGGTTCCCAAAGAGTTGATACAGAGTTTAGAAATAAGTCTTACTTCCTCACAGCTATGTCATGAGGCTGGAAAAAATTGCTTTTGAATGACCTTAGACAGACATGTCCCCTAAACTAAAAAAACAAACAAACAACACAAATATGAGAAGATATCAGAGACAACACCAGTTTGATAATTATCCACCCCTTATCCTCCTTTTTGTGTATGTGAAAATCTATATTCATGTGCTTATACTCCATGTTTATTTTCTTCATTAGATTTATCAAGTTCACCAAAATATAAGGTTTGTTTCAAACTACTTAGATTGTTTAGAACATTGGGGCTATACTGAGCAAATTAAGCCTGCTCAAGGATGCTTTGTTTGCATTACTCCCTTAATATTTAAAAGAAAGTCTGTGTTCAGGCTAAATGGCAGATCTTTTAAAAAGCTCCTTCAATGAGTTTTATTCAGATTTCATTTGTAACTTTCTTTATGTCAATGATTCCAGCTGCATGCAGAGAATGACACCAAACTTTTCTTGGATAATGTATGTCCTCAGGGAGGAAAAATAGTAAGCAAAGAAGGTCAAGTGAACCATTGACTCTTCTGTTCTCAAATGAAATGATGCTCCCTCTTTGACTTAAGAGACCCTCCTTGAGCTGAAACAATGGACAACCAAGTGTAGATGAGCTATAAGTATAAGGGGGCCTTGTATTTACCATTTTTCACCAAGCAAAAAGATATGTGAAGCAGCAAAGACCCAGTTGGAGTCATTAATATCTTAAGGAACAGAATCCTTTACAAGGAGTGCTCTCTGCTTGTCACCTAATTGCGTGCAACTCTTTTTCATTGCTGATGTTTAGAAGCAAATATTCTCATGATTTTAGGACTATTCTTTGATGAAATCAGGCAGGCGTACCTCCCTGGATGATTTGTTTTTTTTTTTCCCTTCTGTTTTCAATTGCAGCCTGTTTCCAGCTCAGCCCAAATGCTCCCATTGTTCTACTTACTTCCCTGTAAGCTTTTAAATAGTCTCACAAGAGTAATTGGATTACAGAAATGGTTTTCACCACTATCAAGAGAATTAATGTATATCATCATTCAATATTTTAATTCTTGGCTTCAGGCAAAACACTGAGCATAACATGTAGAATGCAAACATCCAAACTCACTTCAAGTTATTTCTTTATAGTCTTTCAGTTCATGAAGACCCCTTAAGAAAACCAGTAATTTAAAAACAAAACAAACCCAACAACCAATCTACCTACTTACAGACTCCTATGCTAATGTATTCAAACATTTATTCCAAACTAAACTTGTTTGCTTTAATTGGCCCTATTTTTTCTTCAGATTTATAAAATGTGTTTGAAAAATGCTGGTTGAGAAGTTATAAAGCAAGAAGCTTTGTATATGGTAAAAAAGCTATTACAAAAAACCACCCAATTTCAATAGAAAATAGTGTTGTTAAAATAATTTTAATCACTTTACCACATGCAACAAGTATCAAGGACAGAAACAAAGTTTCTGAATGATATTTTGAAGCAGACCTCATTTTGGAAAGGATACCTTTCCCTGAAAGACATAATTTGAGGCAGAAAGACCTCATCTTAGCAATTTTTAGAAAAAAATATTTTAAAAATATTAAAGAACAATTAGAACTAGAATGAGAGACAGCAATTAAGATGAAATGACAAGGCCCAAAAATGAGGCATTCTTACTGTCCTTTCTGCTTTAGAGAAGCAAAGGTTGGTCTGAATAGACTCTCTTACAAGGATTGAAGTTTTGAAGCTTTGTAGTAGTATTAATCAACTTCTGAGATTCAGTGCCATTCACCATCTAAACTGGGGCATTTCCACTCCACACACACTCTAGGGCAGTAAAATGATTTATTTTCAGCTCAGCTACAGTTTATTTCAAAATACTGTTTAAAGAAAAAAGAGCCTTTGTAGAATTTGTGGCCTTTCAGCTACTCCTCCCAGGAACTGCTGGAGTTTTATTGCACATAACCAGACAAATGCAATGAACTTCAAAATAAGATGTGAATGGGCAGATGGAAACAATTTCTCCTATATTTTCTTTTTGATGGGTAGAAGTATGGGGATTTTTGTTACTGCAGGACTTGTGAAATCACAGTTTGGCTTGTAAATTAATTCACAAAGGTATGAAAGACAACCACGGATTGGCTGGGGATTAGAAGTGGTAGTGCTACAGAAATGACCTGGGTTCTAAAGAAAATCAATTTTCCAACAAGTTGAACAGACAGAAGTTAATTCAAGAATATAATGATTAGGACAGAAAAGGATCTGGATATGAATCAGTGGAAACAAGAAATCTTAGATGATGCCTTTTTATTGGATGCCTCTTGAAAGAGTGGTGAGAGATTAAATCTTATGATACCATGGGAATGATTTAAAGATCAAGATTGGGCATAGAAAAACAAAGGAATATAAAGTTGGACTAGTTGATCAGGGATAAATTATTTGCTAATGGACTTTTTGCTGAACCAGGATTGAAAAGATTACTGTTTCTAGATTGTGCATAGGTAAACATTAGACTATGAGAAGAAGGTTTTTTTAAAAATATTTGACTTTAAAAGATGGTGAAAAGTTACTATATTAGCTTATATTCAGGGTGATGAAGGTTATAAGCCAGTTCTTTATTATTGTCTTTATTGCCTTTTTCTTTTCTGTTCCACTTTTTTTCTTTTTCTTTTTTCTTCTTTCACACCTTCTGTGTGAATTGCTTTTTTTCTTCTAATTTACTTTCAATTAGTTTTTACTATGTTTATTAAAATCTTCAATAAAGCACCTATGTTTTCTAGTTCTTTTTTCCCCTTTCCCTTTTCATTTTATGAAATTTTAGTTTGTAAATTTAGGGCAAGGATATATAAAGCTATAAAGTCAAAAGACTTTCTAGTGAAAGAAGTTGATAAATATGTTAAACAATACAAAACAAAAGTTTCCATTATACTAAGATCTTTACTACTCCATCATTATTTCATTCACCAAATCTTCCACAATAGTTTCAAACATTTCTGCATGATCATTTTCATGGGCAACAACTTTGAAATATTAAGAGCACCACGTGAGACTACCAGTGCCTTTTCCTTTTTAAAAAAGCATCCAACTTGTTGATAATATGTTAAAAATCACCACAATAATTTTCATGGGGCAGAATATCCATGGCATAATCCCTCCATTCATAATTTTTTAAAAGAGTAAATAAAAAAATCATAAGAGTCTTATTAGATTGAGGCCATTGTAGCTATTTTTGTATGGAGAGAAGGGGAAGAACCAAGGAGTCAAAATTCAAGAGCTACTGGGAAAACTGCCCACCCTATTTTCAACTGAAATTTGCAGTAAATTTGGTGGGATAGGGCTGAATCATAAACAGATTGGCTCACAGCAATGATGTCAGGACTCAAAATGGGGAAGTGATGATTCTGGAATACTAGGGTGATTATATGTGGAGATCATATATATTTTGCTAGATAAAATAGCATTGGTAAAGTTATAAATGATAAAGAAATTCAGTTGCTTTTTTTTGTTAAAAAAAGTTTGAGAGCTGGTTTGGTGTAGGATTAAAGCACCAGGCTAGAAATTATGAATTCTAATCTTCTCTTAGGCACAAAGCCAGTTGGCTAACTTTGGGACAGTCCCTGCCTATTAGGAAGGAAGCAGTGACAAACCACTTCTGAAATTTTGCCACGAAAATACAGGGATTTGTCCAAGCAGTTGCTAGGAGTCAAAAAAGCATGTGCATGCACACATACACACAGAGATGGCACTATCCAAATTTGCAATTTTTTGTGTAAATTTTAGAGAATTTTTTTTCAAAATGCTAAATATGGCAGCAAACAAAAGTGACAAATCAGTCCAGACACAAGAACTTTGACTACAATATCGGGATTTAAATTTTTAAGTTTTCAATCAATGAATGCAAAGATGAATATCCAACAATTGAAAGGTAGGTAGTATGGAGAATACTTTCCTATAACATCATCAAGGGTTGGACTAAATGGTTAAAACAACAAGAAATTCAGTCAAGTATGTGACTCAAAATTAAAGTTATTATATATTGTTTTGTTTATTGTTCCCCACTGGCTGATTAACTACAGTCACATTAGGAATTAGGTGCATTGGTGTGTACTTTTATTTCCGTGAATAAATCAAGTTGGTGGCTTTGATTGCATTACTACTATTTTGACTTTTTTGCCCCCCTTCTTACTCCATTTAGCTTATTAATTAGGTAATGAAACTAATTTTGTTAGTTTTATTTTTTATTTGAACTTAACATTTACAAAATTCCTCATCACAGATAAAATTTTAAGAAGACTAAATATGAGAGAAAGCAAGCTGACATATTCAGCCAAGCTGGCAAGCAGATTAGATTTTTTTTTTTTTTGAAAAAGGGTCATTGGAATCTGGAGTAACTGACTGCAAAACAAATAAATGAACAATAAGTAAATACACTGAAAAATGTTACTTGTAACTATATGTGGGTGAGACAATATTATTTTATTTTAAAAGGAAACTACATAACCTAACTAGAGTTAGATTAATTTGCTTTATTGTCCATAGGCAAGTATATAAGGACAGGAATTGTAAATCCAGATTTACCCAGATAGATCCAGCCATGTCTTGCCTTCCAGATGTGTTGAAATTCCCATTTAACATTCTTTATTGATTCTGTTGCTCCACAATGGCAAGAAATCAACCCAATCTTGCAAACTAAAGCTTAAACTACTAAGTGTTCCTTATAAACCAGAGTGGATAGCCAGTTATATGAACTTTCCAATTGATAGTTAACTCTTATTTTACAAAGTACCTCTGTACCTTGTCCTTTGTATATACAACTTGCCTTTTGCAAAATTAAGGGAATGATGTGCTTATTGCTGGTTTGTTTCAAAAGTGTCCTGAAGATTTAATATGTTATTGGCAGCAGGTGGCAACACCTAGCCAACTTTGACTGGTCCTGAAAAAGTTAAGCAGGGTTGGATTTGGTGAGTAGTTCAGTGAATAGCTACCAATAAATCCCAGGGCTATAGAAGAGGCAACTGTAGGAAGAACATTCTTGAAAATAAGTTTATAAAAAACCAGTTCCACTCTATCACCATGAAAACAACATAGATGTATATATGTAAACACTAAGATTGCAACTTGAGGAAGATTTTCCTTTTATCTTGTTCTGCTTATGCAGGAGATGGTATTAATAGATTCAATGGGGTTTATCTCAAGTTATTGGCCAAATTAGAAGCCTTAAATGCCATTTTTCAGTACTTAAGGTTCAGGATAGTAGAGGTTATGAAGTAAATATGAATGGGTTTTTTTGAACAATACTCTTCATAATATACATTATTTTATAACTTCTTTTAGCAGAATAATAGTTGAAAGGGACCTTAGCGATCTTCTAGTCCAATCCCCTGCTCGAGCAGGAGACCTTATACCATTTCAGATAACATGGCTTTCCAATCTCTTCTTAAAAATCTCCAGTGATGGAGCGCCCACAACTTCTGGAGGGAAGTTGTTCCACTGGTTTATTGTTATCACTGTCAGGAAATTTCTCCTTAGTTCTAGGATAGATTTCCATCTATTCCTTCTTGTCCTGACTTTAGACCCTTAAGACGTACCCAATTCCTGCAACTGTTCTTCATATGTTTTAGCCTCCAGCCCCTTAATCTTTCTTGTTGCTCTTTTCTCCACCTTTTTTAGAGTCTCTACATCTTTTTTAATGGTGGCAACCAAAACTGGATGCAATATTCTAAGTGTGATTTTACTAAGGAATTATAATATAAAGTGGCTCTAACATTTCACGTGATCTTAATTCTACCCTTCTGTTAATGCAGCCTAGGATTGTGTTGGTTTTGGCAGTTGCAGCACACACAGTTAATGGAAATTAAGAGAGGTTGCACTTAGATTACTTGCGGGCATGTAACGACTGATTCCTTTCTTGATTCTACCCCCTGCTTCTGCCTGTCTTTCTTCTACAGGAATGTTCTTGTTCTCTGTGTTGAGAAGAAAAGAGATAGAGAACCCTAATGGTTCAACATATTGATTTTTCTGTTACATGTTATTATAAAATTATCACAGCTTCAAAGAGTATGTCCAAAGATTTGGAAAGGATGAGTGCAAGTGGTCCAATATAAAAATGAAGAACTGCTCACAAAATGCAATAGAGTATTATATAGTTTTAGAGCATCCATGTCTCATCTTGAATCTCTGGAGGTTTGAGATTGGGAATTCTGCTGGAAATAGTCAAAATGGTTGTTTCTGGAGAATTGAGGTTGGGGAAGATTAACTTAATATAGTTAACAGAAGCCCAATAACCAGGTAAAAGTCATCTGATTCATATATATTTATTACTGAACATTTTCCCAGTTGAAAATAAGAATTGGAGTGATCCAGTGCAGTGAATGATCAGTAGATGATCACTAGCATCTCAAGTTGGATATTTCATAGAAAAATCTTCCTGGGGACAGAACATGAGGCAGAGGCTGTACATTTTCCTTAGCACTGAGTTATCCCATAAATTGGCCATATATTGCCTGCTATATTGCTCAGAGATCTGCTGTTCTTTTATGCCATTTTCTGTCTAACAATTTGAGTATCCAAATGATAATAATCAGAATTATCTAAATGGAATGTTTGTATGTAGGTCTCTGGTAATTCAGGTTTTCTCCCGCATAAAATTTGAAGTGTCTTGGCGACGTTTCGATGAAGTCCCATTCGTCATCTTCAGGCTGGTGCTTTCGGCTTCGTGCTTCTAGGAGCAATGTGTGATTGTAGCTGTTTCTTCCTTTTAACTGCCAGTGGGGGTTTGAACTGATTGGCTGGGAGCATGGCTGTGTTCTGATTGGGTGGAGATGTGTTCTGATTGGCTAGGGGCTTGGCTGTGCTCTGATTGGCTGGGGAAGTGTTCTGTTTGGGTGGGGGCTTTGTTGTGCTCAGGTTAGTCTGAGTTGCAGGGGGATTAGAGATGGTGAGCTGCATAGCCATTTGGCTTCACATTCATGGTCATGCCTCATCTTCATGGTGGGTGTCAGTTTACTTCATGTATGGATTAGAGGGGTTTAAAGTGGCTAATGATGCAGCTGTGGTCTGGCTTCTGGTTTGTGGTCGTGCCTCATCATCGGTGTGGGTTTGGGTTTGCTTTTTGCATGGATGTGTGGTGGTGACATCCTGTGTGGTTTTTGTGAGTGTGGGTCTGGTGTCATTCCCCGTGCTATGGACTCGTCTGTCAATAAGGGCAGGTTTCCAAATGGCTGGTAGGCGGGAGGTATCATCTCGTTTGTTCATGCTGTGTAGGCATTTTTCTATCTCGATGGCTTCTCTGATTATTCTGTTATTAAAGTGTTCAGTTTTGGCAATAGTTGTGGTCTTTTTGAAGTCAATTTCATGTCCTGTGGCTTTAAGGTGTTGAACCAGGGAAGAAGTTGGTTCCTCTTTTTTGACTGAGTTTTTGTGTTCTTCAATGCGTGCACTTATTCTTCTGTTGGTTTGTCCGATGTATGTGGTGGGGCAAGCAGTACATGGGATTTCATATAATCCTTGATTTTCTAACTCAATTTTGACTTTAGGGTTTCTTAGGATGGTGGATATTTTTCTGTTTGTGCAGAATGCTGTCTTGATGTTATGTTTGTGGAGGATCTTGCTGATCCTTTCTGTGGTGCCTTTTATGTATGGGAGGAGGGCTTTGCCGTTTTCTTGTTCTCTGTCTTGGATTTTAGTGGGAGTTTCTTTTTGGATTAAGTTGGAAATCTTATTTCTATGGAATCCGTTGGATGTTAGTACATTAGTGAGAGTGTGTAGTTCAGTTTTTAGGTGTTGTTCATCAGCTAGGTGTTTGGTTCTGGAGATGAGTGTCTTGGCTATGGAGTTGATCTGTGCTGGGTAGTGGTGTGAGAGTGCGTGCAGATAGTGGTTTGTGTGTGTTTTCTTCTGGTAGATGATGTGTCCTAGGGAGCCATTGGATTTCTTGTAGACTAAGACATCCAGGAAGGGAAGTTGGTTATTAGCTTCTGTTTCCATGGTGAACTGTATTTTGGGGTGTAGGCTGTTGAGGTTTGTGAGGAAGTTGTCCAGTTTGTCTTTCTCATGTGGCCAGATTACGAAGGTGTCGTCTACGTATCTGAGCCAGAGTTTGGGTTTGTGATCAGATTTTTCTAGAGCTTGGGTTTCAAAGTGTTGCATGTAGAGGTTTGCAATGACAGGTGAGAGGGGTGATCCCATGGGTGCTCCTTCTATTTGTTTGTATTTTTGTCCATTATAGATGAAGTATGTGTTGGATAGGCAGTGGTTGGTCAGATCTAAGATGTGTTTGGGGGGGTTATATTTGTTTTGGATAGCTGTTAAGGCTTCTTTGATTGGCACTTGGGTGAAGAGGGATATGACATCGAAGCTAACGAGTAGGTCGCTGGGCTGTAAGTTTTGTTTCTTTATGATCTCTATGAACTGGAATGAGGTGATGGATTCTGCATAGGGCTGTAGTTGTTTGGCGAGAAATGTGGCTAGGTTTTGTAGAGGTGAGCCTATGGAGCTGACTATGGGTCTAAGTGGGGTTCCTTCTTTGTGTATTTTGGGGAGACCATAGAGCTTAGGGCATCTGGATGATTTCTCTCTGGGAATGATTCTTTGCTGGATCTCTTCGCTAATGGGGGAGGCTTTTATTTTGGATCTAGTGGTTTTTTCCAGGTAGGTGGTGGGATCTGTGTTTAGGGGTTTGTATGTGGAGTCTTGGAGTAGGTTGGTTAATTTGGTTGTATTCATGACAACCGTGGCGTTGCCCTTGTCTGCTGGTAGGATTATTATGCTGGTAATATTCCTACCAGCAGACAAGGGCAATGCCACGGTTGAGGTGTGTGAGGAAGTTGATATATTGATGACTTTTGTCTAGCTAAGAGTGACATACACTCCAAAATGTTTTTCACATCATGTTCCAATTTTTAGAGATATATAAAATATTTTAAAAAATTACTAATTACTAAATTAGTTAATATGAATCCATTAATATAGTAAAATAAGAGTATCTCTGAAAATTTAAATCACAAACTATGCAATAGAAATAATGAAAGTGGAAAAGTGGAGTGGAAAAAGAGAAATGGAGTTTGTTCAGGTATTTAAAACTCTGTTATCTTAGATAATTTTCCTGAGCTGTTTCTAAAATCAAATAAGACACTATTATTAGAAGCAAATGAAGAAATAATAATAAAAATGGTCATGAATTGATTCCTCTGACAAATATACTGATCAAGTCATGCCATAGCTTTTATAGCCATAGCCATGACATCAAAAACATCTGCCCGGGTTTCCTATTACTTTAATATGGACAATTTGAAGTTATATGAGAAAACACCATGTGAAACAGAATATTTACAGAGAGTGATGCTGCTCAACATGCTCTGTATATTCATCCAAGATATTGCAATGGAGTTTGGACTGAACAACTGTGTCATCCTTAACATCAACAAGGGATAAATAGTGAAAATCAAAGGAATCAGAATGTCCTATGGAAATAAAATCAAGAATCTGAATGAAGACAATCATTACACATACTTGGTCTCCTTCCAGCTGACAATATTAAGCACACTGAGTTCAAGAGGAAGGTATCAAATATATCAAATTTTGTGTAAAGTATTTGAATATCAACTGAGGTCAATTTATTCTGTATTCTTTCCCTATGCCCCCCCACAACATATGTATTTGAATGCAAATATCATAGGATAAGCTTGACAAGAAATTAAGATTGGCAAAATATTTTTTTTAAAGGTTCCTCATATTTTCACTAGCCATCTGTACAACAGTGAGTCTTTGGTCCCATTCTATGCAATGGCTTGTACCATGTGGAATAGTCTTTATTGTGGAGACATGGGTGGCATTCTATCTATCTGATGATTTTCAGGGAAGCAGTCAAAATGGAGTATTGTGCAAAGCTTCATTTAATGAGTAATGTTATGTTATCATTGAGTATTGATTGGCTTTTCAATTGTGTATTAGCAGTTACTGTTTTTATGTGCACTTTTGTAAAAAGCAAAGAATCCATTGGAGTCAGTGGCATACAAATATAAGTAAAGAAAGATTGAGTTTTGTGACAAAGTCCATACTGATGTATCTTGCCATTTATTTCATTGAAAAAAATACAAGACACATTTCTTTACTTCCATACTGCTAATAACCAGCTTCGGTGTATTTTAGGAGAGTGCTGACTTCCCAGCTCATTAAATCCTTCTGAAATGAACAAGTCTCAAAAGTAGCAAGTTCTTCTCCTAAAAGAAAATAAAGTACCATTATTTTTGCCTGTAGAGTACAGTTTATCATTGTGGCCCTAGTTATGCTGTTCATTGACTGTGCTTCTTGTATATCTCTAGGGCAGCTATACTACTATACAAAATTGGAATGGAGCTACAGTATACAATTCTTTTTTAATTCTTCATCAGAGTTTTTGTCTGTTTTTATATATAATCTGAATATTAGTTGTGATTCCTTTTGGGTTGGGTAGTAGTTTTAAAATTCCAAAACTCATGCAAGTATTTACAAATATTAAAATTCAATGTGATCCAATTAGTAGATAGAAGGCTGGTTCTCTCTATTACTTGAATGGTAATGGTACATTTCTGTTCTGCCTGAATAGTAAATTATGAGGAATCAGCTTCATTCCATTTGCAAAATCTATTCAGTGAATGTGTATAAATAACAGTGCATAAATACATTGGTAAAGTTAATGCATAAAACAGCAGTACTGACAGGATATTATATCCACTTTAACAAAAATACACAAATACACCTATGTCCCACTTCCAATTCCTCAGAGTAAAAATGCAACTTAAGTAAAAGGCTTGAGAACTGACAACCTTTGTAAATATAAAGTGAGTACAACTGTTCAGATTCTGTTTATTTATTGCTGTGCATTTTTGCTTGTTTTGCATGGTAATATAGATTGACTATCTGAAAACAAATCTGATTTGGAGATTTGGTGAAGCAGATCTATCATAAGTGACATAGAGCAGGGGTGTCAAACTGGTGGCCCTTGGATCAGATTCCTCATGCACAGGCCACGTCTACCCTGGATCTGCAAAGGCAAAAAACATTGCACTATGCTACAATATGTCATGTGATGTGATTGAGTTTGACATCCATGACAGACAGACAGACAGACAGACAGACAGACAGACAGACAGACAGACAGACAGACAGACAGATATAGAGAGATAGAGAGATGGAGAAATATAGATAAATGACAGACAGTGCATGCAGAACCCAGAGTCCATGAAGCACTTCTCTTATGAGCCAACAGTTAAGCATAGAGGGTTTAATTTCATCCATGCCTGTTTATACATGTCTTTCTTTCCCACAAAAATGAAAGGGATTACATTTTCTTTTCATTCTATATTTTTTCTCCATTCACTCCTGAAGTTTTAATGTAGATGTATTGATGATTCTTCTCTTGGTCTTCTTCATATAATCATATCAGCATATGGTTATTAAGAATCTAAAGAGATTAATGACAGGAATGTCTCTCCTCCTCCAGACAAGATAGACATGGCATTGTGGATTCTATGGTGAATGCCTTTACATAGCAATTCACCATCCATGGATATTTTGCCCCTGGTACACATAAAGCAAAATTGCTCACAATTTCAGGCTCATAGGTAGGACATCATATAATCAAGAGGGACTCTTCTTGTTCCACCAGTAGGACTGACTATTATTGTATTATTACAAATAATTGATTATGTACCATTAACTCATGCTCAACCCCTAGGCATCACATATATAGATTTCCTCCACGAAGATCTGTCCCTGACTTGATCCTTAAGCTTTCCCAACAGTGTCAGTCTAAATGAATCCATCCATCTAGCTACCTGCCACCCTCCTTTTCTCCTTTCTTCTATTTCTTCTATTTTTTTCTAGAATTAGAGCCTTTTCCAGAGAACTAGGTCTTCACACAATGTGTCAAAAGTAGGATAATTATTACAAATAATAATTTATATTAATGAAATACAAATTATTACACATTGAAGACACAATCCATTTTTTTCAATGTATGTATAACAATATTTTCATTCTGTCTTTTCTTATAATAATTTAAAAGGGAAGGGTTTTTTTGTAAATCAAATCAAATTAATCTTTATTAGTGTCACAGACAAGTATAACCATTTGTTTATTTATACATACATACTTTTGTGTCCCTACTGTTAACTGCCATAATATTTCCTTGAGAACATTTCTAAAGCTTCAGAAAGCTTTTAAACAATATTTGCAAGGAAGGTCAACAGCAAGTATACCCCTCTATGTTTTTTAAAAAAGTTATCAAATCCCAGAATCTATCTTTGAAGAGCTAGTTTCTCAATAATACATTAGTCTAAAATTCAAGTGGCTGAAACATTATTTATTAGCATCCCTGCAGAAAATCTATTCATCCTTGACACACACCAGTTCCAATTTTGTACTGTCTATCTGAGAAAGTGCACACACTTGTCATCTGCCATTTGCTAAAGACATCCTTCAAGCATGTATATCAGTGGCACTGCCTTTCATCATGACTCAAAATGTGTCTTAAACTTCCACAATGAAAGCTGAGATGCTTCTGCCCTTGACCTTTTTCCTGTAGTTTGCCTATCATTCAACTAAGTTGGTAGGAAATTTAGTTTTCCATAGTCAAGGGAGCTTGTGCTGTTAACTTTCATATAATGTTCACTAGAAGATCAATAACTCACAGTCTTCTACTGAAAGGAGTTGGCTTGCAAGACAAGACTACTCTCAACTTGTTACTGCAATAGAATAACTGAATGCTTTGGAAGAGATGAGAGGATTAAAGTGATAGTAAATTTATAGTTTGCCCCATTTTCTCTACCCATTTCCTTTCTTGAAAAAATAACTTCCTAGGAAAGCAGTTTCTTTCATTTATTAAAAGAAATAAGCACATGTATTACATCTGGTGGAAAACTTCCAGTATTATACAGTATTTTGATCAATTGTTTGCCTACTTCTGTCTCTCCCCACTGCCTGCATCTTTCTCTGTGTCATAAATGCAACACCAGCAAGAATTCTGCATTTTCCACCAGAATATGCTAAGAATTAAGAATGACAGCAACAGTCCTGTGAGTGAAGAACTGATATTAAGGTCTCAAAATGTGCTGCCTCATTCACAACTAGGCTGTGTAAGGAGAAAGAGCAATTCTAGGAGGAAAAATGAGATTAACAAACCTATAATAGATATGAAGACTGTAGTTGCATAGACATCATGTTCTTATTCATTCTTCTTCTTCCTCTCATCGCACTTCTTTCTTTATAAGCCAAGAATCACATAAGTAATCTAGGTACCACATTGCTAAGATGTAAAAGCAGATCTGTATTACATAAAACTTAAATATTGGGTGGTCCAGAAAGAGAAATTTTAAGTCATATGTTGGTAAGGTAAAATAACAAGTTGACTATGCTTCATTTAATCCTAGAGCTTTGTTCACAAAGCCAGAAATTATAAAAAAAGGTCTTGTTAGTTGTGACATGTTTTAATGAGTCATGCTTGCATTTTTATAATTTAAAGAAATATTGAATATCTACTACACATGAAAATAATACTTTTACAATAGAATTTTTGCACTTGAGATCCAAAATTTAAGTCAAGTGAAGTCAAGTGTTAGACAATGAACCTTGTTGGGACTTTGCGGTTCTTCTTCAGGTTCTTGGCTAGATTGAGATCTTAGTCACAGTTTGGAATGAAAGCATGATGATGTCCTTGGATTGCAAGAGAAACCTCTTCTTTACTATGGATTCTGGACAATTTCTTAATTTTCAAAGAGAATTAAGAGAAATAGGGAGAAATAGGAAAGGAGATACCCAGAACTGAAACTGAAAGAAAGTAAGTGTGAATCTGACTGAAACCATGAGTAAGAGCCTTTATTAAGGAGCATTTTAAGGCAACAATAGAAGCAAAATGTCATTGTTCTGCTTTTCTTACTGTGTACACAAATTCCCAGCTGGCAGTTTTATTTACTGAATAAAGTAGGGTTGTTGGGTAAGCCTATCTTGGTATTGTGGCTGTATAGTATATTTTGAGCATGATGTGTTGGTTGCTTTTTAAAAAAGTTTTAAAGAAAGAACACAAAACTAATGGGATTTAATATAGAGTGAGTGGGGAAAAATCAAAGAGAAAGTTAAAAATGTAAGAAGAAAAATCTAAATAGAAAAGAAAGAAACAAAAGATACAAAGAAGTTGCTTCCTTTCTTCTTTACAGCAATTATAAGTGCATTCATTACCTCTTGTTGTATGGTTACAACCTAACTCCTTTTTTTATTATCTAGCCTGTCTAGTCATCAAAACCATACATTACAAGTTCATTTTTTATCTGTTTCATGCAAAATATCTACGAGAGGTTTCCAATCAGCAATAAAGGTAGTTCTCTGATCAAAAATGTTAATTTGGCCATCTCAGCAAGTTCTATCATCTTCACCAACCATTACTCCATTCTGGGTACCAAATCTTTCCATCTTTGCGCATACAATAATCTTGCTGCAAGTCATCATTCCCTCCCAGTGCAAAGTTAGGTTGGATCCACCCTGTTATCATTCCAGAAGTTCTTCGCAACCTCATTGCGTCACTAGCTCTGTGTCAGGAAATCAGAGATGTTCTTAGATGGCTCTATTGTGCTTGATCTTTTACTCTTTCCATGGTTTGCATATGCTATTTTTAATGTTTATTTTTATTTTTAAGATGATTCCTATAATTTTATAATTATTTTTATGTATTTATTGTTTTTGTTGATTGTTATATACCACCCAAAGTCACTTTTTGTGAGATTGGCAAACCATGCAAAATAAATAAATAAATAAATAAATAAATAAATAAACAAATAAATAAATAAATAAATAAATAAATAAATATCCCTCTGCCATTGTTTAAATGGTGCATCAGTTGTCAAAACAAGTATTAACTAAAACAAAAACATCATTCTAGGCAAAACAGTCATCTTAATCACAGAATTTCTATCCAGGAATGATAATTGTAGTTTCTGCCTTTTTAACATATCTTTTTTTTTTAATTCATTCTAGGTCTTAACATAGTTATTTTGAAATAACATACATTTCATATTTGTCATAGAGATACTCAAATATTTTACCTTCTTCTCAATCTTAATACCCATCACTCATCAATTCTGTTTGATCTTGTATTTTTTTTGTTAATATCTTCATTTTTTCTTTGTTAGTCTTATGCATCAAATTATTTTAATTTCCCCATTAACTTTTCAAATCCCTTTAAAGGATACTTCTAGATTTTTTTAATGGATTGTTAAGCTGTCCAAAATTGCATGCTATGTAGGTGGCCTTGCAAGTCAAATGAATCAATCAATTAGGTCAGTTTGTTGAGAGATGATCTCTGATTCACATATAATACATTGTTTTCTGTGAGAAGGGTTGCCATGCACATTTGATTAATAAATAAATAATGCAAAATAAACTATGGACACAGCAGGATTCATTTGTATAACTTTTCTCATTGCTATGAAAAGCCAAGCAGAGGCCATTTAGAGTATATAACAGTAAGCTGTTAGTCCCAATTAAATCAGATGACCAAATATGGTCACTGACTGGCCAATAGATTGAAAATCAATGTATGAAATCAACCCTTGCAAAATCTTTTCTATTTTATGTCTGTGTATGAATATATACTAACACTGAATCCATTAGAAAAAAATACCTTTGAAAGAATCATTTAAAATTATTTTATTTTAATTGCACAATTTACTATGACAATAAAATCTGAAATGTAAAAGCCAAGAAAAGGTTATGAAATAAATGAATACCTAGGAGCAGAATTGAGGTTCTCTCTGAGCTTGCTTGTTTTCTTGCAGACATTTCATTACCCAAACTAGGTAACATCATCAGTGCTAGTAAGGAGTGTAGTTTGCTGTCAGCTTTATATTCTGGTAGCTTGCCTGTCAGTGTTGGTGTGGGTGGACTTGGAGATTCTTTGATTGGGCGGTTTGCTGTTGGCTTCTTTGGCAGTTTCTTGACTGGGGTATTGCTTATTTGATTGTTGGTCTGATGTTAATCCTGGAGTTAATTATGCTGATATGGGTGCTGATTGGTGGTGGAGAGGTGCTTGAATCTTTTTGTTCCTTTTGGGAAGGGGTGATAATCTTTTTGCATAGTCTATAGATGTTGTTAATGTTTATGTGTCTATTGATGGCTAATTTGTCAGCATCCCAGGCTTCTAAAAGTCCCTTGGCATTTTTTTGGACTTGGCTTGATCTAGGATGGTCACATTTTCCCAACTGAAACTATGGTTAAATCTTGGCAATGGTTTGCTCTCCAAGCTTGTTTTAATTTATTTTCTGAATATTTTTTTTTAAATTCTTTTATTAAAACAATCAACATTGAGCATAAAAACCTATTATGCAGCAATCATCATGACACCTGGTATACAATACTAAGTATTAGTCTTTGAAAACGTCTGAGTTAGTAAGCCTTTTTCCCCACTCCTCGCGTCTAGCCTCAACTATACTCCTGTTACGTTTTATTTTGATTGGTGTTTCCCCTATCCGTTTCAATATTAATGTGATCAACATTAAACATAAGATCCTATTGCTAAGCAATCATCCTAGAACATAGCATACAACATTAGGTATTAATCTTTGTAAACATCTGTTTTAGTAAACGTTCTTCCCTCCTCCCTTACATCTTCAAGTATACTCCGAATACATTTTGTTTGATTGGTGTTTCTCTTATATATGGTCTATCTACTGTATCTAGTCTATCGCATATTGTGCGTTTGCGCTTCTGAGTTGACTTCATCCCATTACTAGTGCAATCTTTTATGGTCCCCAACCCGAGATCCTGAGGTAAAAGTTTCATATCCTGAGGTAGAGATTCAGTCTACTTTAACAATATTAAAGCAAACAACGTTAGTCATAAGGTTATGTTAAGAGGTATTAGTTATAGAACATATACATTCAACGTTGGGTGTTAGTTTTTGTAAACATTTGATTTGTTAGCCCTTCATCCCTCCTCCCATCGATCCTTAGCTGAACGCCAGCTGCATTCTGTTTGATTGGTGTCTCTCTTGGATATAGTCTATCCACTGTTTCCAGTCAGTCACAAATTGTTCATTGGAGCGGTTTTTCAAGTATGCTGATATTTTTGCCATTTCCGCCAAATTTGTTACTTTCACAGTCCATTCTTCAATAGGCGGTATTTCCGGATTCTTCCAGTACTGTCCCACCAACAATCTTGCTGCTGTAATTAAGTTCAAAAATAAATTTGTCTCTGAGGTAGTGATATCCTTTGTGATCCCTAACAGAAAAGCCTGAGGTAGAAATTCTATACGCTTTTTGAAAATAGTTTGGAGTGTCCACCATATCTTCCTCCAGAATGCTTTGATTTTTCTGCATGTCCACCATATATGAAAGTAAGTAGCCTCCCCGTCCCCGCACCTCCAGCATTTGGGCTGGGAGTCCGGGTAGATGAGTGATATTTTTTTCGGGTCTAGGTGCCATCTATAGAACATCTTGTAGAAGTTTTCCCTTAAGTGTTGCAATTTCGTGAATTCTACATTCCTCACCCAGATTTTCTCCCACGTGTCCATGGTGATAGGGTGTCCGAAGTCTTGTGCCCACTTTATCATACAGTTCTTGACTAGCTCGGTTTCAGAGTCCATTTCTATCAGAATGCTGTACACTCGTTTGATGTGCATAATCCCCTGTTCTCTAATCTGTTTAATTAGATTCTCGTCGGTCTGGGAGAAGCCCTTCTTCTTGTCTTTACGCCACCTTGATTGTAGTTGTATATATGATAGCCAGTTACTTCCTATTCCTCTGTTTGCTAGCGTTGCTTGAGATTTCAAGAGGAACCCGTTTTCTTCTCCCAGTACAAGTTCACTGTAGGGCACCACTTCTTGCCCTTGGGATGTGTTCATATCCCCTGTTGCGTGTCCAGGGATCGTCCAGATGGGAATCTTGTCGTGTAGGAGGTGCTTATATTTCTTCCAGACCCATAGCAATGGGATTCGTAGTGGGTTCTCCTTGAAGTTCCTATCTGCCTTTTTGTCGTATACTAGGTATGCGTGCCAGCCGAATCGTAGACCATGCCCCTCAACATTCAGAACTCTATCATTTGTCATGTTGATCCAGTCACTAACCGCCACCAACGTTGCTGCATAGTAATATAGCTTTAGATTAGGCATTTTGAGTCCCCCTCTCTCTCTTGCGTCTTGGATGATTTTTAGTTTCACCCTCGGTCTCTTGTCGTCCCAAATAAATCTGTTGATGCCTTTCTGCCAATTGTCTAAGTCCGCATCCTTCTTGAGTATGGGTAGCATTTGGAAGAGAAATAAAAATCTGGGTAATACATTCATCTTTACTGTCGCTATCCTGCCGAGCAGGGACAGACGTAGTGATTTCCACCTTTCCAGGTCTGCTTGTATCTTATTCCACAGGACCTCGTAGTTATTCTTGTATAATCTCGCATTTGTTGATTCTATCTCCACTCCTAAGTATTTGACTTTCTTGACTATTTCACAACCCGTTATTCTTTCCAGGTTCCGTTTTGCTTTGTTGTCTAGGTTTTTGACTAGCATCTTTGTTTTTGATATATTTACTCTGAAGCCTGACACCCTACCATAGTCCTCCATTATCTCCATCAATTTCCTTGCTGATTGTGCTGGTTGCGACATTGTCACCAGCAGGTCATCCACAAAGGCACATAGTTTGTATTCTTGCTGTTTAATCTGTATGCCCTGTACATCCTCTGCCGCTCTTATTCTGTTCAGTAAAATTTCCAGTGTTAGGACAAATAGCAGGGGGGACAGCGGGCAGCCCTGTCTCGTGCCTCTCTCTATATTAAATGAGTCCGTTAAGTCTCCATTGACAATGATCTGACCTGTTTGTTTCTGGTAAATTGCCGTTATGGAGTTGAGAAACTGTACTCCCATTTTCATCTTCCGGACCAAGTTCGTCAGGAACGGCCAGTGCAGTCTGTCGAAAGCTTTTTCTGCATCCACAAACATAAGAGCGGCGGGTATCTGGTTGTGCTTTTGCAGGTATTCTATTATGTTCAGCAGCTGTCTCACATTGGTTTTCATCTGGCGTCCTTGTATAAATCCCCTTTGGTCCGGGTGTATTGTTTTTTGTAGTACAGTCATTAGTCTATTGGCCAAAATTTTTGTGAAGATTTTGTAGTCTGTGTTTAGTAGTGAGATGGGCCTGTAGTTTGCGGGCTGTGTGTTGTCTTTCCCCTCCTTTGGGATTAATGAGATGTAGGCTGTTTTCCAGGATGGTGGGACCTGGCCTCCTTCTTGAATGTTGGCAAATAGTTTTCTGAGGGGTTCTAGCATCTCCTCTTGGAGGTGTTTGTAGTAGGTCGCTGTTATCCCATCCGTCCCGGGCGATTTTCCTGCTTTCAGTTGTGTGATCGCTGAGTGTATTTCCTCTTTTGTGATTAAGGCATTCAGGGCTTCTCTTTGTGTGTCGGTAATCGCCTGTATCTTTTCGTTTTGTAGGAACTCATCTATCTCTTTGTCTTGTATCTTATCCTCGGCATATAGTTTCGAGTAGAACTCCGTGAAGGGCTTTCTTGATGGTTTTTTGTCGGAATTCTTCCTTGCCTTTGTATTCTATCTTTTCAATTATGCGGGATTTCTGTTTCTTTCTTATAGTGTAGGCTAGCCAGCGGCCCGGTTTGTTGGCCTTGCAGAATGTCTTATGTTTTGCATATTGTATATTCCTTGCAACTTGGTCAGCCATCAACATGTCAAATTGCTTTCTTAAGATCTTGAGTCCTTCTTTGGTGACTTTGTCCTCTGGCCTTTTTATTAGCAGCCGTTCCCTTTTACTTATCTCATTTTCTAACTCTTTTCTTTTTTGTTCTTGTTTGCGACGGTGCCTGCTATTCATGGCTATGAGGATCCCGCACATGTACACCTTGCTGCCTTCCCAGATCGTTTCTATCGGTGTTTCGTTGTTCATATTTGTGTCGAAGAATTCCTTCATAGCTTTTTTGCATTCCGCCACATTGTTTTCATGTCTAAACAAGTTTTCATTGATTCTCCAGGACCTCCTCTGTTTCGGGCGATGTCTTAATTCCATCCTCACAGGGTTGTGGTCTGTCAGTGTCTTGGGTAGGATTTTCACCGCGTTTAGACAAGTTAGCAAGTCACTAGAAGTTAATATAAAGTCGATTCTGGAGAATGATTGATGTCTGCCAGAGAAGAAGGTGAATTCTTGTTCTTTGCCGTGCCTTTTCCGCCATACGTCTGTCAGTTCGAGGTCCTCCTTCATGTCGAAGAAGGATTTAGGCAACTTGGAGTGTTTTTGCGGGTTCAGTGCAGTTCTTTTTTTGTCTAGAGCAGTCTCTATGACCCCGTTCCAGTCGCCCATGATGATGTAAGATCTGTAGTTAAGTTGTGTTATTTTCTTGTGTAGCTTTTTGTAGAATTTGCCTTGTTGCTGATGTGGTGCATATACGCCCATTACTAGAATCTTCTTGTCTTCTTGTGTTATTTCAATTGCCAGGTATCTACCTTGGGGGTCAGACTCTATTAGCTTAGCCATTACATGTTTCTTTACGTATATAACAATCCCATTCTTTTTTCTTGGCGCCGCTGCCACAAAGTGCGCGCCTAGTTTGTAGTTGATCAGATATTTCTGGTCTGCTGCTCTGATGTGTGTTTCTTGTAGGCAGATTATATCGCTTTTACCTTGGTTTAGGTAGTGGAGAATTTTTCTTCTTTTCTGGGGGGAGTTCAGTCCGTTCACATTCCAAGTCAAATAATTAGTAGCCATCATCTGTTGCAGGATATTTTTGCGAGACCATTTCTGTTGTTTCTCCTGTTGTCTCCTTTGGTCTCGTTCCCACGATATCCGGATTGGTGCTCATTTTGGTTTGTGAGGTCTTGCCTTGCTGGTCTGTTCGTTTGGTAGTGAAGCCTGGTAGCCTGCCCTCTGTAGACTGTCCTGCCTCCTTGTTTTTGTTGCTCTCTGCTCTCTGCGCCCTCGCCCCTAGAGGTAGTCCATTCATTTCCTCTGCCACTGCCCCAATCTGTGCTTCTGCGCGGCTTGCTCGTTGACCTCGATCCCTCCTGCTTTCCCTTGGTCTATCTGCATCTTCTCCCGCGGTGGGTTGAGGGCCTCCCGACTTCAGTTCCATTTCGAGGAAGTCTTTGGCTTTCTGGACTGAGGTCAAGTAATGTCTCTTGTTTTTATAAGAAAGTGACACTCCTGTTGGGGTTTCCCACCGGTATTGCAGTGCACGCGATCTCAGTTCTGTGGTCAGGAATTTGTAGTTCTTTCTGTCTCTCAGCATCGCCTGGGGGATCTCTTTCAGAACCTTCACCTCCTGCTCCTCTATGTAGAATGCCTTGTTATAGGAAGTGGCAGAGACGTGGTTCCGGAACCTCTGTGTTGTGAAGTGGATGACCACATCCCTTGGTTGGTGTTTGTTCACTTCCCTCCAGGCGCCCACTCTCTGGATTTTTTCGACATGCCACTCAATCTCATTGGCGCTCGTGCCCAGGAATGTTGCCAGGGCCTCTACAAAGGTCCTGTGCAGTCTTCCCTGGGGTTCGGATGTTGTCTCGTTCCACCCTCTGATCCTGATTGCAAATGCCATTTGCCAGAATTGTATCATGGTGGACTGGTCTTGAACCTCTCTTTTCACCTCTGCAAGCTGACCCTCTACGCGCTTTTCCACTTCCTTCATCATCTTTTCTGTATTCTCCCTTGTTTCTTGGAGGTTTTTGTAATGTGTTTGCAATGCCTCCTTTATCTGTTCCAAATCAGTGGCCGTCGCTTTGCGCTGTTCTTCCCACTTTTTCTCCAGGTCTCCACCTTGGTCCGCCAGCATCCTCTTCATGTCTTTGTATCTTTCCTCCGTCTTCCGTTCTGTTTCTAGGCGTCCTTTCTCCGTCTTCGCGCCCATTTCTGCCAATTTTCTATCCATGCCATCCATCCGTACCACTATCGTCGCTATCGTCTCATTTAGTGTCTCAATCGTCTCTTTTAGTTCTTGGATCATGCGTGCTGTTGTGGAGTCGTGGGTTGGCGTGTGGGTCTGAGGGCATGCAGTTGGGTGGGTGTGTGTGTGGTTGGGTGGGGTGTTCCCTAGCAGATTAGAGGGCTGGGCCGGGGAGGGTGCAGCTCCCTTCAGGTCTCGCAGTTTGATTTGTTTTGTCCGTCTGGCAGCCATTGTGAGCTTCTCCTCCTGTTGGCCTGTCCACCCTTAAAGCCACCCCTTGATGCAAAGAATTGTGGGGGAGTTGTTCCTGTGCAAGATTATCAAGTTGCTAGGATGGGTTGGATCAAATTCTTCTGTTACAAGTTAGCAAGTGTTCATGTCTCACAGTTAGTATTTTAACATTAAAGTGGTAGTTCACTAGGGGGTGTAGCTTGTTTTCAATTAAGCTTTTCTGTACTGGCAGGGGTGATACAAAGATGGGAGGATCTGTGGCTTGGGGTTTTTGAAGATGGCCTTTTTCTCAAGATGCAGTACTACACTAGGTTGTGGTCTGGTGATGATCCAGAAATCTGGTCCTTCCAAAAGGGGAGGGGGTGCCTTCAGGGTTTAGGCAGTGTAGGGGTAGGAGCCTGTATTCTGGCAGCTCTATGTTCAGGGAGCCAGTTCAGTACCTTTGCCTTGGGTTCCTCTTCACTCCCCTCTGCCAGCCTGTTTCTTCTCTTTGCTCTTTTCTGGCTCCTTCTTGCCCCTCTTTCTCTGCCTTCTTGCCCAGGTCACTTCCTCCTGTCTTCGGTCCCCCTGTGTTTACAGACCCCCTCTGCCTTTCCCTTATTGCGTTCCAGGGTGCTTTCCAGCTTTCTTCTTCCTCCCACCTTCTTCCCTGGTAGGTTCTGCCCTCTGTTGAGTCTCTGGGGCTCCCTTTCTGGTGGGTCTGGGGCGCTGCGCGTGGGGTAACACTCACCAGTCCCTCTGCTTGAGTCTTCCCCCGCTGTCTGCTTCTTAATTGCCTCCTTCTTTTCGATACTGCTCTCCGCCAGCTGTACTTGCCTCCTCCTTTGTTCTCCGGATCTGGCCCTCTCTTCCGCTCTTCAGGCTTTCTTCTGCCTGCGTCTCTGCGTCTCTGTAGTGCGTGCCAGGCTCCCTGCGATCTTCCCTCGGCCCTCTTCTCCTTAAACGATTCGTCGGAGGGTCCTCTCTTTCACCCGGTAGGCCCTCCCGGCGGCCCTCTCTCCTCGTTCGGGTATTTTTCTCCCCTCCGTTGCTCACGCCGCTCGACTCCGCTCTCGCCAACTTCCTTTCTTCCCGTCCTCGGGCCAGCTGACCAGCCGGCAGCCGCCGGCTTCTTCGGCCCCGCCTGGGGCTCCCTTGGACTTTCCCGCGGCTTTTTTCGGCTTCTTGGGTAAGTCCGGGGGCCCCCTTCCAGCTTGCCACTTCTCCCAGCAGCTCACGCTCCAGGGGATCCGGAAAATCGACCTTTCTGAATATTTTGTTACCAGTCCAGGTAACATCAGCAGCAGGATTTTCTTGTCCTATTTTCCTTAGCTATATGTTTAAATCTGTCTATATGTTGTGAAATTAAAGAATTTTGATCATGTCTTCTGACTGCTAGTTGGCGTTCATGGATCCGTTCTGACAGTCCTCTGCCTGTTTTTTCCTACATAGTGGTTGTTATAGTCTTTACATTGTTGGCTCTTTTGCTCTGCTTAGGATGTTTTGAAGGGCTTTAGTTGGCTTGTGTGCTATGCTGATTCCATGTGGTTATAGTAGTCTATTTGTGGTTTCTGTGATATTCTTGATGTACAGCAGTGTAATTCTTGTTATGGTTTGTATTGGTTGTGTTGTATTGAGTTGAGTGGTCAGGGACTTTTTGATAAAGTTGGATAGATATCCATTTTATTGGAATATGTTGTATAAATGTTCTATTTCCTTTTTCTGCTATTCCATGTTGCTGCAGTGTGTTTGGGCTTGTCTAAATAAAGACCTTATGCAGCTTCTCTTGTGGGAGATTGGATTGTTGCTTTGATAATGAAAATTCTATAATTTCACAAGGGCACAAAGGACCCCTCATGTCAACCCTAAGCTACAAATATTCTCCTTTAGGAGGAGAATTGACAGGATTAAATTTCAAAGATCCTTTTGGAGCAGGAGAATGGAATGCTTTTAGATAAATGTCAAACACAAGTAGATTTTAAAGCAACTGAACTGATCAATTCCGTTTCCTGTACCTGAATTCATTGTGCTAATATACTGTGCTATTTTGCACCATTGTGCTAATATACTGGTTACTTGGGGGCTTGATGACTCAGCAGTTAAAGATGCTGAGCTTGTCAACTGAAGACCTGACATCCCGAGTTTGAGACCTGAGCTCCATACAACCGGGTAAGCTCTCATTACCTTGTCCCCAGCTCTGCCTACCTAACAGTTCAAAAGCATGCAAATGCAAGTAGATTAATAGGTACCATTTTAGTGGGAAGGTAATAGTGGTCCATGCACCTTGACAAATAGGTATGCTGGCCACATGACCACAGAAATTATCTTCAGACAATGCTGGCTCCCTTGGCCAAGAAACAGAGCTGGCACTGTGCCCTAGAGTCAGACATGATTGATAGGAAAACCTTTACCTTATTTTGAAGTATTATTAGGGAAAAATAGGGCTTCCATATCCATGTTTCAAAAATCTAGATGTATATTAGATCACAGCAGAAAATACTGAATATGATCTTTAATGATTTTCTGGAATTGCAATCCAGATCTGGTAGCCCTCAATAAAGTTGCCTTCCCAACTTGGCACTATCTAGATATATGGACTTCCAGGATTCTCAGACTGGGAAAAGTTATAGCAGATTTTTTCCAGTTCATTTATTTTCTGGAGATCTCCTTGACACTTTCCCTAAAAGATCATTGAGTTGGCCAGTGTACTTTTAACTTGAGGGTGGCCTTGAAACTATATGATGTTTCTATGGAAGCTTTGATATATATTTTAATGAAAGGCTGTAGAACCCATAAGTTACAAGTCTTGCTGGCTAATTATACACAAATGTACCAGAGAAGAAGCAATTCCTTTGTTTTGCTACTTTTATGTTTCTATTTTGGGCTTCTCTATAATAAAGTATTTTATTTAATAAGAGCTTTGTCTGAAGGGCATGGGCTTGCATTGCAATTTTATTCATACAGTTCTGCAGATTACTTGCATAGAAACATTGTGGATGTCCTGAAGTAGATATGATACAGAAGACCTATTGAGTATCTCCCAACAGCTTATTTTTAAAGTAATTGAAAGGAAGAGAGGCAGCTCTGAATTTGATTAAAGCCCAGACTGTAAGGTAATATTTATCCTGATTTATCCTTATCATTTGACCTAATTAGAAAAATGTAACTTGTTGGATAAGACCTAGCTGCTTGATCAACTTTACATCACTACCTCAAGCTATTAATTGTTGGGCTCCTTTCCATGTAACTATAAATTCTAATTAACTTTTGCTCCTGAAGTAAAGCTCAACTTCACTCATTCCCATCACACAAAATGGTCTGTGCTAATTTTCTTGATCTTCCAGATATTATAGAAGATAATTTGTTGGTAATTAATGGGAAAAGATAGCAGCTCAAACTGCTGTCCAAACATTTTTCTCTCTCATTCCCTTGGACAAAGCTGTAAGAAGGCAGTACTGCAGTGTTTCTCAACCTTGGTAACTTTAAGAGGTGTGAACTTCAGCTCCCAGAATTCCACTCCAGAATCAGGAACTTAAACAAGCAATGAGTGGTCTTAGTTTCCAAATGGGAAGAGTCAGCCATTCTCTTTTCTTGTGACATCACTTTCCCCCTCTCCATGCAGTAGAATGAGCCAGATCTTCCTTGTCAGAGGTCTATCTTGCCTACCTTTGTCTACCTTGCCAAAGGTCATTTAGGTATTCTTACAATCCCAAGATTATGGGTTGCTCATCTTTACTGTACATCAGGAGTATCAAACTCAGAACATCACATGATGTGTCGTGACATATCGTGACTTTTTTTCCATTGCCGGCAATGGGGTGGGCATGGTTTCGCTATGATACATCCGGCCCATGGGCCAGCAGTTTGATACCCCCTCTCTCTCTCTCTCTCTCTCTCTCTCTCTCTCTCTCTGTGTGTGTGTAAGCTAGCAGGTATTTTTCTTTTAAAGATTATATATTGAGGATGGCATGAAATTTCTGTATATTTTTCCTCTTCTCAACTGCAATTCAGCCCAGTCTTTCTTCTTCTTCAACCCTGAAATTTGGAACTATTCTTGGTTCAACCATGAAATGATTTGCAGTCTGAAAAAAATGACTTCCTCCAGATTTTAGCCTAGTAAATAATTGCTGGGGGCTCTTTGATGATTTGCCCTCTCTCAAATTAAACTGGTTTCACTTTTTGCTTGATTTATGAAATATAATAGTTGATAGATACCAGCCAGCCCTTCTCTACTTCACACAACCTCATTTTCTGCCCAAATCTCCTGTTTGTGAAAATCTTTGTGACAAAATCAGTTATGGTAAACATCATGAACTGACAGAACTGGCCTACAAATAAGATAAGAAGCAGACACATGTTAAATCATCCAACAGTAAAGGGGATACTTTATGGAAATGAACTTGCAAGATAATAATTTGAATTTGACAAGGTGATAATTAAAGTCCCTAGATAGACTGTTTTCACATCTGTATGCCTTTCAGTAAAGTTGGTTAGCATATTAACTACTGCTGGGGAATGCTAAAATATATTCATAGGATGTTAAGCTGCATATTATTATGCATTTCAATTTGTATAATAAATGTAACAAAATGCAGTGCATACAATTTTACAGAAGAGGCACTAATCTCAATTATAGAAATAGTTAAAAAAAAACCTCACTGATACCATGATTTGCCCTCTCTCAAAGTCCTGAGATGCCAATTTTATTGAGAGAAATTCAAACTTTAAATCATAATTGATCTCACTGGCAAGAGGGTGGAGGAAGATGAATGTCTAGTATGTGCAAATACTCAAGCTGAGATTGAGAATGATAGCCAGAAATATGTGCATTACAATTAATGAATAATAACCATCAATACTATACTGCAATTAGGTAATTAATAACAACTATGAAAAATCACCGTTGCTTGTGTTATTTAATGCAGTATTTTCAGTTTATTAAGAGAAATAAATTTGAATGTGCATGACTCCACTGTCAGACTTTAGTGAATAATTTCTGACATCAATATTTTATTAGAAAGTAGCATTTTAATGCAGCCAAGCAAATGATGGGAAACACATCCACTTTAACAAAGTATTGTGTGATTTAGCATATAATTTCTTTCTCCTTGTGGCTGCCTGGTTTAAATTCAATTTCTCTTTTGTTCATTCAGTTCAGGGTGTCAATTACCCATGTCACTACTAAAGTTAAATCATGTGAGTTTCCACACCATTTTGTTCACATGGTAGTTTTCCTTACTCCTAACTTAAAGCACTATTCACCAGTCCCTGAAGCTGCAGAAAAATACACTGATCTAACATTTCCTGTTTGCAGAGCTGAACCCACTCAGGTCACTATCTGGATTGCTATTTAATTACTTAATTTAATTAATTAATTTTTAACCAACCTATAATTGAAGATGTCTGGACTATTTATAGTACAACACACTTAAAACATACAATAAACTCAAAATACAAGATAGCAGAAAGATGTTTGTCAAAATCTGAAACAATACATTTTAAAATGTAATTAAAAATATCATCAAAATGCTACTTAAAAATCTTGAAAAATAAAAAAGATTTTCACCTGGCACCAAAATGATGGTAATATGAGCACTAGTCAAGTCCCTCTGGGCAAGGCATTCCAGTGTAAGAGTCAGTTTGGTGTAGTGGTTAAGGTGCTGGTTTAGAAACAGGAGACCATGAGTTCTAGTCCCCACTTAGGCATGAAAGGTGGCTGGATGACTTTGGGCCAGTCACGTTCTCTCAGCCAAATCCACCTCACATGATTGCTGCTATGGAGAAAATAGGAGGAAAGAGCATTATGTTTGCTGCCCTTACTTACTTATAAAGTAGTAAAGGCAGGATAAAATCAGTCAGTCAATTAATTGAATCATAAGGGAACGAGTGTCTCCTTTGTAAAAACCCACTGTGTCTCCTTTGGTACAGGGACATTGAAAGATTCATTCAATAATCTTAAGGTGTGGAGAGAAGGGTCTCCTTCAGGTAACCTGGTCAAAATTAACACTTAGCTCTGAGCCCACCTTATTCAGCATGTTCAGTTATGGGGGGAGGGGGCAAGGCAGATGATAAAATGTGCATTGCAGCATTATAACTAACTCTATTCCACCTATCTACTGTTTTTACTTGCAACATTGCAACAAAAAAGCAAAGCTTGTCTCATCATGTCATAATGCATGTTCATTGGGTTGGCGTCATCATGGCCAGGGAGAGATTCCTATTTGTGCAAAGTCTGCTCAGGTAAGGCATGGTGGATCGGACACCCTCTGGTGATCTGACAATGCTCCTAACAGAATTACTGATGAAGACTGGGTTTGCCTTAGAATTATTGCCTGTTTCGGTAAAGAAATACTGTTCAGTTGGTAATAGATCAGATCAGAAAGACTTAAGGACATCTCAGGGACAGGATATGAGAAGAAAGCAATATAACAAAAACATGGCTGAAAAACTGAGGTTATAAGGGCATATATTAGCAAATCCACAAATGGTTGCTAATAGTTCTTGTGGCTAGGGGATAGTTTCATGTTGTTCATTTTATTGGCTGTACTTTTATTGGTCAATGATCAAAATAAAGTCTGTTTGTACTGTGAAGTTAAATGCAGGGCAGAAAGGGCCTGTAGTCCAATGTAGTATTCAGGGGAATAGGACAGAGAAGGAGTGTCAAAAAAAAGTCAGGGCTTTATTGCTGAACTAAGTTTTATTGATACCAGTACAGATATTATCACCGTTTCTGAGGCTTAGTGAATACTTATGCTCTTTCTGTTTTTATAAGAGCTTCTGAATGTTTCCCTCAAGGATGTCACCATGGCTTTATACAGGTGGCCACAAGGATGTCATCAAAGATCCACTTTTTTTTTACATGTAATATCACACACATTAAAAAAAAAAGGCCAAGGCTTCAATTGCATGGTTGTGACCAAAACCTTGACTTTTTATATTTTCTTTTTCTGGACACCTTTTATAGCATTAGTAACATTACAACTTTAATTTTGTTAATTAGAACAGCTTTGTTCATTTTATTTGCTATACTTGTTAATTACCCAATCACAGGTCTCTCATGTACAATAAAGAGTCATAAGTAAACACTTGTATGAATATAGTTAAAAGAATAGAGAACTTTGAACATAAAGGAGCCCTATAACAAGAGGGATAAGAGATTTAAGTAATATAGTATGTTTTACAATATATGAAATGTAAAAATATTGGGATGGTGTAACTTTTATAAATATAAGTGAAACAAAAGCTGATCAGAAAGGATGTTATACTCAGATGTTATAAGATAGACAAGAAGTACAGTATTTTTATAATACATGAAATATGAAAATATTGGGATAGTGTATCTAAATGGAAAAAATTGGGTATTTAGATGATTAACATTGAGAAAATCATGACTGATAAGAAAGATTGAATAAAAGTGGAAATTAAACTGAAGCAAAAATCACGAAAATAGAATGCATGGCGAACTAATGAGATGATTATAATAATAATATAAGATAATAAAAATGTGTTATATATAGATGTTATCACTATTTGTATAAATATGAAAAATGTCTATATTTAATCATTTATATATTGAAAATATTAGGAATTATATTTTGGTTAAGGTTGAAGAAGGAGAATACAAATGAGAGAAGGGAAGATCAAGGAAATATATTATTAATTAATATACTAATTATGGAATTATAAAATTTAAACATTATTGACTCTTAATTAATTATTATTGCCTTTTTATTTTCTTTTTTTTTCTTTTTTTCAAATAAATAAACCAAGACAACACACTGTACACCAAGCACTGGAGATTGTTATTGTTAAAAACCAATAAAATATTTACAAAAAAAGAGAGTCAAGGTGAAAATAATATCAACAGAAACCAGTGCAATATGACATAAAATATATAAAAATATGCATATGGATGTCTGTAGTCAATCTAAATGGAGACAAGAGTAATCTTCAAAAATATGTGAAGGAAGGCCAAATCTCAAGCCTTTTGGGAAAGTCTGTTGCATGCTATGGGGGCCACCACATCAAAGGCCTGCCACACTGACTAAGTTACAAAAACTTGTCCAAATGAAGGACTCTATAATGGTACATGGGAATGAACTTGGGAGACTGGGGAAGAGCCACAGCAAGAGCATTAGTTAGACAAGAGATAGTTTAGTCCACAAAAGGAATGTGGGTCACAAGGATCTCAAAGTGATCCTTCCTGTGTTTCTTGGGCTGTAAAGGCAATAGAGATCCAATGTTCCTTCATTTTATTAATTTAACCTTACACTAAAGTAGAATCAGTCCATTTTTTTGTCTGGGCTACCTCACAAGACTGTCAGCTGATGTTCATGAGAAGATTAGACCAAAGGGATAAAGACAGCTTTATCAGTGTTGAGTTTTTCTTCTTTCACTGAGTTTCTCCTCACTAACTGTCCTTAATGGAATTTATCCTTTGCTCTGGTAATAGAAATAGCTGGTGGCAAAATTATATATTCTGCTCTCAGTTGTTGTCTTCTCTCTGCTGCACTTATAAATACAGAAAGCAATCAGAAAAGCCTGCAGAAATCATTAACTGAGTTAGTCTTACCACACTGGGCTCTGAGAAGCTAGATAAGCAAGAAAACAGGACTCTTTTATTGTATCATCCTCTCCTGTAACCTAGGTCCTCTGCTACCTGCCTTCCCAAGTGTCTCCTTACATTGTATGTCAGTTTGGGAAGAAGAAATGTAATTGCTGTTGTCAGGCAAAATGTTAAACTTTTGACTACTTTTCCAGTATCCTTCATGAAAGTAAGGGGATAAGGATAGACCTAATTTGGATTAGCAGAGTACTGTTCTACTGTCATTAAGGGGTATGATTATTCTTCAAATGTATCTAATATGTTGTGTTTGCCCTCAAACACAATCATCCAATCACCAAAAATACATGAAACCAGGATTCCTCTCTTTTCAAAAGTAAGAACAATTAAAATAGAATATAATAAAACAGAATAGAGTAGAATAGAGATGAGATGAGATGAGATAGAATGGAACAGAATAGAATAGAGCTGGAAGGGACCTTGGAGGTCTTCTAGTCCAGCCCCCCACTGAAGCAGGAGAACCTATATCATCTCAGACAAGTGACTGTCTAGTCTCTTCTTAAAAACCTCCAATGATGGAGTACCTATGATTTCTGAAGGAAAGCTGTTCCACTGGTTAATTGCCCTCACTGTTAGGAACTTTCTCCTTAATTCCAGGTTGCTTCTCTCTTTGATCAGTTTCCAGCTATTGTTTCTTGTCCAGCCCTCTGGTGCTTTGGAGAATAATTTGACCCCCTCTTCTTCGTGGCAGTCTCTCAAATACTGGAATACTGCTACCATGTTATCCCTATTTCTTCTTTTTTTTAGACTAGCCAAACCCAAGTCCTGCAGTTTTTCTTCATATGTTTTAGTCTCCAGGCCTTGGATCATCTTAGTTGCTCTTCTCTGAACTTTTTCCAAGGTCTCAACTTTTTTTTTTTTTGTAGTATGGTGACCAAAATTAGTTGCAGTATTCCAGGTGTGGTCTCACTAAGGTTTTATAAAGTCGTACTAATACTTCATGTGATCTTGATTCTATGCCTCTGTTAATGCAACCCAGGATTGTATTAGCTTTTTTGGCTGCTCTGCATGCTGCTAGGTCATAGTCAAGTGATCATCCACTAAGACTCCAAGGTCCCTCTCACAGTTACTGTTTTTGAGCTAGGTCTCACCTAATCTGTACTTATATCCTTGATTTTTCCTGCCTAAATGTAAAACTTTGCTTTTATCCACATTAAAACTCATTTTGTTGGTTAGGGCCCATTGTTCCAGTTGGTCAAGATCTTTTTGAATCCTGAACTTGTCTTCTGGCTATTTCTGCCAGTTTAGTGTCATCTGCAAATTTGATGAGTTCCCTTTTAATTCCCTCATCTAAATCATTGATGAAGATATTGAAGAGTACTAAGCCTAAGACAGAGCCTTGTGGTACCCTATTATTTAGAAAGTGATAGAATGCCTTTTATTCAAGGAGAGGTCAGATGACCATTTTCCAGAGATACTTGAATTATGATTTATGCATCCAACAAGGTGATGTACTTGATAACCAAAATGGATCTTTGTGGGTTTCTAATCACATAGAAATGGACCATATTGAATTTTATGATTGTATTAGACAGTGGAACTTACATTGTTGGATTTAATGCTGGATATTGACTATAAAGCAGATACTTTGGTTCAAATTCTTTTTTATATATATACTGAAGAAGAGCAGTTAGTTTGGTACTTTCCAGATGTATTTAACTACAACTCCATGTATAGAATGGAGAGTTGTTTTAGCTGAAATCCAAGATGGCTGGAGACCATCATGTTGGGGAAAACTGTAGTAGAGAGCTACTTATGCTACTGTGTTCACATGCATGGATTGATGTAGGTATAACCAAATAAAGAACATTGTGGGTATTGCTCCCCTGTTGACAACAATAAGAAGCTAGTGTTGTCTCTTATATGAGTATCTCTTATTCGACTTTATGTACTTGATGTGGAGATCCATAAGCCCAACCTACATCTATGTGCTCAATTTCCTGAAAAATGGAAATATGCCTCTTAGCACAGCAAATGTTTCTTGAATTGTAGTGTTTATATAACAAAAGACAGGGATAAGGCTGTTGTCAGGTTTACCATTGTATTATTTAATCATGTTTCTAAATAAAAGAAGATAGTGGAGTCCTATTTAATTTGAATCTCAGCCAGGAATATTTACACTATTGTCTGTTCAACACATACAGATTAATGGGATCATTTGAAAGGTCAAAAACCAGGCCTGAGGAAACAACAGAGAAGAACCTGACAATAACAATTGCCAGGTGTTCTTTTTTGAAAATTTCCTGCTATCACTTATTGGGTAGTAGCCTGAAGATATCGGCAACAGCAAACCTTTCAGCACAATAAACAGCATGTAGAAGAAAACAGGGACATTCCACAATGCCAGAGGTTACTCTAGTGAGTCCTGTTGCTGAATTGCTTGAAAATAACCAGATACATAGATTACATATCTATATCAAAGTGAGATACATTCCATTGGTTTGCTACCCTCTTTGATAGTAGAAGGGAGACTCAGGGTGTACATGATACTCTGCCATTTCAATCGTTTATAGGCAGAAATTGCTGTGTTACAAACTCTTTGTAATATTTGGAATAAAAGGAGATGTCAGGACAAGCATACCATTTTTGCAAATAGCAACAGCACTTAGAATTATATACTGCTTCACAGTGCTTTACAGCCCTCTAAGCAGTTTTTACAGAGTCAGCATATTGCCCCCAACATTCTGGGTCCTCATTTTACTGACCTCGGAAGGATGGAAGGCTGAGTCAATCTTGAGCTGGTGAGAATCAAACTGCTGGCAGTCAGCAGAATTAGCCTGCCATACTGCATTATAACTACTGGGCCACAACAGCTCAGGACAAAGCAGGAATATGTGAGTTCCCCTAATACACTGAATAGCATTGGACATTATTGATATAACTCAATAATTTTAGGTAATAATTCCTCTGTACTGGAGCCTGCACATGCAGCATTAAATGCAAATCTCATGTAATATTAGAAGAGGTTTCTACATAACTACACCCATCATTAAATGGAACTTATACTGAAAGTTTAAAATCAGATTCTATGCAATGTTACAAAACAAGTATCAACAAGTTTTTTACAAACCCATGGCAGAATACTTTTTAGCACCTGTAGAACCTGAATATATGCAAATGTAATATTGGCCTTAGCTAATATTTCTTTAATATATACATACTCTATAATATATAGTAAATTTGGAGCTGGAAGAGATGGAAGCTTGTGAAAATCTACTACTATCAGATTTTTGCCTTCTGACCAATTCCTTCTGGTTTCAAAGTGGCAAATCTGAATCCAAGTCAAGAGCTTTCAAGAGAATTGAAAAGACATGAAAGGGACATTTATTTTTATGTGCCTTTAATTTTTAAACCAGACTTTTTCAACTTGATACTTCTCCCAGAATTCCTGACCAGTACATCCAATTTTGGGGGTCTAACATACTCAATGTATGTCAGGATCCAAGATAAAATTTCAACTCCTGCTAATTGCAGAAGTCAGGAAGAAGTAAGCTGAATAATAAGCAAAGATATGGGAGTAAATGTGCCATGATTATGAGGTTATTCTCATATCCTGCTTGTTGCAGCATGAAGATAACTCATTAATCATTTTTAGAGGACACCTCTTTACAGCATCTTGTCACTGGGACAGCTTAAAATATCCTTCAGGTAGTGTGAATGTGGCATTTTTATCCCAGCTCAGTTCTCCATTGTGGACAATCTAAAGTGCCTCAGTGATGAACTGACCAATCTCTACCTGTTGGATCAGTTTGTTGCAGAATGCCCCTCGTGCATCTGCTTGCTGGGAAATTATCATCCTCTTGTACTGGCTGCAAGAGAAACTAGACAGCTAGCTGGAAGATTACATATCACCATTTCCAGCTATTTTTATTATATTGAACACATTTTATTAAGTGAGTTTTGCCCCATTTTACGACCTTTCTTGCCACAGTTGTTAAGTGAATCACTGTAGTTGATAAGTTAGTAATCCTGGTTTTTATTGACTGCTTCTTCCCCCATTGACTGCTTGTGAGAAGGTCATAAAAGGTAACCATATGACCTTGGGACACAGAAAAAGTCATAAATATGAACCAGTTGCCCAGCATCTGAATTTTGATCACATTATCATGGGATGCTGCAAAGGTCATAATTGTGAAAAACGGTCATAAGTCACATTGTGTTGTTGTAACTTTAGACGATCAATAAATGAACTGTTGTAAGTCAAGGACTATTTGTACTCTTCAGCCTGACTATCAACCTGAACAAGACTAAAGTGCTTTACCAGCCTATGCCAAATATCTACTCCATAGACCCCCAAATCAGTGTAGAAATCTAGCTGACAAATATTTGGGAAGCATCATCTTGAATGATGAATCTTTGGTCAAAGAAATTAACTCCAGGATCAATTTTTTAGCTAGGCTAGCTAAGATCAGGGGTGACTGTGTACCTGAGTGCTCAATCATACAATGTCTATATCTCCATAAAGCTAAAAGTCTACTGAATTGTGATTATCTCTTCTCTCCTATATGAATGTGAGTCCTACACTATAGACTGTCAACATATCAAAAAACTGGAGATATGCATATGCTTTGCTCCTTCCTTGACATTTGTTGGCAAGATCTTGTATCCAGCTTGGAGTTCCTAGATTGCACAAAACCCACCAGCATTGAGTTCCTGATTATCAGAGCCCAGGTGCAGTGGGTACACGTTGTCAGAATGTATGCCCACTGGATGCTTTGTAAGTTGCTTTATGATGTACTGGAGATTGTGAAGAGACCTCAAGGTCATCACACAAGCATTACAAGATGCTATGAAGGAAACATACTCCACTGTGACATCCAGCAAAGATGCAGCTGCTGACAGAACTGACTGGTGAGCCCTATGCTATGAAGCTTCCACTAGCTTTGACAATAGGTGCTACTAAAAACTGATAAAAAACTTTGAGCAGTGTTACATTTATTACATCAATGGACTTTCAGTCCCCCCATTTGGCTAGATTCTGTGTTTCCAGATTGAGATTGCAGAGCTACCCTCATGCCCACAGATGAACTGCATAACAGTGTATCTTCTTTGAACTCAAAGGACTGCCTATATTATTTATTTTAATCATCCTCTCCTTTTTTGAGATACAATGAACTATCAAGAGACAACTCTTTCTGTCTTCTGATAATCAAATCTAAGACTTCATTTACTACTTTGCTTGTTTAATTTATACCCTATCTTTCAGTTGGCTGAAAGTATGAAAAACATTTAAAATAAAAGCAGAATATTAAAAGTTAAAGGTAATAATCAAATAAATAATCCTCAAGTTTTCTAACAGTTTAAAGGTATCCAAAAATATGTGTTGTTATGCATTTTCTAAACACCAAGAAAGTAGGTTCAAATGCAAGTCCACAGGGAGCATTCTGTTATCTGGGCTTAATGTACAAGGTCTACTATTCCATGCTTTTGATAAAGAAAAGAAGTTCAAAAAACCCATACTGGGTGATCACAACAAAGGTTCATAATGGGAAAGGTGGTCCTTTAGTTAATAAGGCCCTAAGACATTTAAAGTTTTTCAGAGTTCTTAAGTCTTTGGGAACAATGTGGTTCTTTTTGCTGAAGCATCACATAGTCTAGTTTGATCTGATCTGATCTGATCTAATCTAATCTAATCTAATCTAAATATTTTGCTCAGACTAATCAATGCCAAAACTTTCACATTCAGCAACTGCATTGCAATTTCAGTAAATTCTACACTTGACTTCTGATATTAAGGGAAAAATAAACAAGGAAAATATATTGTTTTCTTCATGACATTATCCTCACTTTCTAGTGATTAGCTACAAAAGAAGCTTCAAAAAGAGTGGAAATATGCACTACTTCTTCTGGCCTTACCATATATTCATTTGTCAAGGTAAGCTGGGAGCTAACCCTTGTTGTAGACCAAGTGAACACTTTTGAATAGTCTTTAAGGTTCATCAGATGACCAGTTGAATGGATTTTCTTCTACTCCATGAAACAACATAAAACTACATACTTATCAGTTTTATTTTTGACAGTTTACCAGAACAGTCTTTAGATGAACTGCCCAGAAATTCCCGCTATTCTTAGAGGAAAAGAATATTTTTAATGACAAGGGGTAGCAGTATCAAATGTATCTTTTTTCTCTATTCCTATGTGCATGCATATAGATTTGGATATTAAGTATCTTTTGTTCCTAGAAACAGTGCCAAATGAAAAATTGAACAGTCACACTTAGAATTACACTGAAGAATTTGAAAGATACTTAATAATATTTACATATGATGGTGACCTTAAACCAAGATTAAATAATAAAAAATAATTCTATTTATCCATTTAATAACTTGTATGGGGAAAAAATACACATGCAATACCTGTGTTTGCTTCAACCAGTATGCTATTTTTAAACAAACAAACAAACAGTGGCATTGATTGCTAGACAGGAAAACTTGAATGGCACAACTAATTTAGTTTCTTCATACATATACAGTATATTTGGCATTTTTTTTAAAGTATGTTTATGGACAGATGGATATCTGCATCCAATAGATAAGGTGTAGAAATAGATATCTATTTCTCTCAGTCATACAGACATGTGTACGCATGCACACACACACACACAAACACTAATTAGGAAGAAGCTCTAGTTGTAGCTTTGAATTAGTCAATTTCTTTGGAAGGATGTAATATTGAAGATGTCTCAGCTATTGTTGTCCCTATTTTTCCCTTTAACAGCCACCAATTCCTTGGTAAGCAAGCAACCAAACATGGATTTGCTCCTCAAATTATTTTTTTTTCCAAAGTTGAATGCAACTTTTTCAATTCCCTTGTAACCCTGAGCTAGGATATTTCTTATCAGTCAGGAGCAAGGCTCATATTTCTCTCTCCACAGGCAATATTTAGATTGCCAGGCTGTTTCCTTCTCCTGCACCATAATTTAATATGCAGGAACAGTTGTTTTAATAAAGTTTTCATCTTGGACAACCAAACATGGAACTAAGATTGTTTTAAGTTGCTGGTAGCCACCAGCCATTCACAGTGATTTGAATAACCATTTTCTAAGCCTCAGTATCTTTCAAGTAAGGTATTTAGCTATTAATCCTGCAGAGTAGTCCTCCCAAAGAAAGTATATCTCACATTGCATTGTTATAATATTGTTATTAAAATAATAAAATATAATATTATATAATGTGCAGCATTTATATGCCAACATAATTATACACAATTTATAATGATAACATACAGGCTAAAAGTTGGAATATAAATGAAATTATAAAGAAAAGGAAAAAAAATCAAACAACGTGCTTAATTTTTATGGAAAAAAGATCAATGGTCTTGTTTCATATATATATATATATATATATATATATATATATATATATATATATATATATATATATATATATATTTGCTTTCTGAGGTTTTCGCGGGTGTTTGTAGAAGCAGAAGCCAAAAGCACCAGCCTGAAGAAGATGAATGAGATTTCATCGAAACGTTGCCAAGACACTTCAAATTCTACGCGGGAGAAAACCCGAAGAACCAAAGACCTACATATATATATATATATATATATATAAATTGCTAACAAAGAATAAGGGAGAACTGGGATAGCTATTTCGAGTTTCTTAACTCTCCTCAGCCAGAACTTACCCTTCTGAGATTCGAACCTGGGCTGTCTGCATGTTAGGCAGTATACATACATGTATATATGTATATATGTATATATGTATATATGTATATATGTATATATGTATATATGTATATATGTATATATTTTTATCCCTTATTTCTTTGTTAACAATTTTAAAAACATATATATATTTGTGCTTGCAGATGGCTCTGGGTTGAGCTGAAACAAGCAAAGGAAAGAATGATTTCTTCCTCCCATATTTGGGTTTACAGGGTGCAATCTAAAAAAAAATAATAACCACTTGACACGTATATATGTATATATATACCTTCATTTTGTATATATATACCTTCATTTTGCTCCCTAAAGTACTGGCGCTTATGGTGACTGATACATTTCCTATTCTAAGCTCCAACACATCCATTAATTTTGCTTTCTTTTCTCCTGCTAAAAATCAGGAGCTGTCAAGCTGAAATAGCAAGCTCAGCTAATGCTTTGCTAAATACAAATAGTGCCCCAGAGGGAACATAAAGCTTTTTATAGCTGAAAGAAATGGTTTCTAAAATGGTGCCTGTTGACACTGGTCATTCCGCTTGTACAGCAGCAGATTTCAAAATAGTTAACTGGTACTTGAATCCTTTACAAACAGCCTTTTTTTTCTCTTTGAAGATCAATTATCATCAAGGCTGTTTTTTTCCCCCTGAGCTACAAGAGCAGCACTAGATAAATAAAATTATAAAATACCATGAGTAAGATCTTATTTTTTTCCAAAAAGCTCAAGCCCATGTCTTTGCAGTTACATTATATTTTTCATTCCCAACCCTATAAAGTAGGTCAGGTTTAAACCATCAGAATTCACATACTTAAGGCACAGCATATAATGACAGAAGAGAAAGCTATTAGGGACATTATGATGGTCCTTAATCTCTTCTGGCTGAGAAGTGTACCCAGAATCTGGGAGTTTCTAGAACCAAATAAGATTCTAGTGGATTCCTATTGCTTGAAAGCTGATAAATTAGCAGCTATTATTTTATATCCCACATGCAAATCCAATTCATTCTGAAAACCTGTATCATAAATCCATATCAACTCCTTGCTTTCCCTTTTCAGGTAAGCAAAATCCAACAAACAGAAACAAAGAATTAAGTACTAAGCCAAATAACTGGAGGCAGGAAGTAAAGGAAAAGGTATTTAAAATTGATTTACTTTATATTAAAATCATTAATTTTACCTTTCTATATATTTTTGTCCTTGCAAATTATCCTGGCTTCCATCATTTCCAAATATCGATTCTTGTATTGCCTTTTATTCTTTGAACTTTTCTTCTCCTCCATTTTGAGGATTTCATCAACTTCTTATAAACAAGATTTGTCAGTCTTTTACTGTCTCTCTATCTGTTCACTCTTCCTTCTTGTATGTATTTTATAACAGTGTTCATTTACTTCATGTGAGCAAACCATCCTAACATATGTTTTTATGCTCATTCTGTATCCATTAATTTTTAACTGCGTTCCTTCTTGCTTTGCTACATGCAGTTTTAAGTACATTCAGATTATTTCTCCTAATATCCAGTTTTTCCTTCAATGTAACAAAATAGGCATGTCTATGTATATAGGCAATTCAATCTTCTGCTACAAAACTGAAATTACTCAGAAATAATAGAAGTTGTTTTAATGACTCGATTCTTCAAATCCATGATTGGCATGCAACCAATTCTATATAGGACAAACATCACATCAATAAAAACAAGGATCCACGAACACCAGTTGGCAGTCAAATGCCACAATCCCAAATCCTTAATCGCTACCCACACTGACACTGAACAGCACCAGTTTTTGATTGGAGTAACAGAAAAAACATCGACCACATTACCACTCACCACGCTCATGAGGTCATCAAAGTCTGGCACTCTACAAGCAATTCCATCAACATATCGACCTACAAATCAGCCTATGAATCTCTCAGAATCCAAATCAACCACACAGCCAATCAGAGATACTGCTGACCCTCAAACAACCCATGCGAGCCCTCCCACCAGTAGTTCACCTCCCAATGACCCTGACCCTCCCCATCACAAGACCTATCACAAGATTCACTGATGACTCCCATTGGCCTGTCACAAGACTCACCACAGACCCTCACTGGACACACACACACACACACACACACACACACACACACACACACACAGCCCTTATAAACAGAAGAACACTGACACTGACATCCCCTAAACTCTGCTGAAGATGTTACCTAGCCTGGTAACAAAATGTTCAGAAACCAACCCACAAGCTCGGAGAATGAACCTTCACCCTCTTCCTACACTTACACCCTTGGAAAAGATCTTGGAAAAGATAATCAAGCAGTGAATCAGCGAACAGCTAGAGGCAAACAAAATCATTACCAAAAGCTAACATGGGTTTGTCAAAAACAAATCATGCCAGACAAATCCTATTGCACTCTTTGACCAGGTGACAAAATTAGGGGACCAAGGAATGCTGTGGATATAATTTACTTGGATGTCAGTAAGGCATTTGATAAAGTAGACCACAACCTACTACCTGATAAGATAGAAAAATGTGGGTTAGACAGCATCACTACCAGATGGATTTGCAGCTGGCTGACCGGCCGTACTCAGCATGTGGTCCCCAATGGAACCACATCTACATGGAGGGAAATGTGTAGTGGGGTGCCCCAGGGCTCTGTTCTGGGCCCAGTATTATTCAACATCTTCATCAACAATTTGGATGAGGGGATAGATGGGGAACTCATCAAATTTGCAGATGACACCAAGCTGGCAGGAACAGCCAACATTCCAGAAGACAGGCTTAAGATACAGAAGGATCTTGAAGACTTGAACATTAGGCAGTATCTAACAAAATGAAATTCAATGGTGAAAAAAGTAAGGTTCTACATTTAGGCAAGAAAAACTGAATGCACAGGTATAGTATAGGTCAGGGGTCTTCAAACTTGGCCCTTTTATGACTTGTGGACTTCAACTCCCAGAATTCCTCAGCCATCCTGGCTGAGGAATTCTGAGAGTTGAAGTCTACAAGTCATAAAAGGGCCAGGTTTGAAGACCCCTGGTATAGATGGTACCTTGCTCAATAGTAGCAACTGTGAGAGGGATGTGTGCAGCCAACACAGTGCTAGGCTGCATTAACAGAGGGATAGAATCAAGATCACGTGAAGTGTTAATACCACTTTACAATGCCTTGGTAAGGCCACACTTGAAATACTGCATCCAGTTTTGGTCACCACAATGTAAAAAAGATGTTGAAACTCCAGAAAGAGTACAGAGAAAAGCAACAAAGATGGTTAGGGGACTGGAGGCTAAAACATATAAAAAGTGGTTGCTGGAATTGGGTATGTATAGTTTAATGAAAAGAAGGACAAGGGGAGACATGATACCAGTGTTCCAATATCTCAGGGGTTGACACAAAGGAGAGGGAGTCAGGCTATTATCCAAAGCACCTGAAGGCAAGGCAAGACACAATGGATGGAAAGTAACCAAAGAGAGAAGCAACCTAGAACTAAGGAGATTTTTTCTGACAGTTAGAACAAGTAATCAGTGGAACAACCTTCCTCCAGAAGTGGTGAGTGCTCCAACACTGGAAGTTTTTAAGAAGAGACTGGACAGTCTTTTGTCTGAAATGGTATAGGGTTTCCTGCCTGAGCAGGGGGTTGGATCTCCAAGGTCCCTTCCAATTTTTATATTATTATTATTATTATTATTATTATTATTATTATTATTATTATTATTATTATTATTATTATTATTATTATTATTATTATTATTATTACACCTGAGCTACAAATATTCACCAATATTACATGTCTATACTTCTTGCTGCACTACCCAAGATTTTCTGTAAATCATTCATGTTCTTAGTAAACATGTTCTTAGTCAACAGCATGTGCAATATTCATAAGCATATCCACATTCATTTTCCCAACAAACATGACCATAAATTTTCCAACAGCCACTCTTCCACTCCATATTTTTGCCAGACATTCCCTAATTTAAGACTATTCACTTTATCATGTGCTTTTTCTGAATTAACAAACTTGCAGTAAACATTCTTTCTCATATTCACAGCTCATCTGTGGGTCCTTTCAATGTTAAACTATTATTACAACTCCCTAGGAAAATGCAAGCTAAAACAACTAATACTGAAGAAAGAAAACAAGAACTACTTGTCCCTGATTACTGATCAAAAGGATACTGGATTATTTTAATTCCTAAGAAGAAGGATTTCTTCATTCGTTCAATTTTCTGCTACAAAACTAAAATTACTCAGAAACAATAAAAGTTGTCTTAATGACTCAATTCTTCAAGTTTGTAATGTTTGGACATGATTAACAATGAATCAGCATGAATCTGTCCAAGTCAATTAATGGCAATGGATGTTTAACATGTTCACAGGCAATGGATCTTCAACAACTGTTTTTTACTTTAAATTAAATGGAACTTGAACTGTTTTTATAGTGACTGGAATAACAGGAACCTTGAATTTTATTGAGTGTACAGAACAATGCTGCCACTCAACTCCATGGACAGATCTGAGACTTCCTCTGGAAGTATATTCAGACTGTTGTGATGGCAAAACTCCTATCTATGTTGTGTTGCATCTATTCTGAATTGTCACAATAGCAATATTGATATTAAGACAGGACAGAACATTATTTATGCATTTATCTAAAACATTTATATAGCTACCCATCTTATAACCAACTCTGGATGGCTCCAAATCAAAACTAAAAACAACCTAAAAATCATAGTAAACCTGTACAACTAAACAAATTAAAAACAACAAAAACATAGGGTCTATTCTCCAAACACTTAGCAGAAAAGCTATATTTTCAAACAGCCTAAGAGGGTACAGTAGATGCCTGCCAAACTGTGGGGTATGGAGTGGGGGCTGCTCCCATAAAAAATGTTAAAGGGGTCCCTGCAGATTTTATCTGCTAGTCATTGCTGACTACAGGGGGTGGTGCTCATCTTTGGTTCAAAGCCACTGAGCCAGCGCTGTCTGAAGACATTTCTGCAGTCATATGGCCAACATGACATCACAGAGCACTGTTACCTTCCCACTGAATTGGTACCTATTTATCTACTCACATTTTCATGCTTTCAAACTGCTAGATTGGCAGGAACTTGGGCAAGGATGGGAGCTCAGCCCCTCATGTGGCGCTCAGGGCTCAAAGTTGGGCTGCCAGCTTTCCAGCCAACAAGCCCAACGTCTTAACCACTGATCTACCATGCTGCCTCCTAGCTCCCATAAGGTGGCAATATTTAGGAAAAGAGACTATGATAGGAGCACATCCACCCTATCTGACATGGTACAACAGGTAGATGTCCTTAGAGAAAGATAGTCTCACAAATAACATGGTCCTATGCTATATAGCAAAATATCATAAAGATATCTTTACAAAATTAAGCCACATTAAAAAATAATGTTTATTATAACAACTAGTACATGAGTAAATCTCAAATGAGAAAAATCAGATCCTCATGTGAAGGTCCAATTAAACTGATTTACACCTATGTTCAAAATTATTCTCAACTAATAGTTAGCACCTGCTAGGAGTTAAGTAAGGGTCAATGGGATTTTTTTGGGGGGGGACCTTGTGTTTGTGGCTACATAGAGGCTGCTCCATCTTTTAATTCTGTCCCTAGTCTCCTCCAATCTTTCCCTACAGTAAATGAAAGTAATAACCTTCAGGTATTTGTCTTTGTTTGTTAGTTTTGGTATTCAGTTGTTACTGATCCCAGCCTTAAGGAAAAAACAAAAAAATGTTCAGGATTAATAAAAAGATAGAAGGCATTGGTCCAACTTGGTTCATAACATTTGACCATACATCAGAGCAAGTTATTAATTTCTGAACCTTTAGAGCCTCTAACTCCTTTGCTCACTTCATATAATTGTCTTCCTAGTCTGATCCAAAGTGCAGGAACTTTCTAAGAATCACAAAACTATTCTGGAATGCCATCTACTGAGCAGGTTGCCAGAAAGCAATAATGAAATAGGTGGGTAATTACTTTATCCCATGTTACTAACTATAGGTATGCTGGATTTATTTTCTTAAGCTTCTGATTATAAACCCTGATAACAACATGGCTTACAGTGACTTGTACAATAATATTGCCAGACTCTTTTATTTAGTATACTGTTCTGTATCTTACAAAAGATGCTAATTTATCCCAAGCCCCTCAATGAGTTTGTCACTAAAGGTAATTTGTGCTCAGACTTCCAAAGACAGAGTTCTGCCTGGAGAAATCAGAACAAAGTAGAAGGCCTGTGGTTCATAATAAAAGATCAATATTAGCCAGGAGACTATTTATATCAGAGGGTCTCAACCTTAACAACTTTAAGATGTGTGGACTTCAATTCCAAGCATTCCCCAGCCAGTTGACAAGATTGAGAAATACTAATTTATAACATGTTCTAGAGCAGAGGTGCCCAACTTTTGGGCACCCAGGACCGGTTTTGTGGAGAGAGGTTTTTCTGCGGACCGGAAGGGATGTGGTTTTGTGTGCTTCCTGCATCCTGTGGATGGGGCTTTCCTTGTTTGTGCAGACTGGATGCTAGCATGCCACAGCCTGGTACTGGTCCATGGACTGAGGGTTGGGGACCCCTGTTCTAGAGCCACAGCTTCCTAAGATTTGTCAGAGATGAAACCATTTTCATTCTGTAACATTGTGATATTAATATTGTTGGTTATCAAAAATAACTTAATTTCTACAGCTCAGCAGTTCCATACCCAAGTGCCACGAGACTGAGTGAATTCTTGACACCTATCCCAGATCCTGCCAACCTAGCAGTTTGAAAGGATACAAAAGCAATTAAATGAATAGGTACTGCATTTGAGCATATTGGAAGCGTTCTGTGTTTTGCTGTATGCTTTGTGCTGTGACATGCTGACCATATCACTGCAGAAATGTTTCTAGATAATGCTAGGTTTTGGAATTATGAGGAGATGCATCACCAAAAGATCAATAATTTGCATAAAATCTGAATCTGTTTATTTATATTTCTTAATGCCTGTTTAGAAATTTTAATTGTAAATTGTATATCTTTGTCCATACAGATGTTGCCAAAGTTCTATTCCCAAAGTTTTTTTTTTAATTGACTTGGAAGCTATTCAAAGAAGCTGAAGGTAAGCAAAATGTGGCCCTTTCTGATGTTTTACATTCTAAAGCATTAGAGGTGAAACTCAGTATAAATCTAAAAATAAGTCAATACACACGTATGAATAAGTGATGCCCAACAAGAATTCAGGTTGTGCTTTTATAAACAAAATTTCATTGACATTAATAACTGACAATATTAATATCACAATGTTACAGAACAAAAATGGTTTTATTTCTGACAAATCTTAGGAAGTATGTACTATCTCTTTCAATCTTTAAAAACAAAAAGAAACACTTAGCTCAGGATCTCTCTCAGATCTTTAAACAGATTTATACATTAAAATTTAAAGGCAGAGCTCAATAGAATTTAAAAATTTAACTTTGGATTCTGTTTTTTAAAAAGCAGTTTAGAAACTTGAATATATATAGTGACTCAATTCCTGGCATTACAATAGAGCTCTAACTAGATCTTTCTTTGATCCTCTTTCCATTGTACACTGTCTGTTCCCTGGGTTTTTGTTTTTAAACCATTCCTAGAAAATCCAGTGACCTACATTTTCACTCCTTGGCATCTACTATAGCTAAGCCATTAAGCCACATAGGACCGTATAGAAAAGCAGTTTTCTCTAGCCAGTTTATCAACGGGTCTGGAAAGGGTGGCCAGATATATAAAAGCAGGATTAGCTTGTGAGGTATCCTAATAGTGCAGACATGAGGAGGAATTTCTGTGTAAGAATCCAGAGTCTATCTAATATGCAACAAGATCATAATCAATTTTACAACTTCAAAGTGTGATCTGTACAGTCATATAACTTCATGTAAGCTATTGTATGTAAAGTCTTCTCTAACACCGCTTCCTATATTTAAAACAGAATCCTTTTCCAGATTCTCACTCTCATCCTCTGGGTCCTTTTCTAGCTTAAGATATCTGGCCAGGGGAAAGACCCAGACATTCCATTATGGCATCAAGATCTGAAAATGCAATGTAGGATCTACATGTAAATGTGTATCTGGAAAGGCCACCATGATTGATGGATATTTTACTGTGAAATATTCAAGCTTTTGTAATATGTTTATCTAAGTGAATGAGATATTGTTGCACAGCATGAATATATTTTTTTAAAAAAACAAGGCATAAGTTATACGAACTCAAGTTTATAATTTGATTTCACAGTAACAGGCCATTTGGGAAGGGAATATTTGTTCTAACTTGACTGATTTCCTGAACGAATCAATGTAGCTCAGGCAGACAGACAATTGCCACCTTTCGATTCTAGCAGTTGGTTCAATGCTTCATAAAGATCAAACTGCTGAACCAGTACAGGTTAATTTTACTCTATTGCAGCCTGATTTGCCATTAAAAGGAGCTAGGAAAAAGGGGAAAAAAACTGTCAGATATTAGTCTTTATTGCTGCTCTCTCAACAACTGCACTCTTATTTAGTAGTTGTACTAGTATACCATTATATACTATATACTTGTATTATAGGAAAGGTGGAGTGATAATCCAATGATTGTGACTGTAAAAATATTGTTTAGCTTGTAACCCCTGATATTTGCAATCACCTCTGTGCTTTGTTGGCCTAGAATTCAGAGGCATTGAATGCCAAAAGACAAACAGATTAAATGGGTCTTGAGCACAGTTGTCTTGACACAGATAAATCTATTGTTTGGTGACTTGTGTTAATGAAACAAGATATGATGAGTGTTCATGATATATTTATGAAATAAGTTTTCTCCAGATCAATAATGCTTCTAGATTTATCTTTAATTTGATCTAGTAAAGCCCTTTTTATATAATTCTTTATTTGCCAAGTGTGATTGGACATACAAGAAATTTGTCTCTGTTGCATAAGCTCTCAGTGTACATACAAGCAATGAGTGATAAATCATGATCTTAATCATAAAATACAATCATCATTTTATGCTTTTAAATTGGATCCAATTCATATTTCCATCATACAATTTTGATATCTTAAATACCAAAAAGTAGAGCATATGATATATTTGCCTTATGATTATCTCTAAAAGTGTTATTTTTTCCACACTTAAAGAAATTATCTTTGCTTATACATGTGTGTTTTGTTCAGCTTAAGAAACTGGAAACATGGGTAGGCAGGGTAATCCAATTTTTTATCAATCAATTTCTCCTGTAGGAATGATACCTGTTGGAACAAACAGCAACTGAAGGATTGGCATTAGCCCCAATCCCATATCAGTTTTGTGCCCATGTGATTGCACCTTATTGTGACACAACATTATGGTAAGAAACATGGATATGGATTGTGGAAGCAGTAGCAATGAAGAAATATATGTACCACAAAGATTTATCCTTCCACTTTCTGAAAAAATGGAGGAAGAACTTTGCAGTACTGAGTTCAGAAACTTAGTTGGTGGCAATGTGACTCTAAATGCTGCTTGCAGGAAAACTATTGTGGAGGCCCCTGTGAGAAACAAAACACTAAGAAGAGCCTTGGCATGATCCAACAAAGTTATTCTTATAGACTTATGTTTAAATCCTTTTTCACTGTTCACTCATTCCAAATATCATAAATAAAGAACTTTGTGATTCACTGAGACTTTGTTAGCTTACAAATGCTGGGTTGACTTAGGAAATATGCTGAATGCTTTAAGAACATTTGAGGATCTAGGGAAGGGAAATAGCTCAATTTATTTTCCAAATCATATGAGTTGGAAACATGCGGAACAGGTCTTCATCCTGCAGTGGATAGACAATGGCTAAAATTATGATCATTTCCCAAATCATCCCTATGTTCCATATTGTTCAGAAGTTTTCCCTGCCCTGGTAAAGCTGTTCTATGGTTGCATTCAACTACGGAGTTAAAGATGAAATGAAAACATTTCCTTCCATAAATTTCCTTAAATCTTAAGTTGCAGGTGGTTCTCTTTAGGACACCTTGGCATGGATGTGAACAAGATAATTTATGTTTATGCTTGTCTGTGTTTCTACCCTTTAATAATGTGCCCGTGGTTATGTATTATGTTTTTAATTTTGGATGTAGAACAATATAGTGCTCAGGGCTTTGTTAGTACATGTGTTTTCTGACAGATTTTCTCGAAGTGGTTGCTACTTCTGATTCCAAATCTTTTGACTGCTGGTTCTCTCTCCTTGAATGGAGTGATGCCAAAGCCAGATGTACCTTTAATAGCATCTCCCCTCAAGTTACCTGGGAAGAGCTGATGTTTGCCATAGCTAGAGGCTTTCCAACACCATATTTTATCCTGAACCTGGATAGTCTCCATTGAAAATACTGCCGTGACATCAAAAAACCACCTGCAAGAAAGAACCTTAGGATTTTCTGCAAGCCCCAAAGAAACTTATGGGAAAATTATCAATAAGCATTCAGAGAAATATCAAAAGAAATGTAATTCCCCTCCCTGTGAGATAAAATACCCACAGAAGATATGTGGCCTATTTAACAACAATCAAATTAATTCCTAGTGATACAATGGATTATTTTCATTCCACTTGACATATCTATTTACCATAAGCAGGGAATGAGAATAAAATCCTTATTGTAAGATTTTGCTTACACATTTCAGAAGACCTCTACAAATACTTTGCATCTCAGAAATGTACTTACATTAGCTCAGAATACATTTCATGTAAACTTTGTTGCTTATAAGCTCAGAAATGTTGACAGAAAAAAATATTTATTAAGGCACGGATTTTACTATCAAAAGGAAACCACCCTGGGAGAATTCAGCTTTCTTTCAGGGTGGAGGGAGCAGACAAACCCTCCATGAAACAGGTGTTGAACAAATGGTAGCAGTGGGTATGAAAGAGAAAATCTATCCCGGTTTCTATTTTATCGTAATTTTATTTTACCCTTTGGGATGCATGAGCCAGTATTGCAGAAAGTCTGAACAATTTAAATGGGAGCAACCACATTTTTATAAGATGTTATCATGCTTTAAAAACATTCTCTCTCTCTATCTCCCTCCCTCCTTCCCTCCCTTCCCCCTCTCTCTCTTTCCTGCAACTCACATACAAATACACTCTTCCTCCAATGTTCTCATGCCATTGTTACAAATGCCTCTCTGCTGAGTGATTGCTGAGTGGATCTGTGGCTTTCTCCTGTGGTGCTGCACAATAGCATTGAGACCCATTGTTGAAAGAGAGAGCCTTAAGCCAGATGGAGTTAATTAAAAATAGGGAGGGACTAAAATGTTGGGGAAAAAAGTAGAAACCATTTTAAAAAGTCCTGGCAGTCAATTAATATTACAACATCAATATATTTCTGATGACAGATCACTTCATTGAAAAAGAGGCAGAGGCAAATGAAAGCTGACTTTTAAAAGACTGGGATTCATATTTGTATTAGGCAAACGATTGAGGATTTGGAGTTGATTTCAGTTGCTAAGAATCATTTCGCAGACTTGCCAGAAAACAAGAGAAATCATCCGAGTCTGAAACGTATTCTATTCCTATTTCTTACTCACCTGGAATCCAGACATTGGAGCCTAAAACATAAGAACTGAAAACAATAAAGGCAAGTATGGAAGAGGAATTGGAAAAGCTGAAACACTTAAGTGTTCATTTACATCTAACATTTGTGCAAGTAATCTTAGATGTTGCATACTGTTGCAGGTATAATGTGACAATTCCCCAAAATATGTGTACTGAGCCCCTAAATTTGAAACAACAGAAGTGCATAGCAGATTTTCAAAATCAGGAATCCTGGCATGTAAGTCAAAGGTTTCAGAGTAATGTTCTAGAAATGGATCAGATCCCAGATAGCTATGAGGATTGGTATAAACTTATTCTGTGGTGGCCAAATTTGCATGGCATGCTAAGTTAGGCCCTACCATTTTTGGAGTACATTTATTCTCTATTTGACAAAAGCTTCTTAGGCAAAGGCAACTTACACATTTATATCTGGATTATCAATTTTTGTTAGCAGAAGCTAGCATGGCTAGGACTAAATGTGTATTCAAGAATGGCAGCCATTTTAAGCAGCTAAAAGTCATGGAGCAGTTTAGGCTAATTCCCATTTATATCTCTTCCTGGTTCAAATCCAACACCCTTTCCTATGTCTCTTTTTTATTTCTTTACTGGCTCACTGATGCAGTTGCATGTTACATTCTTCTGTGGGAAACTCTCCTGACTAATGGAACCTTGACATAACCAGTCTGCCATTAATCTAAATCTCATTTGAGTCATGTTTAGTCATCACACAGAGATTTTCATTTTTTTCTGGTAATATAACAAAGATGGTTTACCATAATTCTTCTAGGATATTATTGGGAGGCAGCATCTCTACCTACAACACAAGCTACACTATATAGCCAGTGATGTCCCATGTCCATACTAGGTCTAATAATGTGTAGCTTTTTTGAGATCATCCCAGGCCATTTAGGTACTGTCCTCTTATGTGTTTTAGATCTGTTGCTGCAGAAATGGCACAGAAGAAATAGTTATCTATTGTTTTCTCCTGTCCACCCTCAACTGCTATCACCTGCAGAGTCTGGTTTCATAGATTTCTTATCATTTGAGGTGGGGTGAGTCATTGGAAACCTGAGAGAAACCCCTATTCCTATTAAGTTGATGCAATTTTTTTTTGAAAATCAAATTATCACAGGTTCTTTGTTTAGCCAGTTAAGGGTAATAAAAATTGAAAATCTCGATAATCCTCGGGTTCTTTCATAAAGAAGTATATTACAAAAAGTTAAAAAGTTGAGTTGGATGAAGGTAGAAAATAACAGTGATGCTGAAGTTCATGAGTTGGCACGGCCAGAGTTTATATAGAATGTGGAAGGAAGTTGAAGATGTTTAAATCAGCTTCCATTTGTGACCATGATGCATCCATACCACCATTAGGAAAGGAAAGCAAGCAAACCATGTCTTTCCTATTTTTGCAAAAGTTCAGGAAATGTAAACATTACAGATAGGTGGAAAAGAAAATGAGAGAGAAATAGAAATTATATTAGCAAAGTTAGGTAACATTTTAGGTGGCATCTTGCTTTCTAAAACAACATTAAACTGAAACTGTCACAACTTAGATATTTTGTGGCCTAGTGAAAACATTGGCCTTAGATAGATTTCAGAATCCATCTAATGGCTAGTATGGCTTATTTTGCTTTTTATAAAAAAGTTGCCATCCACTTTATGGGACAAAAATAATCAGGCAGATAATGACCACAGAAGGTTGCCAAAATGTGACAAGCTGTGAAAATATAGATTCATTTTTTAAAACTCTTAATGTAAATAGAAGTGGGGTAGACAAGATTGTGAAACAACACAAAGGGGTAGGTTAAACAAAGAAAGATGTCTTTCAGTGGAGTGTGTGTGTCTGTTTGCTTAGGGGATTACAGTTATTGACACCTCATCCTCAAGGCATTCCCCTTGTGCAAAGCCAGGCTGAGCTGTTAAATCTATGATACAATAGGATATATGATAGAAATCTAAGTAAGAGCAAATTAGACATCTGCAGTGTATTGTAGGAATCAGTAAAGCCTGAAGGATGCCATGGGCCTTTTTCTATGTAAAGCATTCTGGGCTCTCATTTCAAAGGACTTCCAGAGGGGTAAATATATAGGGATGTAATGTGGCAATGAAATGAACCATCTTCTAGGCAGCCTATTCTTATTCACCAGAGAACCCAAGAAGAATTCAGAATTCTGCTCACAAATCTATCCCAAATATAAAAGACAAATATTTGGAAAAGGCTCAGACATCTCTGCATTTAGAACTAAGTGAGTTCAGAGGAAATAAAATCAAGACAATGGGGTCACTTGGTGGAGCATTGTTGCTGGCGATTGTTACAAGATAATTCATTATATTCTTCCCATGTAGCATTTCTCTCTCTTAGATTAGCCTCTTTGTTGCAATGGATTTAGGATTTCTAAAAAGGAGTGCAGACCAAATCAATTCAAATCAAACTGGATCCAGTGTTGAAGAAGGTCCCTATTAAATTGACCATGACATGGTTTTTCCCCTTATTTTTAAAGACTGTGCAGAGTTTCAAGGAAGGTGGGGAAGCTGTGGCTTCTCTTTGAAGAAATTTGGATTGCCTCACCTTTTCAATACAGGTAGTCCTCAACTTACTACCAAAATTTTCCACTGCTAAGCAAGACAGTTGTTAAGTGAATTTTATCCCATTTTATGACCTTTCTTGCCCTAGTTGTTAAGTGAATCATTGCAGTTGTTAAGTGAATCTGGCTTCCCCATTGTCTTGCTTGTCAGAAGATCACAAAACACATGCCAGTTACCAAGTGTCCAAATTTTGATCATGTGATCATAGGGATACTGCAATGGTTGTAAGTGTGAAAAGTCACTTAAGTCACTTTTTACATTGCCATAACTTTGAATGGTCACTAAAAATGGTTGTAAGTTGAGGAATACATGTATACCTCATTGTAAAGCCTATCAAGAAGGCTCAGCTGATTCCTTCCATTCTGATTGACGAAAGGAGTGAATGCTTTGTTTCTGCTGAAATTAAGGTGTTTTGTTAAAGCAACATTGCTGATTATGTCATATCAAATCAACCTCTAAGTTTTATCAGTGTGGAATAACCTAGTTCTGTCTGAGTGAAATGCCTCACTGAGATAGGTCACTGCTGATCTGTATTACCCTATACTTTTATGTTTGTTTGCTTCTGTATGCAAAGGTCTCTTTTAAAAGAGTTTGTGAAGAATCTAGAAAAGAGGTGGGAGCAGCTCAAGACATGAGCAATTCACAGATGGCAGAGTTCACTACAGTATTACACTGATGATGAACCTTTTAGGCTCTGAGTGTCAAAAATTCAGAAAATGCTTAACTTGACTCTTGGCAGGTCACACTCCTCCTAACAAAAAAGAAACAATTGTTGATCTCCTCCCCATCTTGGCCATCCTGAACAGTGGCATTCAGCAGCAGTGCCAAGTTGGGGATGAAGTTGAAGCCTGGACCTTCAACATTACCCACCAAAATGGCTGCCTTGAATCTTGCTCCAAGTGCATAAGCCTGAGGGAATGTGTGATTCCCTCCACTGGCCAGCATTCCCCTTCAGGCACTGCTCCTTTTCTGTTGTCGGCTCCTCTGGTCTACTTGATGGAACTACCTGAGCATTTCATTCTTGAAGCAGCTTTGGAGAATGCTCTTCCACAGCCTCTGCAGCCTCTGGAATCTGTGCAAGAGCATGCCCATTCTCACAGTTTTTAGAGGCTCTGGAGGCATGACTTCCAGAGGCCACATCCCATTGTTGTATGGCCTCCACAGCCTCTGAAAATTACATGAGAATGGGCCATGCTTTCAAGAATGGCCTGGTTCCAATGAATGCTGGCATGTCATCCAAAATACCATGGCATGCCATCTTTGACATACATGTCATAGGTTCACTATCATTGCAGTAGTAACTTAGCTAATAATTGGCACCTTAGTCCAGCTTTGTTGTCCCTGGGAAGAAAGGCAGAAGGAAATGACCTGAGATCAGCAATTTCTTAGCCAAAAACAGGCAGGTTGACAGGACATTATCTTAAAATAAATAAATTCTGCAACTTCTAATGATATCACTAGCAAGTTACATCAGGATGAACCTTACAATGCAATATTATTTATTCAGTCAATGATTGAAAATTTAAAAGAACATAAGCAGCATGAAGCAAATAGATACAATCATATATCAACAACAATCAACTAGAATGAGCCTTGAAACTGGATGTCCTTTTGCATTGTTCTGATATGTTTGTAAAAATGTTTTTTCATACTTTCTTATACTTTTTCTAACAGACAAGAAAACAAGTGCTCATAAGGTGGAAAGATGGGCAACTCTACCTTTATAATCTTAGATTTGGGGACCCTGGAAATTGTGTAACACAATTTACAAATAGTATAATTGCCATTTTCCACCCTTCTGCATCACTTTCACCAGAGGTTCATTAGTGAACCATGTCAACAAGCTTGCTAACCAGAAAAATAAGCAATTGAGAGATACTGGAATCTTCAAAGCAGCAAAAGCTTACATTTTAAACATTGTTTGAACCTGTTATTTTAAATTTATAGTAGGGTTAGGATAAAGAAAGGTACTTTTTTTCAAAAGTTCAACACAACCTATGTTATGTTTGTCTCTTCATGGGATAATCTGGAGGCTGTCAAGCTTCACTTTTCTCATCCTTGCTAACTCTGCCTTCTAGCAGGCCCATTTAAAAAATATTTTTTTTAAAAAAAAATCATGGTGTTGAAACCTTTGAAGTTATCTGTCTAAAATGTTGCTGGACTAATTTCCTTGAAAGGGTCTTACTGTATGCCTGCAATTTTCATTCCATTCTGCCCCAGAATGAAGCAGCTGCAGGCAATTTTATACTTCCTTGTTATAGTCTATGGTGAAATAGTTTATTTAGTGAAATTTCAGATTAGTTCAAATCTCTTCTTGCCTTTGAACTTCAGATTTGAAGCAAATCTCAACACCTTTATATCTAAAATTCATGCCAAATCTTGGGTGATTTGCACACCCTTTTATATGTATTTTACTTAATATACTACTGTTCATTTTTATTTCTGCAAGAATATACATCTTTGGGGCATTCTTTCTCCTATTGGTGTGTTTGGTTTCTATTTGTTCTGAGAACTGTATTATAAACTTGTGGGGGGGGTTGAATACTAAAGGCCAGTTGTTGTTATTTAATGGTGATTTAGGAAATATAAATTTGGTAAGTTCAAACTTATTAGAATTAAATGGATTTTTCTTCCAACCTTATTTATAACTTCTTCAGGATAGATTTTTTTAAAACAAACAAACAAAATGTAATTAAATATGTTTGCCCATGTACTTATATCTACGGTATCTGCAACTATACTACTTAAGTATAAATAGCATCAGCGTGGATGTAACACAATGTAACAGAATAAAAGAGTTGGAAGGGGACTTGGAGATCTTAGAACATAGAATAATAGGATTGGAAGGGACCTTGGAAGTCTTCTAGATCAACTCCCTGCCTATGGCAGGAGATGCTATACTATTTCAAACTTCCTTTGGGCTTGATACACATGATCATAGAAAGAATAACAGAATAACAAAACAGAATAATAGCATTGCAAGGGACACCAAAGGTCTTCCAGTCCAACCCTCTACCCAAGCAGGAGACCCTTTATCATTCCAGACAAATGACTGTCCAACCTCTTCTTAAAAACCTCTAGTGATGGGGCACCCACAACTTCTGGAGGCAAGTTGTTCCACCAATTAATTGTTCTAGTTGTCATAAAATGTCTCTTTAGATCTAGGTTGGATTACGAAGAGACATTAGTCACCTTCTCTATAATTGCTTTAAAAAAAATATCAATCTCCAAGAAAGCATTATTTGATTTTTGCTGACATTTGGGGTGGGGAGAGAACAATTGACTACAGGCAGCAAACCAGATTAATTTTTATTATTATTTCTGTTGGAATGAAGTCCTATCCCCGGGAATCTGAAAGAGGCCAAGAAACAGAATGTCTGAAATCTGCAAGAGTTTACCTGAAGTGCCTTTGAAAACAATTCAAGAATCACATCCCTGGTATAAAGACAGCAGAATGTATAGTATAGAAGCAACTCCCAGCTGACAGAAATATTAAATCGAAGTGTATGATTTTGTATGGCAAGAAATTGGCCAAGGGGGAAATATCACTTTGGTATCTTTGGTGCATTATAATAAACTTGTCAGATAGATAAGTTCTCTGTTTTCCCAGGAGATATGCATTCTGTAAAATTTAATGCATTTTTTATTAACTATTACATATGTCTCTACTTTTCCAAGATCTACTTTTCCCCTATACTGATAGAATTGCAGATTTGATAATATGAATATGTGCTCTGTATTGTTTATTAGGTATGAAATTTATTCCTTGACATTAATGTTGTAGCTATGAACGTAATCAGGGTTATTGATAGACTTCTTCTTAAGAGTTTATATTTGGGAGTCTTTAGTCCTTCTTTTATTACTACCTCATGTTGTGGTGGTCATTGTGTTCATGTAATGGTCTGTCCCATAATCTGAACTATTTTGTGTCAACAATGTTTCCATATAGATAAGCATTCATGTTATGATTCAGGTGTCTGGAGTTCATGATAACTGAAGGCTAGTTTAGCAAAATAGGAGACAATTTCAAGAATGTTTTACAAGGTGACCCTATTGCAGAAAGTGGCCATTTTAATCACTAATTTGTAATTTGAGGTTTTTTAGAATGTGGTGGGCAGCTCCTAAAAATCATATCAAATGGACTTATGGAAATAATAAAATGTAGTATTTGAAGGTATTTCATTGCCTAATCCTACTTTAGATCCATACAGTACTATATAAAATATATATATACCCATTGCTGATGATCATAAAAGTTATAGAAACCTTACATTACAGTTAGTTTCACTATTGGTTGATATGTAAACACATTTTCATTTTTACTTTATTTTGTAAAAGGAAATAAGTTTCAGGATAAATTGCATAATATAATAATAAATTATATGTTTTTGAGCATGTCTACTATATTTGTCTTTAGCAATAGTAAACAGTCCATAGAATCAGGATTTAAAGATCTTGATTCTTCCACCAAAACTTTTGTCAAAACTTCCACCAAAACATTTTCCATTCTAGAATAATAATTGTGTATAATATGTTGTATGACTAGCAAGCATAGTTATTCACACTTTAAAAGTGACAAAGGAAGATAAAATGGATATAAATCATAAAACTACAGAATGATTCAGTAAGGTTCCTTTGATCTCCTTGTAAGTATTCAAAGTACAGTTGGTAATTTTCATTACCATAATGGACTTCTGGATACATCTGATAGCTGGTCAACAGCAAAATAAATTAATCCACAATACAAAATAAACTGGCATGAATGAAATGTTCATTCACATTTCATAATCTCATATTCCAGAATATTATTGAATCATAGCTTCTTACTGATTTTAGGGATAGAGTACAAAATCAATTTATTTCATTGATCTAATAGCTTCATACTGGGATTACTGCAATATATCCTACATAAAAATACTCATGAGGATGATCCAGAAGTCGACTAGGTGGGGTGCTTAAAAAGGATCACACATTATCAATCCTGAGAGAGCTGCAGTGTTTGCCTATGTGCTAATAGGTACAATTTAAGGTGTTGACATGATAGGTTTTTTTCCAGCTGCCCATGCACTAAAATGAGTTAGGTGGGCCTAACTCTTGCTTTCACTAATGAGTTTAGTTCATATGAGGATGATAGAAGTCCTTCTTGATAACAATGCTTCAGTTATGAAACTTTCTCCTGAGGGAAGATGAGCTGATAGGGTTTTACTGACAACTAAACACATGTGTGTCCTTCCAGTCATAGATTAACACCTGCCAGGATCAGATTGTCCTAATTTGGGTAAAATAATTTGCATTTTTATTGCTTTTAGGATTGCTTTTAGTGATTAGTGATTTTTTTAAACCTCCTTTTATATATTCTTTTGGGTGCCTTTGGAAGAAAAAAAACCCTACACAAGAGAAATAAATAGTTTTGGTTTAAGACCGGACAACCCCATGTTTAAATCCAACATTAGTAATTGAAGCTTACCATATTTCTTTGAGTTAATTACTCTCTGTATGCCATCCTGTCTCATAGGATTGTTGTGGAGAAATGGGATTTTACCTACATAAATTGGAGGCAAGACAGTATGTAAATCTAATATATCAATAAATAAGCCTGTTCTATAATGTTGGTAATAATCATCAAATATTGTGCATGCATTATGAAGGGCAGAATAAAATTATAGCTGAATTGATGACTTGCTGCTTCAACATGACTTGAAGAAGAATATTTTAGCTCATTAATTTTATTGACCTGAATGATAAGTATTAATCTAGGGAGCCTTTTTAACTATGGTGGTTGGGGAAAAGTTCCACCTCAGCTACTCTTACGGCTATTGCTTATATCACTTTTTCATATCAGAATTAGCTTTAATGTCTCTCTTTCCTGGTAAGATAAGAGTTAATGCACATTCAGCAGTATCTGCTCAGAGCATGTGAGAAAACCCCCAAGGAGTATACATTTTTGATCCCTCTTTCATAAGTAGGATTAACAATTTGTCTTTGACAAATCTGGTGTAAAAATGTTAACTGGGCAGATTGGACAGCAAGCTACAGTTTTACAGTAGCAAAAAAAAAATACATTGCACAAAAATTACAAGAACAGTACTGCTTTCTTTAAAAAAGAAACTGAAGGGTGTACTTCTCTACAAAAATTTGGCAGTAGTGGCAAAAAATTGGCAGTGGTAATATAAAGCTTCCATTTCTTAGCTCATGAGACTTTTAAATAAGAAGCAATTATTGTAATCACAAATGAAATGCAGGTAACGGGATTTAGAAATCTGTGAAAGGCTAAAGTTCCAAATGATTTCCTATCAGAATTTCAAGGCTCTACAGCATTAGCTCCAAAGTTAAACAAATGAGACAATTTGCTCTTTGGAGTTAAAAGGCTATCGGGGAAGACTACAGGAAAGAAAAAAAGAAAAAGGGCCAAGATTTCCTGATCAAACTTTTTTCAGAATGAAACATCATAGCCAAATGAAGCTATTGAGGATAAAATATTATTTGTAAATAGTAAAAAGCAAGGGGTGAACAACAAAGCAAAACAATTTGGAGAGGAAAAAAGCTACACTGATAAAATAACACATCTGAGCCAACCCTGTTTTAGCCTAGAGGATTGCGAAAAACTGCTGTTTCTATGATTCACTAGGCAACCTGTGTCCTCATAGGTTATTTTTTTTCAGAGGTTTGTCTTAACTAAACAGAGAAACAGAATGAACACAGATGGGCAAAAAAGCAGTGGGAGAGGGAACAACTTGCAAAATGCTGCCAGCTTCCCTAGTGAGTTTCCTTGTGGGAAGCTGGCAAGGAGCATCAGAAATCTTTCTTCTTTCCTTTTCTCACTCCCTCCATGTACCTCCCTATCTTTGTCCTTCCTATGCTTCATTCCACAGTGCCTTCTTGCCTTCCTCTCTCTCCCTCTCCCTCTCCATCTCCCTCTCTTTTCATCCCTCTCTCCCTCTCTTCCTTGCATATTTATAGCCTTGGGCTGGCCCATGCGTAAATATCTTACCTTTTAATGTAGAATCATATTTCCATCAATAAATAACTTTGACTGGCACCTCTACTTCACTTACTGTAAATCCAAGAAAAGGCATCAGAGGGAGCTTCTCAATTAGTCTGTTTCATTAATAATAGCCTTTTCATTATTGTTAAAAGGGAATCCTGCCACTCACTCACTCACACACACATATAAACACAAAGTATGAGAGAAATTGTTCTTATATATTCTTTATCTGCAAATGTAAAAGTCTCATTTCATTGCAGCTTTTTAACTGATATTTATGCTACATTTGAGATGTGTGTCAAAACTAGATTGAAAAGCATTATAACAGATATGTGCAGAGTTTTTTTAGACTGAAGGCCCCATCTGGCCTTTCAGTGAACACCCAGCAAAGTGAATCATCAGAAAGGAAACTTGATTTCTCTCGCCCAGTTGTTTCTTTATTCACTTCTGGATTGCTGCTTGGCCACTTAAATATACATTTTTTAAACTGCTGCCACATGACATCCTGGGAATGAGCAAATGGCTCAGCAGATGAAAATGGAACTGGAAAAAGTGATTGTACCACTGTGATTGCCACCATTTTGAGAGTTTAGCCTTTGTCGCTCTGCAAAAGACTTTAGCAGGTCATTCTGCTAAATTCACCTCAGAGAATGAGTTGAATATTGGCAGAGGCAACTAGAGAAAGGTGAGTGATGGCAACAATGATACTTTTCAAAGTGTGACAAGTCCATGGGGTTGCTAATTATAAAAATCTTAACCTTTCACCAGCTTCATGTCTTTCTCTCCTTCCTGCAGCTTTCGTTTGCTGTGAGAATGAGTAAAAACATGCACTAATCATGATTTTCAGCCAATTGCTATTCCTAGGAAAGTGTTTTCCACATTCTTACACTAGGCGCTCATCTCCAATTATTTTAACATGTTATCAATTTGCACAAGAGGCACCTATCCCCTCTTTACACCTTATGTTTTTGCCAAGAAGCCTTAAATGGTTAAAAAAAGTCAAAGAATCCATACATGGTCAATGAAAGCTTTATCTTTGTCATCAAATGCTGGTGCATATGTTTTGCTACCTAGTAGAGAGCCAATGTGTCCAACTCTGATAGGCCTTTTGAGAAATTCTCCAAACTCATCTGGCTCTTCCCACAGAGGAGTAGCTCTGTTTTTCATTATTTTTATGGGATGATATCTGGTTTTATGGACCAGATAATTATTTTCTTTCTCATGCTTCTACCATATTTGTAGAGCAGAATCTTTCAGTGACCGTTTGTTCAAAACTATACAAGAAAACAGCAGAAAAAAAGGACTGAACAGGGCAGAGATTTGGACATTTTCTTACTGGATTTTTTTTCTGCTGCTTTTAAATGCAATTATACTCATATGTTTAGCAAATGGTGCTTGTTCTTAAATGAAGACAAAGAGAAAATGAGGTTTCCATCTGTGACTTAGGGATCTTTCCCCCCATATTGATGCTAGGTATGTTTTCTGAATGTCTTTCTAACTGTTTTTCTTATAAAACTACCCCATTATTCAACAGCTGCCTAAGGCAGAAGAATTTTGGTATCATGATGTGTCTCCAAATTGTTATTATAATTGTATATTTACCTCTAGAGACAGGAAAAACTGCTTGCGGGCTTTCTGTTTTTAATGCTAAAATAATTGGGTTGGCCTTAAATATTAGGTTACATAAGTGGTGGAATGATGCTTCACTTCATTTGCTGCTTCACCTAGAGGGAGCAAAATATCTTCAACCATGTTTCCACAGTCTGCATCCATAGTATGAACAATACTGTACTTATTTATCCCTGATCCATGGATAAATACTTCTTCAGGATAAACCAGACTAAATGCTTTTTCAGTCCTACACTTCAGTCTTTAACACTAGTGAGCTCTGTAGCTGAGAAAAATCTATGTATACTTTGTTGTAGGTATATAACAATATACAATAACAATATATAAGTATGTTTTGAGACACTGCTTCCCTCACTTGCAGCATACAGCAAGCACCTTGTACATGATAGTAACTTGTATCACAGTGTCATACCGTGTCATAAGGAAGAAAGAAAAAGGAAATGAACATGAACATTATAAACAATTTTTGAGGAAAATGATTTCACCCTATTCAGAAACCAAATAGGGGAAAATCATTTGCTTCAAAATTTGTTTGTAAAACATGTTAGCTGAATCTTACATCTTTGTTGTCCGTTGCATTTCCTTCCTTTAACCCAGTGTTTCTCAACCTTGACAATTTTAAGGCATGTGGACTTCAACTCCCAGAATTCCACAGCCAGCGGTTTAAATACAATATTTTAGTACTGTATTTTAAAGATACCCTATTAAAAATATGATAGGTTCTTTTTTTAAAACATTTCCTATAGAAAATGCAAATGACTATAATCTCTGCATATTTTAATTTGTTGCTGAGAATGTGCTAATTGTGTTTGTGGCTCAAACAGTTTCCTGCCCAATGCTGAGACAGATGTGTATAGGACATTTATAACATTGGCTGAACAATAATGTTGACAGATTATATATGGTCACTGTGTCAGACTGGATTGTTTAAATAAGTTTACAATCCTTGGAGTCTTATCATGTGTAAACAGCTAGCTTTTTGGATGATGAAACTGTTGTTAGCTGGGATTTAACAAGGCTGTAGGGTACACAATGTGATATTGTAGAAAAATATACCTGATTAATCTGCCTCAACCACTGGCAAGTACTCTATCATTAAAAAAAACACTGGCATACTTGTACTATTCTATAAAGGTTAAATAATGATATACAGGTGTTAAATTAAGGTTTATTGAGTTACTGTACATCAGAAGAATAATAAAGGTCCCATAGGAAATCACCAAATGGAATGAGAATCTGTTCAGGAACTGATGTTTGGCAGATACACCATCACAACAGAACTCATCTCAATGATAATTTAGGATGTCTGCTGCAAGGTTAACAAATGCCATGTGGAACCTCCTATGCAAACTTGCTTTTCAGAAAGAGCTTCAGTTCTCATTCTTTTGTGTGATCTGAGTCCCCAGAACTATACCTCATACGAGACAAAAATGATACAATGTGGTGGAGAAGGAATGAACAAATTTCTCATTGTGAATTGTTGCTAATTAGGACTTTTGACAACTCTGACACTTTTAATTGTTTGGGCTTCATATTAATTTGTGTGCGCAAAGTGGGCTCATCTGAAAAATTGTTTTTGCCTTTCTTTTCTTCAATTCCAGAGCTGTGTCAGTTTCTTATCATCCTAAATTTTGCTATCTTCATAATGTGTCCTTATAGCACAACAAAGGAGAATTGTGGTTGTGCTGCTGTTAGGACAATGTAAAAATGAAGAAGCCCTGGAATATACAAGTTGCAATCCTAGAATATGTATATGTGTGGGTCGTGTGAGTGGGTGGAAGAGAGAGAGAGAGAGAGAGAGAGAGAGAGAGAGAGAGAGAGAGAGAGAGAGAGAGAGAGAGAGAGAGAGAGAGAGATACATACATGTGTGTGTGTGTGTGTGTGTGTGTGTGTGTGTGTAGGTCTTTGGTTATTCGGGTTTTCTCCCGCGTAAAATTGGAAGTATGTTGGTGACATTTCGACGAAGTCCCATTCGTCATCTTCAGGTTTTTGCTTTCGGCTTCGTGCTCCTTTTATCTTGCTGATAAAAGGCACCACAGACAGGATCAGCAAGATCCTCCACAAACATAACATCAAGACAGCATTCTGCACAAACAGAAAAATATCCACCATTCTAAGAAACCCTAAAGACAAAATTGAGTTAGAAAATCAAGGAGTAAATGAAATCTCATGTACTGCTTGCCCCACCACATACATCGGACAAACCAACAGAAGAATAAGTGCACGCATTGAAGAACACAAAAACTCAGCCAAAAAAGAGGAACCAACTTCTTCCCTGGTCCAACACCTTAAAGCCACAGGACATGAAATTGACTTCAAAAAGACCAGAACTATCACCAAAACTGAACACTTTAATAACAGAATAATCAGAGAAGCCATCGAGATAGAAAAACGCCCACACAGTATGAACAAACGAGATGATACCTCCCGCCTACCAGCCATTTGGAGACCCGCCCTTATTGACAAACAAATCCTAACACAAAGAATGACACCAGACCCACACTCACAAAAACCACACAGGATGTCACCACCACACATCCACGCAAAAAAACAAACCCAAACCCACACCTATGATGAGGCACAACACAAACCAGAAACCAGACCACAGCTGCATCATTAGCCACTTTAAACCCCTCCAATCCATACATGAAGCAAACTGACATCCACCATGAAGATGAGGCACGACCACAAACGCGAAGCCAAACACCTATGCAGCTCACCATCTCTAATCCCCCTGCTACTTAGACTAACCTGAGCACAACAAAACCCCCACCCAAACAGGACACTCCCCCATCCAATCAGAGCACAGCCAACCCCCCATCCAATCAGAACACAGCCAAGCTCCCAGCCAATCAGTTCAAACCCCCACTGGCAGTTGAAAGGAAGAAACAGCTATGATCACACATTGCTCCTAGAAGCACGAAGCTGAAAGCAGCAGCCTGAAGATGACGAATGGGACTTCATCGAAACGTCGCCAAGACACTTCCAATTTTACGCAGGAGAAAACCCGAATAACCAAAGACCTACACACACACACACACACACACACACACACACACACACACACACACATACACACACAACAAAGGAATGTTAACCTACAAGATGATTATCATTAATCAGTTGACTTATCAACCACCAGGGACAAGAAGGAGTCAGAGGTTTTTATATTGCCTTTAGCCATCTAGTTGTTGCCTAGATTAATGTAGTTATTGGGTTTGAAAAAGGGATTTTGCTTGTTTCTCTACCTTTTCAAATACAGTGAAGAAAGTGATTACCAAAGCTGGCTTTCTAAACTCTGTGTTCAATAGAAACCACAGTGATGTCACTGGTATTTCCTCATACATGGATACAGTGTCAGAGATATATCCAACCTTTACGCAAGTTGCAAGCCCTTGAAAATGCATTTAATCAATAAATTGTTCATTTCCTTGCATCTTTATTATCTATCTGAAAACCACCACCCCATCTGTATGATATTTGCTTTTTCAAGATATCTGTATTCTTAAATGCATGTGGGTGCTTCTAAACTATAAGAATTAGCTGCTTCTTTGAGGCTATAGTTAAGACATCAGTATATACATTTTACAGTACTTGGGAAAGACAGAAGGAGAGTGGTACTGGGGAATCTCTGTTTTAAGAACTCAGCATTATCCTATCAATACATTTTATCAATAGGTTCTGTTTAATGATGGGGAGAAATTGATTTGGTTTGTGTTGCTATGCCAAATTATCTGTTTTCATATTTTGAATCAATATGTAAAGCAAAATGTACTAACATTTCTACTTTCACATTTGTTTTTCTCCAATGTATAAAATGCATATATTATGAGAAAAAGCACATAGTGGTGATATATTAGTAAAAATAGCATATGAAAGCTTTCTCTTAGACAAATGTTTTTACAGAATGGTTATATTAATGAAAATTGCATATAGAAATAGGTAGATGAGGAGAAATATATACAAAAAAGTGTAAATGTTGTTATAAAAACTTTATAGCATAAAACAGATAAAGCAAGCAAAATGAGGAATCAAGACAAACTGAAATAAACAGCACTATCAGCTCATCCATCTCTAGACTTGAAAACCCGAGTCTCTTTTAAAAAATCCACAATAAACCTTAAACCTTCAGTTTAAGATGATAGCATTAAGCTCATTCCAATTTCCTCTTGTTCTTCAAAAAGTCAGCAAATTGGAAATTAATCACTTAAGTACCACACAAAGCTGTAAAGACTTTGTTGTGCCTTGTATGATATTACAAATTGATGAGTGATGTTCCCTTCACACACATTTGGTGAAGTTCAGTCTAGGGAAGGATCTGTCCAATCAGAAACCAGAAAGGTACAAGATATAGGAGAAAGACTAGCAGAACCTGGGAGCTGAGTTAAAAGAGGGATCAGCCTAATATCCCTATATTGCTGCAAGTGGACCTGGTCATAGGAATATATAGGGAGCCTAGGCTGATCTGTCTTTTAACTCTGCCCCCAGGTTCTGCCACTCTTCGTTCTACACAAGCACGTGAATTCTTTCATAAAGATATCCTTGAAGAAAGTGGAATTAAAAAATCCAATGACAATAATTCTGAAAAAAGGAACCCTGAGAAACAAGCTATATGGATTTCTGCCTGATTTATATTGACCCAATGCTCACTCTAAACAGTATGCTCGCTATTATACTATTTGTATAATACAACATTAGAAATATATCATCCCTGTATAAGACTAAGAATAATAATTATAATATGCAGGCATATATCTATTGTATATACTGGGAGAGCACACAATAGAAGAATTATAAGGAAAAAAGCAAAGTAAAAAAAAACCTTTGGCAGGGAGTTTTCAAAAGGCAACTGGACTTTCTGTCTTCAGAACTGAAGAAACTTCTTGGATGAGAAGTGAAATGTTTTCAAGAAATAAACTGAGAAAGTCCAGTCTTTTGAAAATCACCTTTGGGATAACCATGGCCTTGATGATTGAGAATCTCCATAGATTCTGTCAGGAAGAAAAATATAAGCAGATGGAAGATAGAAGGCTATATATAAACAAATAAATGGAAAAAAAAGACTGAATATGGGGGTTGTGCCATCAGAGGTAGCTTTTCCTTTCCCCATTTTATCCTCTTGGCATGAGTACAGAAGAAAAAAGGCCCAAAACATAAAGAAAGGAAAAGAATCTAAGTAATTCTTCTGCACTAGTAGGACTTGGTAACCCTTGGGATTTGTTCTTTCCCATACTTTCTCTTTTGCTCTGCTCTACACCTCCAAAGTCAAATGTATAGATGAAGTCTTGGCTGGTCCTTTGGAATCTAAGATGTGTATAGGCATGATCCAGTAGAAGCACAAATTATGAACCCTGACATTTCTCCATCCTGATGTGAATAGCATGGAACATCCATTCCAGGTTCAGAATGAAAATGTCTTGGATTTTATTGCTGAAATTACAAAATCACATCATTTGGGAAGGGATTGAATTAACAGCAAAAACCTTCAACATGTTAATTTCTGACCATTACAATAACAGCTCATGACTAAAAGGTAACTTGAAAGTTTAGTAACCATTTAAATGACCCATAGTATAAGTCAGTGTCTCTTCTCCTTTTCCAAATTTGATTGTCAACCAGAGTGAGGGAAAATAATTATACAATTTATGCATAATAAGGGATAATATGATTGGTCCCTTCAAAATATCTATATGGGAGCAAGGCTAAGAATTTTGATATCTTTTTTCACTGGGAAAGATATAACCTGTAATTAACCAGCTCACTACAATCAAGGCAATATTGGACATTACATTCTTTGTCAGAATACTAAATAGTAGTTCATAGAAGTCAACATTTATATAATTTATTCCTAGTAAGTTAGCACAAAGATAATGGCTTGGTTTTGATCATCAAAAAATCTGATGAACATTAGAAAAATTCTGTTTGATCAAGCATCCTCCTAATTTAATATCGTGATTTTCATGGAGCTCAAAAACATACCCTTTGGTAAACCACCAGAAGAAATTAAAGACTTTGGTCCCACTTGCTATTTCCTGCTTTGGATTGTTGCAACTGCTATTGTCTGACATAGTCCTTATGGACATTCCTTTTAGCCACAATGACATAGATAGTTCTATCCCCATGGATTTGATTAATCCCCTCTAAGTCCTTCTAAACTGGTAGCTGCCACTACATCTTGTGGTCACACATTTCCTAATTAACTCTGTATGCTCTAGAAATAAGTGCTTCTCCACTGAAGGCTAAACGGTAATTTGAAACAAAGACTGTATTTTAATGACTATGATATAAAATAATACCATTTGTTTTAAATATGGACAATCAATATGGAATCTTCCTCTATTAAAACTTCTCCTATTCAGGACATTCTATTGCTGGCTTAATGAGTGATGATGCACTGATTTATGTTAACTTCTTTTAAAAATAAGGTAGACATGTAGGAAAAATAAAGTTTAATGAGATAAATCACCATCATTGATGCACTGGCCTTTTCTCATAATTTTTAAACTCCTGTTTATAGACTTGCCAGATGCACTAATATATTCTAGTTCCTAAGAACAAGATAGTCCATACTTTCCCTTATTGACCCTATCTGGATGCTTTTTTAGTTGTCATTATCTTCTAGGAAAAATAACGAAGTTGATGTCAGCATTGATATGTTGTGGCATGTTTTAGTCTTCACTCATTGCCTTAAGGCTAAGCAAATGGCTTTATTCTTGCCATTTTCTTTTCTGTGCTGAATGACATTTCAGTGGGACTTTAGTCTATTTTTACTGATGGTTTTCTTTCAACACATGGGGGTGCAGTGAGAAATATTGTAGAAATTGACTTCAGCTTCTTTTTTAATAGTTTTGTTTTCCAAGATGAATTAACCTATTCTAATTCTTTACTTGGTTTAACACCAAGTGTTATTATGCTGCATTGTTCAATTTTACAAGTCCTTTAACACTGCAGAATTTTCCCCTTCAATAGCTGCAGTATTTCATGTATATTGTATATGCCCATAAGTTTAAATCTCTCTATGTGTGTATGTGTCTCTTCTGTGTCTCTCTCGCTCTGTCACTCACTCACTCACTAACTCAGTCTCCCTCTCTCTCACATACATACAAATAGAATTAAAAATGTCTTGGAGATTTTCCATTGTGGAAAGGTGCAATTGTATCTAACATATTTTTCCTTCAACTCAGTTACCCAAAAAATATATTGAGTTTGGATCAATTGATAACTGATTATTTTTTAACATGTGCTGTCTTGAAAAATGAATATCATCTATCTGAAGTTACACAATGGCAATATTTACAGCTAAAACAATTATTAACAACATTGTTTGGACCAGCAGCATTTTTAGCAACTGAAAACCCTAAGATATTAGAACTACTAGTTAAACCTTTTAAATCTAAAAAACACACACTTCTATTGGTTTTTATAGATATTTGTTATCAATAAATCAATCTGACATATAGACATTAAAAGATGGGTAGAATAAAGAATTAGAACTTTCTTTCTTGCTTAGACAATGGTAAATGTTTTATTTTTTATAGCTAGAGTGTCAATGGGCCCTGAACTATGAATTATACAATAAAAAATATATTTAGAATTTATTGGACTCCACTATATCTGTATTGAAAAGGATTGGCTAGAAGTGCATTTTGTTGGAGATGTAATAAAGACAATGCTTCTTTAAAACATATATTTTTACAATGTCCTATACTTCTTAACTTTTGAGAAAAAAAGTTGTGGACTATATAAATATGATGTGCAACAAAAGCTAAAATTTTCAGAAGATAATATTTTCTTGAATTACATACTTAGTACAATTTAACAACTGAACAACAAAAATGGATTTTCTGTGCCCTTAGTATGGCTAAAAGACTGATATTACAACATTGAAAAGATAAATGTATGGACTCTTTTAGTCAATGGTTTGAAGACTTGATTATGCTTGCTATAGAGTGTCTATAGAACGTAGACCTTGTATGAAGAAATATAATGAAATATGGGAGTCATTAATACAAAATACAGAAGGTTAAAAAGCATAATAGTTATATAAATGTGTTACAAATATACTTGTATGCAGTGCTTTTTTTGTAAAAAAAAAAAAAAAGGTGCCGGAACTCACACATGTCCTACAACCTGCCTTGCCTACCCTACAAGGTTCCATCCAAAAAAAGGTGCCGGAACTCCATTCTGGGCATTCTATGTCAAAAAAAGCCCTGCTTATATGCTCACACACACACTTGCATAATGTTTGCATTAGAAAATTCTGTACATTATGTAATTGTTTACTGTAATGAAATATACTTTTCTTTTAATTTTTTCTGTTATAACTTCTTCAATTATTTTAAGCATTTGTTATATCTTTTTGATAATGTATTAATTTTTGTGTTTTGTTCCTTTTTTTCTTTTGTGACATTATTTTAAAAGCAATACAAAATTTACCTATACAACATATAAAAAAAATCAGTCCCCCCCCAAAGTTAAATAATTTCTTAAATTGAAAAAGTCTACAGAACTCTAATAAAGGAGATATTTGTGATGATGTGGCTTTTAAAAACTGCTCATCCTTCCTTGGGTATGGGTAGTAGTTCCAGTACATACAATATTTGTACAATACAATATCCAGTATGTACAGTATTCCAGTATGTACAATAATTATCCTTATAGTAGAATCTTAAACTCTTGGGTTCTATATTGAATATGGCGAGTAACCAATACTAAATCTTCTGGACAGTTTTTGCAGACTATGGTTCTGGATTCCTCCTAGACCTTTTACCCTGTAATGAAGGTTTCTTTTGTAATGACTGCTTGCTTCCTGCATTCTGGTTTCTTTCCATGTACTTTGTCCTTCAACAATTACTTTAGCTTCTCTAGTTTCATTCCCCCAAAGGAGAGTCCTTTGCTAATTTTGATAGCTACCGTAGCTGCAGTTCACCATGACTGCTTCCACTTCATATAATAGGAGGTCCCCAATCATGTACGGCTACAACTACTAATGCAGATCCTAAGAAAATTCTGAGAAAGAAAGGCTGGTAGTCCCATTTACTCCATGAGAGATGTCGAGGGGCACTATATTAGGTTCTGTTTCTGTGGCTACCAGAGTTCACCATAAAGTGCCCTTGAAAGCTATTTTCCAGAATACAGAAACCAACTGTCTATGGCTGCAACAAGGTCACTGGCTTTGTTTTCACAGGATACAAATGGTTTTTTACAATTCTGAGAGGCCTGGATGTAAGTTGAATACTTTCTTTTGAGCACATGTTATGATAGTATCCTTTTATTCTTGGTTTGAAGGAAGACTTCTGTGTTCAAAACTGTCTATTTTGACATTAAAAATATACCTGTGTTAATTGTTACTTTTTTCAGTGAGTGAAAGCATCTGATTGACCTTATGTGGGCTCAGAGAATTAAGCAGAATTGAGCTTGATTAATACGTGGATGAGAGATCTCCAGAAAATACCAGACTTATATACTAGAATAGGAAATCAAATTCTGGAAAAAGACAGTAAAGTATTGAGAAAACAGAGTTCTGTTGTGTACAGGAAGGCACCAGGAGTTGAGCTCAATCTGAAGGAGACTTTATTTTAAAATGTTATTATTAAAAACATCAGAGTTTGGTTTCAGGGTTGTGAAAAACATCCCCAAATTGAAATGTGTGAGAGATGGTGTCTACTGGAGAAGCTGGTGTGATGGAGTACAGTGAAGCAGCATTTTCCTGGGATGTCAGAAGCCCATTTCAGAAAGTGGGGAGGGGGCTAAGATAAAAGGTAGCCCAGCCCTGAACTGGATAGGAGACAGAGGGAGAGAATAAAGATAGCCACTCCCTAGAGTTACCCAGGGTATATCCATTAGGATGAGAGTAGTATGGTTTTAGTCTGGTAATATTATACTATATGTGAGCAAATAAAGAACTGAACTCTGGTGAATTGTTCTACATCATTATTGGGCTTAGACTGAAAAAAATATTTCATAATCAAAGTGGATTCTTCCAATTTCCTGGATGTATTTTTTTTTTTTTTTGTTATTCTCAGCAACCCATGGAAATGGGTTGAAATTTGAAACAATTTTTCAAGTTTGGGGAAAATGCTTTTGCTTGAAACAGGATTTTTTTCAGATTTTGAACACTTCTAGTAAGATCAATCTTTTGTGATGTAGAAAATACCAATTCAAAGATGTTTTGAATTTGAAACATTTGGCACACCACTAGCGACACTTACAAAACATGCTACTTCAGAAAAAGAGGTCCTTATTTCCATGTTTGAACAGTAATACAAATATATGAAAAAAATAATCATAGTAACAGAGTATTTTTAATCCACAGGGCATCATCATGAATGGCACATGCCAAACTTCTTTTACATTGAAACTGTGAGGTGCAAACAATCAGAGCCACTCTGAATAGGTCCAAATAGATATTTTATTGCTGGCCACCTATATTACAAGAATCTCATCAGACTGTCTGCCTTTTCTTATGAAACAGCAGATATAAATCTAAGGGTTTGACCTCAGATATTTCCTCTCCCAAACGAACTCCAATTCCAACCAAGTTGGGATATCTGTTCACTTGCCCTAGAGGGGGGCCCTCTCCTTCAGATGGTAATTCTACCACATAATATTTTGCATTGGGTCATCTATTTACTTATTCTTCCCCTTTTCTCTGTTCTTGTCTCCCGGTTAGCTAGCATTTCATTCCAGTGTTAATTTGATAGGGTTGAACTCTCCTAAATAATGCTGGTGAGCATCAGTGTGTTCATTTGTCTGCCTAACTGACCTATTTCTTTTGGACCTGCTATGCACCACAAAAATTGGCAGCCTACCTCTATAGTAACCATAGACCTTACAACTTATTCTCAAAAGAGATTGGCCCATCAGCTTTAAAGTTGTGGATTTTGAAGGTAAAATACAGTACAAGCTTTTCCAGATTTTTAGAAGAACAAGATAGCAATAACACTTAGACTTATATACTGCTTCATAGTGCTTTACAGTCCTCTCTAAGCAATTTACAGAGTCAGCATGTTGCCCCCAACAATCTGGGTCCTCATTTTACAGACCTTGGAAGAATGGAAGGCTGAGCCAACCTTGAGCCAGTCAGAGTCGAACTGCTGGCAGTCAGCAGAATTAGCCTGCAATACTGCATTCTAACCATTGCACCACCAGATAAGGAAGCCTCCACTCTATGCTTTGGCTTGTAGAGGTGAGTAATTATAAGGCTTGTAGTTCAGTTACATCAAAAGGTAACTGCACTTTCAAGCAAACAGCAATTCTCTTGTATGTGCTAAAATTACTTAGTTCAGGGCATAATAACATACATGTTCAAAACAGGGAGAGAATTTGGTGATCTTTATCAGTGTTTAATAGTTTTTAAATTTAATGTGTGAGGTTTTGAAAGAGGCCAAAATCAGTTGCTGATACTGCTTGTCAAGAAATTTAGAATAGTCAAAATTTGACTTATAGTAAAGGTGGCAACTAGGTAAGAAATAAGTTTTGTGTCATGATCTGGGTTTAAAGAGAAAAGATTATTTGCAGTATGTGTGGGGGCAATGCGAATGCAGCATCTATCAACAACTGTTAAACCAAACTCTTCTTTTCCTTGGGATTCTATAACCAATGTTATGTCATCTAGGAAAAAGACATGGCTGTTTAAAGAGTTGCTGATAAGTAAATATTACTGAGCATCTCCATATGTTCTGAAATACCATTCTTATAGGATGAAAATTATTTAAACTGAGGGAAGGGAGCTACTGCTTTTTGTGAGTAAAAGACAGTCTCTTCTGAGTTTAACTCAACTCCTGGTGAGTTCAGGAAAGTCAAGTAAGTACTATTACCCGGCCAGATTGGGTGATGTATGTGAGATATATTGATAAAGTCCAGATTAAAAAACTAGTATAAATCAAAAAGAAAATTGTTGTTATTGTTAAATAAACCTTTTATTGTCAGTTCTCCTGCTGTCCTACACTTTACAAAACCTGGGCTTATTTCCTAAAGCTGCACAGTTATTTTCTGACAGGATTTGTAAATATTTAAAGTTCCTTCCTTAGTTAATACTTCTGTTCAGGTTAGTTGAAAGATATTTTACAGTTCTGTGAATAAAATGCTAACGTTTTACTCTCTCTTCCATCCTCGTATCCGAGATATGCTGAATCACAAATTTGTCTTGCCATGGTTGAGCAACTCTAATATCAACCTTGGAAACTGGAACAGCCATGATCCATTCTATAGAATATATTCTTTTAAAAGAATGCTATCAAATCTTCTCTAAAAAGAGTTGGACAACTTCTGAAATTTGGCAGTCTTTTCAAGGACTGGCAGAATTAAGATGGCCAGGAAGAAATGCCCTTAATAATGCTAAACCAGTGATGTGTGAATCATGAATCTAACTGAAATCAAAGAGTATCTGAATGAAAAGGTACCTCTGTGATGTATTCCTTAATGTAGATCAATGAAATATTGGGTGTTCCATAATGAATGTTGTAATATTTCATCTCCCAGGCCAATAAACACCAATTTGAATGCTCTGAAGCTTCTCTTTTGTCTACCGTACCTTGATTATTTAGTCAGTGGTGTTTCATAAATAATGTGTCAGAGCAGCCATTTCCCTCTGCAATGCTGCAATTTGTCAAGCAGATGCTCAGTCTGCTCCCAATGCAAAAGAGCTGAATGGTTTCAACATAGTAGCATTGGAATATGTACATGTACACAATATGTACAAATGCTGGTAACCTCAGTGCTATTGACCTTGGCATTTCTCAAAAGATAAAATATCTTCAAAAGATGGCACATCTTTTCACAGAAGACAGTATATTTCTTTTTAGGGGATATTAGTAAACCAACTTCATATCAGGGTATTCTGTGCATGTTTCCTTCTTTCTTTCCTTCTTTCCTTCTTTTTTCCCTCCCTCCCTTGTGGGGATGTTTTTCTTCCACCTTGCATCAAACAAAATGTAACTTCTTTTAAAGGCACTTTCAGCAGCATATCCAATATTATGAGCAAACAGGAGAATATTCTTTATTGTCTCAAAGATGTTATCTACAATGATAATGCATGGGAATAAAGGACCATTTGGATGAGCTTTTCCAGACAGTTTTTCTGTTCTGAGAAGAACAGAAGGGAGCGGGTTTCAATAGTTACATAAAATCATTGTTACACTTTCTCCAACATGATTTCAAAGCATATGTCTTACTGGTAAATCAGAGAAAACATCCCTGTGAAGCAGTTCTTCTGCTGAAGATCTGTTACATGCCTCTCTTCTGATAAGTTTATTTTTTCTGAAAAACTTCGTATTTAAAAATATTTATCTATTTTCCCTAAATATGTAATATTCAAGAAAAATACCTATCCAGCTAACGCCATATTTGGATTTGAACTTTCATGGAACTTATTCCTTCTGAACTGTCTTGAGTAAGCATGCATCAAGTCTGCACTGCATATTAAATCAATTTCTTCATATTATTATTTATTTTTATTTATTAATCAAATTTCTATACCGCCCCTCTCCCGAAGGACTCGGGGCGGTGTACAGCCTAAAATTTAAAAAACATATAAATATACAAAATTTAAAATAATTAAAAATAAATTAAATAATTTGGCCAAAATCCCATTTAAAACCCAAAACATACAAAATTTAAAATCTTAAAAAATACTCAGTCCCCCTAAAACATTTTGACCCTATTGGAACCGAAGCTTCTATGCCAGGCCGGCCTGTCGAAAAAGGAATGTTTTTAGTTCCCGACGGAAGGTGCGTAAATCTGTTATTATACGGAGTTCAGGGGGGAGCTCGTTCCATAACGTGGGAGCTCCCACAGAGAAGGCTCTCCCCCTGGGGGTCGCCAGCCGGCACTGTCTGGCCGACGGCTCCCTGAGGAGGCCCTCTCTGTGGGAGCGTACCGGACGGCGGGAGGTATTTGCTGGCAGTAGACGGTCCTGTAAGTATCCGGGTCCGATGCCATGGAGCGCTTTAAAAGTGGTCACTAACACCTTGAACCGCACCCGAAAGACCACCGGCAACCAGTGCAACTCACGCAGGAGCGGTGTTACGTGGGAGCGCCACGACGCTCCCATGACTACCCGCGTGGCCATTAAACAATGTGAGTCCGAATCCAGTCAACTCCTACTGATTTCAGGAGTGATTTTCATGTGAGATCTGCATGATTGCAACTATATAACATGTATTATTAATAATGACTTGTTTATTATAAAATACTTTAAAGTATATAAAATAAATTCACTCATCTGTGCTCATCCCATGTTGTAATTTTCAGGATTACATTTGGCTTCTTATATAATGAGCAATCACTGGGCACTTGAAAACAAGTTGGTATGGCATTTACACAAGGTCAGTTAGCATTAGCAATAAGGGCAGTGATTAGTGGTGATTGTTGTTTTATTCTAATATACATTAATACTTCATCAAATATATGGTTGAGAAGGAGGCCTTCCCAGTAGTGGTGAACCAGTTAACATCTCAATATGCTAAATAGTTTGAATGGCACATTTTATTTTTAGAATATACAGATAGGTATAGGCAAGGCTTAACGTGGAAACCACATTTGGAATATAAATACTGGATTAAGCAGTTTCACTGAATTAAACCTCTGTTATGTTCAAGTAGTCAAGGGATGTGTTGGGTGCAACAACTATTCAAACAAACCATTTAAAAAAGGAATCTGGGCACCAGTGATCCCAAAAGAAGGCTTTAAGATGAGCAGAGTTCAGAAACTGGTTGAAGGGGGCAGTACCAAAAGAAATGGTCAGAACCAACTGAATGCATAGGATTGTTGATATAAAGAACCATATTTCAGCATACTTCTCTGGTGTGCATCAACAGATCTCATATTGTCTCCACATAGCTTTTTAAAATTAGAACATTACAGATAACATCACTTCTAGATATTCATTTGGTCTCATCTTGGCTATGCTTTAAAAAGCCGTGAAAATTGGACTTTTCTCCCAGGACTTGGGTTGGATTGAATGATGGAGCCTGGTTATTTTATTTTTTAGGATGGTTATTTTTCTTCTGCACATCTAAGGTTTTTATTTGTATTTTACCATGGATTTTATTGTATGCTGCCCAGAGTCTCTATTTAGTGGCTTTCAATCTAAACAAAGAAATAATATGGATTATTTTAAAAGATCATCAGGTTTAGCTACAAGCAGACATTAGCTGTGGAATGCAGATGTGTCTTCTGTAGTGATTACATTGTTGTTCAGGACAAGGAAAATATGTAGATATAGCTAAAGTTTTGACTAATTTGTTCCATTAGTTTGATGGTTTCTGCATCCAACTAATCATATCTACATGAACTACAATAATTAGAGCAGCTGAATATTAAAATTATCATCTTCTCAAATAAAGAAGTATTCAAATGCTCCATAAAATGCACTCTTATATAACATAATCTATCTCCATATGGTTTCATCCATAATTTTGAAGTTTTATACTTTTGGAATGATTCTCATGAAAAAGCATTTAATTGCATCGAGGAGAACATTGCACAATTTTAAGTAGGAATTTATGTCTCTTTATTTGTTGAATTCTTGATTCCTTTATTTATTTAAGCAACAATTTTCAACAATTTTAGCTTTCTCCCTGTTATTGGTTTGTAATACTGTGCAATGTTGCAGTGTGATCTTGTATAGACTGTTAAAGACTAACAGATGATTTACAATATACATTTCATGACCCAGAGCTCATTTCATATTTAAGGAGTAAGCAGTTTATACATTGGTTTTGCAAAGAGAATCTAGTGTTGCTTTCCATTTTGAAACCTGGCAAATAATGATAATAACTTCAGTAAAAGAATTAGTAGTCACTACCGACTTATAGAAACAGCTATTAATAGCAATGAATAATCAACAGATGTGGAAAAAACCTATTGTTTCCTTTCTGTTTATATAACACTTAATAAGAAGCCAATTCATCAAACATTGTACTCTATTCCTTCAAAGGACAAGGATGACATTGAAAAACAGCAACAGTCTATTTTGATCATAGATAAATGAGGCACAATAATACCTAAGTTATTAATTCATCATGGAAGTGATTTAGTAGCTTACTTAGTAGCTAAGTTATTTATCCTGTGTGGAAGTAATAGGCTATCAGTTTTTCGAAACAATTACTAAATGATGAACTTTGCTCTAGTCATCTACACTAAAACATTTATATGCTGAAGGTTTTCAAGCAGATGTGAAAAGTTTCAGAGACAAGCTTAAATTACACACAGTAACTAAGCAAACTTCACCACTTTTTAGGCTGACCCTCTGACAGAGATTGGAACAACTAAAAAGAAACTTTCTAAATGCCTTTAAAAAACAGTCCAAAGGCAGCAAAAGAAATCAAGACACCTTGGAAGAAAAAAAGGACTACTCTGTCGCTTTTATCCCAGTCAAATATAGAGGGATCAGAGCAGTTCAATGCCTGTGGTGGAATCCCCAGCTAGGCTGGAGGGAGCTGTTAAGAAGCGGCTAAGTTTAGAATCTTTGCACTGTAAAAAGTGGCACAGGCCTGCCCGTTCCCAGAATCCTTTAAGTCTGATCTTACTGTTTCCGAGAGAATGTGGTCTGTCTGGAAACAGTCTGTAACAAATATGGCTAGCAATAAAACTTTGGTTTGAGACTATTCACAAGTGGTTCTGGTTGCTTTTGTCTGACCAGTGCCCTAACAAAGCTGAAAATATAAAATATATAATAAAGACCTCAATTAGATCAGCTCCCAACCTCTTCAAATGGCAATAGGGTAGCATTTGACAGGAAAAGTCTTCATTATGTGGCAAATGTTGAAAGAAACACTATAGGCCAGAGCTTATGAAGAATACTTTTTCCTATTCTCCCCCTCTCAAATATGACCTTTTCTCCATGTGTCGAAGATGCCAATAAAGATAAAATCTCCAATGTGGGGAGATGGGACACTGACAGACATTCTAGTGATTGATTGAGAACTGATTGATTGGATCAATGCTAAGAAATGTGCACCAATATCCCTGTTCGGTTTCTCCAAAGCATGTCTAGACACACAGTAAGGCATGTAAACAGGCAGTCCTTGACTTATGATCACAGTTTGGACTGAAGTTTCTGTTGCTCAGCAATAAAATCATTAGGTAAGTCATCAAGTGACCATGCTTGCTTTTATTACCTTTTTTCCCCCAAAGCCATTAAGTGAATCTGGCTTCCCTATTGACTTTGCTTGCTGGAAACTAGCTAGAAAGATCATACATGGCAATGATCCTGGGACACTGCAAATGACATAAATACATGCTAGTTGCTGTTGTGAGTGTCTCTGGCCAGGCTGGTTACTTCTCAGATGATGACACAGCACCGGCAGGCCCTTCTGGGTGTTTTCCCCTCCCGGCAGCTGAGCCAGATAACGAGGAGCTTGGTATGCATGCTGAGTCAGAGGAGGATGACTCAGATGTGGAACAGGAAGCTAATTGGATTGATCCAAGATACCGACGGGCTGATAGGCGAAGGGGTCAGTTGGGTGGAAGACGGACGTGACGTGTGGGAGGCTATATTAGCAGGGAAACGGAAGCCTCAGCCTTAGTCACGAGCAACGTTTACCCAAGGAGTGACCTCGGGGAGTTCGCAGTGAGTTGTAACTGAGTTTCCTAGTGTGTCTGTTTAAATTGTTGAATAAAGCAGTTTGCCTTGAACTGCCTTCCTGTGAACTGTGCTAATTGACCAAGTCTTAACGACCTCGTTAAGTGTATTCCTGGGAGCTGAGAGGGGCTAGACAGAACAGTTGCCAAGTACTCAAATTACAATCATATGACTGTGGAGATGCTGTGAGCATTGTAAATGCAACAATTGGTTGTAAGTCACTTTTTTCAGTGCCATCATAACTTTGTATGGTTGCTAAACTAATGATCATAAGTCAAAAACTACCTGTACCACATTGTAAAGACTTGTTCTCTTTCCTGAAACCTGCTGTATACATACTGTCCCATTGCTATCTCTCAGGGTGCTTCATTGTTATTCCCTCAATATGACTTACTGTACATGCTATGCCCCTGCTGAATAGTTGCTATGTTGCCTTCACTATCATTTTCCACTGATTTGCTTTTGTTGTGCTCTTTCTCAGTAAAATCCAACCCCTTTCACTAAGGTTTGTGTTTCCATTGTTGAGATCTCTTTGTTCCAGGAAGTATAGATTTTGAGTGATGTTTAGCTAAAAGCTCTCGCTTGCATACAGTCCATACTGGAATGTCCTTCCAGGGCAATTGACTGATTCAGCACTGAACGTTTACACAGTTAAGCAAAGGGAACTTCCATATAAATGTTCAAAATTTCCTGCAACTTTGGTTGATATCAATGGCCAGCTTTTCTCAGTTAATCTGCAGGTAGAAACTGCCTCAGTCTGCTCAGTTTTCATCTATTGAGTTACTATTTCAGAGGCAAAAAAGAAGAGGAACTTTTAGAGACAGCAGGGAATAAAAGAGTAGAAGGTGAGCCTGTGCATAACGGAGATTTGATAAGAGAGACTATGCAGCTTGAATTGATATTCAAGTATTGGATATTCAAGTATTGGTGCCAAGGAGGCTGACATAACTCTTTGGCAAGCTTGGTCTTTTTTCTAGTGGGACCCACTCATCATTGTTCTCAGGGAGAACAGGAAGGTGTCATAGTTGGGCAGGGCACATTGGTAATACTTCAATTTTTCTGGAAATGATTCAAAAGATTAAAAACTGATCTTCAGTGTTGAGTGGCATAATTTTCCTGCCAATGTACTTTCAAGATGCCCTAGGACTGGCATGGCTGCTTGGCAACCTTGACTGAACCAGGCAGGGCCCTTACAACACTGTCAGAACTCAAATGTATTGATGTTTTCAGTATCTATTACTTACTTAGCACAGGTAGCACAACCAGGCTGTCAGGGTAAGATACAGGTGGTCCTCGACATACAACCACAACTGGGGCCAGAATTTCCATTGCTAAGCAAGGTGTTTGTTAAATGAGTCATGTCTGATTTCATGAGCTTTTCCCCCATGATTAAGTGAATCAGTGGAGTTGTTAAATGAATCACATAATCATTATGCAAATCTGGATTCCCATAATGACTTTGCTTTCAGAAACCAGCTGGCAAAATTATAAATGGCGATCACCCTGGGATGCTGCAGCTGTCATAAATACATGCTGGCTGCCAAGTGCCCAAATTTTGATCACATGACTATGGGGATGCTGCAACAATAATAAATATAAGTTTTTTTCAGTGCTGTTGTAACTTTTAACAATCAAGAAATAAATGATTGTAAGTCAAGGGCTACCTATACAATGGCACAGAGACAGGCTGGTGTTAAAAAAAAATGGCTTACCCAGAATAACTAGGCCACATAGTTATTTTACACCAGTCTTTGTCATTCCTAAAATGAGTACTTCTATTTTTGTAAGAATACGTCACTAGTGATAACATGGAGAAGACTTACCCTCTCCCAGTCATAGAAAAATAAGTTTATCCAACTTGGATAAGAGACTGAAGGTCATGCACAGAAAGCCGAGTTGAGTCTTCATTTGTGTTAGAACATAAAAACTTAAGATTCCATAAGCACAGGAAAGAGCAAAGTTAAGGCTATTGACCACATTAAAGAAACCAAGAAATGATGAAATGAATAAAGTCCAAATAATGATCAGGTGTCACACAGAGACCTCTGTGACACCTGATGTTCTCATGTTTCAATCCAGAAAAGGCAAGGATGAACTTTGGAAGTAGTTTCTTCTCTCCTTGGGTAATAACTTTTCACCTTAGGTCATGCCATAATGTGAGTTTGTGGGTGAAGAATGGCTCCCTTTGCCTTTGGTGTTGCTGATCACCTTGTAGAGCTGGGGTGTCAAGCTGCCAGCCCGTAGGCCGGATGCATCACGCCAAAACTGTACCCACCCCATTGCCGGCAATGGGGAAAAAGTCATGATATGTCATGACACATCACAATTTGAGCAAAACAGTAGTGCAGGCAAAACTGAGGCTGGCCTAGGAAATTCAAGAGCAAGCACAGATTTATAGATGTAAAGTAGGTCCCCAGGCTCCCATGACAATCTTGGGCCCAACACTGGCACCATCTCCATAGCATCTCTCTCCTGCTTCAAGCTGATGCTCTGCTCTCTCTTTCCAGCAAGGCTCACTCACATATGTGGTATTGTCATTCATTCCTGGGCCCTGAAGAAGTACACTATCAGAGCCTACTCAAGCCAGTTTTCCCAGGCAAAGGTGGAGTGAGTAAAAACTTGCAATCCAGAGATGCCCAGGATCATGATGCATAATTAATCACTCTTTAACATTTTATGGCCCAAGAGGAGCGGCCTTAAAAATAGTTGGAATTAGAAAGGACAAAAAAAGGTTGCAACAATCAATAACCCTAATAATTCTGAGTATTCAACACAGGTAAAAACCTCAGTCAATCAACTCAATAATCATGCTTTCAGATCTGTGGTAGTCTGCCAAACAACTCTATATGAGTTAAATCATCATTATTTCTATGCAAACTAAAATGAGGAGAAAAGACAAAAATAAGACAAGTAGAATGCATTTATTGCCCTGTACATCTGTAGCCAAGATAGGTGACAGAAAATAGAAAGAGATCTGGTACAGAAGAGAAAGCAAATCCAAGCTGCAGAAGAAACTATGGTTTATAATCCTTTTTGTAGCACCAAGGACAAGCATGTGGAATAAGGAAATACCTAATTAAAAGCTACATGTTAAAAAATAAAATGAATGAAGAAAAGTAGAAAGAGCAGCAAACTATGGTTGATTTTCAGTTAAAAATCTTACAAAAACTTTGCGTGCTAAGGGTTCTCCAGGCTGGATAATTTGTGTTCTGTACCTTGAACTGGTTAGACTAGAGACCTCTCAAAATGCACTGAAGATTTTGCAGGAAATTTCAAAGCTCCCCCTGCATTTGCTAGGGAAGCAAAGACTTTTCCCATACTATTGGTTTGAAGGACATTACATTTGCCTAAAGGGATTTCTTGGTTTTTAATAACTCAACTATCGATGAGATTCCCACAACCTGTCAACTGAAATATTTTATTATCAACCAATAACTTCCTACATCATTCTCAGTTGTGTTAATAATATTATGTTCTCCACATCTCAGTAATATGAGTAAAGATGTCTTATTATTGAGTAACTGCCACTTTTTTCATTGTGAAATAAAGTGGCAGCTGAGCATTCTTGGGTGCCAGTCAAAGCCTTGTAAATTTCAATAATCAAACAGAAGATACTCTAATAATTGGAGTTGGTTATCATGAAAATAATATTGCAGTGTCACTGATAGTTAAGCACTATTCAACCAGAAGACCTAACTATATTTTTAAAAAAAATGAGAAGAGAGATGTTCAGAAACATTTTTTAAAAAACAGAAATTTAAATATTGTTCAAAGCCTTAATTAATTTTAAATTTAATTTAGAGAAATTGTTATTTCTGGGCATTATTCAATACAAGAATACTCTGAAATATAAAAATGTAATAAATCAGTGTTAAAGAAATCAGAGCATGAGGCCAGTCTGTATCTTTGGAAACAGAGCAATGCCAAGGTGAAAACTTTAAATTGGCTAATCATTATCAGTGATCTCAACAGAAGTACTCCAAATGATTCCTACACATTGTTTTATAGTTGAATCACAGGGCAAGCTAGCCTTTGAGACACAGATATGGAGACTTCACCCTATTTTTTGTTTAGAAACATTTTCTGGTGAAGTTGAGGAAGGCTGAATCATGCAGACTAAGCTAAAGCAAAAATAAAACAATTCTTTCATCACTGTGCTTTGTATCTGTTGTGTGTGTGTGTGTGTGTGCATGCGTGCGTGTGTATAATGACTTTTAAAGGAGAGGACAAGATAGTTGCCTTTGCTACTTTTTCATTGCAGTTCTTGTAAACAGGTGAAATAAATTATATTCTATTGCCATCTTTTGGTAATGTCTTTGTAAAGTTCATTTATGTGAAGGTAAATATATTTCATTAAAAAGCCACCTCCAAAGAAAAGGATTGACTATATGGTAGATCTGAAACAAAGTTCTAACTAATATTTTATAATGGTTGTGAATTAGGCTTTAACTGAGATGTTTTCACACAGAAAACATGCTTTCTCAATATACTTGAGTACGTACTGTACCACTATACTGTCTGAGTAGAGGTGCGACCGGCATGTTATCTCACAATGCTATTGCTTTCAAAAGCACTGAGAAGTTAAGAGGAGAAGCTTTGAAGAGTTTTCAGAAAACTCACTTGGTTTGGAGGATCAGTTGCAGCCCGACATTAAGTATTGGAGCTGATAATATTACATGCATTTTGAGGCAATTCCACTGAATTTTAAGCTCTTTCTTAATTCACTTTATTATTATTATTATTATTATTATTATTATTATTATTATTATTATTATTATTATTATTATTATTATTAATAATAATAATAATAATAATAATAATAATAATAATAAATAATAATAAAAATAATAATAATTTAATTTCTATGCCGCCCTATTCCGGAGAACTCAGGGCGGCTCACAGCATGATAGAAATTACATTATATACATATAAAAAACCCTTAAGTTTAAAAAAAAAAAAGAAACCAATCATTCCACGAACATACACTGGCTAGGGGCAAGATGTTAGCTGCCCCAGGCCTGCCGGCAAAAGTGTGTTTTAAGCAATTTACGAAAGGCGGAGAGGGTGGGGGCGACACGGATCTCTGGGGGAAGTTGGTTCCAGAGGGCCGGGGCCGCAACAGAGAAGGCTCTTCCCCTAGGCCCCGCCAGGCGACACTGTCTGGCTGACGGGACCTGGAGAAGGCCCACTCTGTGGGCCCTAACCGGCCGCTGGGATTCATGAGGCAGCTGACGGTCCCGTAAATAACCTGGTCTGATGCCATGTAGGGCTTTATAGGTCATAACCAACACTTTGAATTGGGTTCGGAGACCAATTGGCAGCCAATGCAGCTCGCGGAGTGATGCCGAAATGTGGGCATTTCTAGGCAAGCCCAACACTGCTCGCGCGGCTGCATTCTGCATTACCTGAAGTCTCCGAACATTTTTCAAAGGTAGCCCCATGTAGAGAGCATTGCAGTAATCGAACCTCGAGGTGATAAGAGCATGAGTGACTGTGAGAAGAGACTCCCGGTCCAAATAGGGCCGCAACTGGTGCACCAGGTGAACCTGGGCAAATGTCCTCCTCGCCACAGCCGAAAGATGATGTTCCAAATTTAGCTGTGGATCGAGGAGGACGCCCAAGTTGCGGACCTTCTCCGAGGGGCTCAAAAGCTCCCCCCCAGGCTAATGGACGGATAGATTGAAATATCTTTGGGAGGCAGAACCCATAGCCACTCCGTCTTGTCGGGGTTGAGTTTGAGCCTGTTGGCACCCATCCAAACCCTAACAGCCTCCAGACATCGGCACATCACTTCCGCTGCTTCACTGAAATGACACGGGGTGGAGATGTAAAGCTGGGTATCATCAGCATACTGATGATATCTCACCCCGTGTTGTCAGATGATCTCACCCAGCGGTTTCATGTAGATATTAAACAGCAGAGGGGAGAGGACCGATCCCTGAGGATCTTAAGACGTCAAAGCAGGAGTAAAGCATAAGGACACCAAACTCTCCATTTTCCTTCCTACTGAGTTCAAAAGGCTTGCTCCCAAATAAATTAGGTTGATTGACTGATTATGTGCCATCAAGTCAGTTTTGACTCCCAGTGATCACATAGAGACAGATGGAAGGACTGACAGACACACAGACATATATTCTCCAGGACAATCTATCTCTAACTTGAACTTTCAGGTCTTTCAATGGTGCGCTCATCAATATTGCAATTTAATCCATCCACCTTGCTGCTGGTGGTCATTCTCTTTTTCTCTTTCTGTCCACACTTCACATCACTAGAACTACATGGGATTACAAATATTTTTGTGTGTGTGTGGATCATATTGACCCAGAATGATTGAGATTTGAAGAACAACTAAATCAATGTATGGATATAAAAATACCTTTTTAATTTAGTATTCTTTATCTTTATAGCATCTGGCTTTTTGAACTTGCTAAATTTAGAACTCGCAAACGTGTAAGGCTTTTAAGCATATTAAAATAAAGAAATGGGATTAATGATCTGTCAGTTGTTGTAACCACCCATGTACAATTTGTTTGGGCAAATGTTGGCTACTCAGCTCAAACCTTTTTGACTATTGTAGGAGGTGATTCAGTTTTATTACACACTTGCCTACATATTCAGTGACACTTGACATAAACAGATGTTCCTATGAGTGCAGAAAGTTGTGACCTCTCAGCACAGCAGTCATGTTTTACAAGGGATTGAAAATTCCAGATTACTTTTTTACAATGTTTCCTTTGTAACTAAATGGTAAAATTATAGTTAATTGTCACTAACTGGACAAAGCACCCAATGTGTTTATTGCTTTAAAATTGTTTTTATAACACTTGACCTGAGGTGGGGTGGGGGAAGCTTATAAAATACATTCAGTTTCTATAGAATTTATTGTCAGATGAACCACAGAAAAGGGTCACTTCTTTTCTAAGTATTAGGAAATTTAGTTTCCATTAGCAAGGATCCCCAGATTATTTTTTTTTGTTTGTTTGTTTCAAAAGAAACAGGAATCAAACAGGCTTTGGCTGTTTATCTAAGTACAAGAGCTTGGTAGAGAAAATAATTAAATAGTCAATGCATGTTTTAAAAAATATGTCATAAAAACAAGTAACCATATTTTTATTTTTTTCTGAATTTTTCTTGCAAATCTGTCTGTCTGTCTGTCTGTCTGTCTGTCTGTCTGTCTGTCTGTCTGTCTGTCTATCTATCTATCTATCTATCTATCTATCTATCTATCTATCTATCTATCTATCTATCTATCTAATCTATTTCTTTAGGTGCCCATCTGAATAAATATTCTGGTAAAATATGAAACCAGACTATAATATTTAAAAAAAATCAAGTTCCTGATGAATCACTGAATTTTAAAAGTACTTTAAAGAAATTAACAGGAATTAATTGTTCATCAGCTAATTGCATGTTACCAGTAAGTCAAATGGCTGTAATAGGCTAAATGCATCTTTAAATGATTGCTTTCTGTGTTCCTCTTCTATATTGATAAATTAGATGGAAGAGCTTGGGATTTCATTGCTGAAAGTCACAGATTCTCTCTCTGAATCTCTCTAAAAATCTCTAAAAGGTTCCAATTGACACATCTTCTCTAGAGGTGCAAACAGTGCCAACAGTACAAATAAGCACAGCCAATACTGAGGAATGCTGGGAATTGTAGTTCAGCTATAACTGGAATGTAGAGAAAAACAGTAATAAAGCTAGTGAAGACATGCAAAAGCCATTAGTACAAAAAAAAAAAGAAAGAAACAGTAACAACATTTTGGTCTTGGGAAACGAAGAAATGTGGGAAAGAGACTCAAGATTCTGATTTGTCTTTGATTTTGTATGATATAAGAGGGTACAGAGGGAAACTCTAGCAAGTTTTCAAGATTATGTTATTATATCTTACAATTATAAAGTGGAGTTCCAGTAATCACGTGATGACTTTTTTCTGATCTGGCCTATCTCAAAGGGCCGACATAGATGGCCACAGGTTTCCCAACCTACTGTAGAACCTGTCCAGTCATAACAGGCAGTTATGGGGCAGTTTCTGGAGGTGTGGAATCAGTGGTGGGATTCAAATATGTGAACAACCGGTTCTCTGTATGGATGCTGCTTCTGGAAGTCCATTCTGGGCTTCGGCAACAAAAAATTAGCTACCGGTTCTGCTGAAGTGGTACGAACTGACTGAATCCCACCACTGTGTGGAAAGCATTTGAATATGATCCTTTGGAGAGCTCACTGGTGACAACAAACCACACTCCCTTGAAATATTAAAGCAACTGCACTTTTTTGAAACTATGCTTCAATGCTGCTTCTTATTGTCGGCACATATATAGATAACACTTCTGTTGGCATTGCTGGTGAATGGCTGTGCTTGTACACAAACATTAAACCAGGAAAAGATTTTGAAGAAGCCATATGAGTCCTTCAGAGGTACATTCATTTTAACACTTCAAATAGAAATGCTTTGCTAATATTAACACCTAGCAAAGAACCTCTATCAAGTGCATTGCATAGCTTGAACACCTTCAGTGCTTTATAGAGTTATTCTTACTTATAATATGAAGTATGGTGGCACTCCAGGTTAGCTGTTAGAAAAGAAATTCTATATCTGTTGAACAGTGCATTCTTTGCTATATACCAGGACAGATATCAATCACTTTTAAAGCTTGTATTTTCTAATATAGTATAAACAAATTATTAAGACTTACATTTAGAATAATAAGAAGTTTGCTTTAGCTCATATTTGCATTAAGCAAAAATCAGGGCATACTATGCATATTAAACTGTTATTTTGGTGCATATATCTTTTTAAACTGTCTTATTTAAAATTACACTTCCTTATTACATTATGAGAATGTATGATAATCAATTTAAAATGATAGCATAGGAGATTCTGAAGATGCTACATGATTGCATTTTACAGTATAATTTGGATTTATTTATGGTGGATTCATCTGATTTCTACTCATAATATACTCATCCTAATATTAAAATTGTTTTTTATTTATTTAAATACTTTCCCGAACAGTGGCTGCACATTTGTCAGTATTCCCACCAGGAAATCCAGTTTTAGAAGTTTTAAACTCTTCAGTTTTTATTTTGAAACCCACTGTTTAATATTCTGAAAACACCAAAACTATTTACAACTGCAAACTGATTGTATTTATCAACTAAGTAATCTATACAAATCTATGTGCCCATGACCATTCTGTTGAATGGAGAAAGTAGAGACCATGCTTTCTATGTAAAGGCATCAAATTTAATCTGCATCTCCATATAACACAGGGAGAGATTTCTACATATCTCCTGGTACTAACACTGAGTAGACAGTGCTGAAAGAAAGAAATCAGCAATATAGAGATATAACCTTGTTCTTCTGAATGCAGACAGTTCATAATGTGGTCAGTGACCTTGCTCAGTCAGGGCTCCAGATTACCACATTCAGTTTAATGTAATTCTGAAGCCTACCCAGAACTTTCAATTCACTGCAGGAAGGTTTGATTTGGAAGCAGTGAGTTACACCTCCTCCTCCTTCCTCTAAATGAAAATTATTATGTACATGCTTGAAAAGAGCTTAATTCTTAAAGAGATTCAAAGTAGAATGGGCTGATTGATTCTTGTTCATTCCTTTTCTGTCCCTGAAAATATGTTTACTTAAATGCTTTATCATGAATGACAATTTTTTTCTATTTAGTATTGTTGTCATAGTGTTGCTCACTCGAATGAATAAATTGCTAACACTTTAGACCACTCCATTGGCTTTAGCTGTTATTCTTCTGTGATTATGTTGCTGTAGACTGCTTATTTGTTGCCAATGAACTTTGATGCTGTAGGAATATTTTTGTATTTCCTTCTGTGGTGAACCCAGTTCCAATGCAGTAACCTCAAGAAAGGCAGATATTCGACGAGGTCCGGAGCCCTTCTAGGAAAGCTCCGGACCGTGGCTGAAATTTTTTGAAAAAAAAACTGGGATACCGAGAGTGGAGAGCGCCGGAGACTAGGCGCACCCGAAGAGGACCCTCGGCGCAGTCCTGAGAAGGGTAAATCACCGCCGAGGGTCCCCCACGAACAGCGAGTGAAGCGGAGGAAGGCGGTGGCGGCGGGGCGGCCGGCTGGCTGGCCGGCGGGCCTGGAGAGGCCGGCAGGCCCAGAGAGCGAAACTAGCTGGGGGAGACGAACTACGGCAGCGTCGATCAGCCGGGAGACAGATGGAGGCCGCCGCCGGGAGAGCCTACCGATTGAAGATGGCCCCCAGACGAGCCTAAAAGGGCGAGGAAGACCGAGTGAGCAGAGGTGAGAGCCGGACACAGGAATCGGAGGCGGAGAGGGCCGGGGCAGCCGGACAAAAGGAAGAGGCCTCGGGCGGCGGAGAAAGGGAGAGAAGAGAAGCGAGAGAGACATTGGTAAGAAAGGCGAGGGCAACTGGGGGGGCCTCCCAAACTAGACAGAGCCCCCAGAAGAGCCGAAGAGGGTGGACCAGCCGAGAGGACAGCAGAGTGGCCTGAAGCGGCGGAAAGGGACAGAGGCAACCAACGGAGCTGGAATCAGGCAAGCCAGAACAATAGAGGGGAGGAGAAAAGAGCTAAGAGGGAAGAGGCAAGAAAGCAGACGGCAGGAGAGGACACAAGAAAAGGGTACCCTGGGTTGCAGGAGGACGGGGAGAGATACCCCACAAGCTGTGCCCCAGACCTCCCAGAACGGGAGCCCCAGGGATACTGAAGCAAGCAGAACCCACCAGGGAGAAAGGTGGGCATAGGAGGAAGACAAAAAGGCATCCTGGGCTCCTGTGGAGGGAAGGCAGAAGGGGCCTGGAATCCCAGACAGGCAGAGGCGCTGAATAGACTCCCTGAACACAGTCAGACCCTCCTGCCTACAGGCCCCTAGACCTGCACCACCTGAACCCTGAAGCCTCCCCTCCCACTGAAAGGTCAGATTACTGGACCAGCACCAGATCATAGTCTAGTACCTAACCTGGTCCAAGCTAGAAACCAAAACAGTGCCAGAACAACAGGAAGACAAGCTCAAGATGGCCTCCAAACAGACCACACTGACACAAATGAAGGGAGTTGTATCCTCCCCAGCTCAGCGTACCAAACCATCAGGACTTACTTTACCCGCCCCCACACCCTCCCATCCAAATACAGGCCCCCAGACCCATCCACCCCCACAGGCCAGCTCAACAACACACATGTTACAAAAATTACAAGAGGTAATAGAAAAGCTGGTTGAAAGGATGGATGGAATGGATAAAAAGCTGGTGGAAATGGACACAAAGAGGGAGAGGAGGTGTGTAGAGGCAGAACAAAAGACGGAGAAAAGATACAACGATTTAAAACAAATGCTGAAAGAACAAGGTAAAGAACTAGAGAGAAAATGGGAGGAGCAACGCAAGGCGATGGCTGCAGATTTGGAACAAATGAAGGAGGCAATGCAAACATACTACAAGGAAATAGGGGAGGAAATAGAGAAGAACTTCCAAGAAATCAGAGAGAAGGTGGACGAGCGGATGGAGAAAGTGGAGAACCAAGTAGAAGGCCAGACAGCAGAGATAGCAGAGATGAAAGGGGTGGCCCAAGACCAATCCTCCATGATACAGTACTGGCAACTGGCATCTGCAATCAGGTTTAGAGGCTTGAAAGAGACATCAGACGAAACCCAAGGGGGCCTGATCGGAACCTTTATAGAGGCCCTGGCAGCATTTCTGGGAAAGCCAATCCCAGTTATCGAATGGCAAATCGACAGAATCTACAGAGCGGGCGCACGGACAACAACAAACAGACACCAACCAAGGGACGTGGTCATCCACTTTGCGACGCAGGGATTCCGGAATCTCATCTCAGCCACATCTTACAACAAGAGTTTATACATAAAGGGGCAAGAAGTGAAAGTACTGAAAGAGATCCCCCAGACGATGCTGCAAGACAGAAAGGAATACAAGCTCCTGGTCGACGAACTGAGATCACGTGCCCTGCGATACAGATGGGAGAGCACCACGGGGATGACAATCTCCTATAAAAATAAAAGATACCACCTGAATTCGGTCCAACAAGCCAGAGAATTCCTGGAAAAGGAACTGACGCCGGAGGGACCCCAATACACCATGAGAGAAGATGCAGAAAGACCACCAGACCGACAGACCGATGCAGGAACACGAGAAAGGAAAGGATCAACTCGAGACATGATGACACAGAGACCAGGAAGCAACAGCAACAACAAGGGAACAGGACAGCCTGCAGAGGGCAGGATAACAAGATCCACCACCAAACGCACAGAGCAGCATGACACGACCCCTATATGCAACTCGAACACAAACCTGGATACCATGGGGACGAGATCAAAGAAGACCACAAGAGATAGAATGGAAGCGGTCTCGGAAGAGTATCCTGAAACCGACAATGACGACTAAATACTTGACATGGAACGTCAACGGACTAAATTCCCCACAGAAAAGGAGGAAGATATTTCATTATCTGTTTCAAGGAGGAAACGACATAATTTGCCTACAAGAAACACACATCAGAGCAACAGACCAGAAATACTTAATCAACAACAGACTAGGTACACATTTTGTCGCAGCGGCACCACAAAAGAAGAACGGGATTGTTATATACGTGAAGAAACATGTAATAGCCAAACTAATAGAGTCGGACTCCCAGGGTAGATACCTAGCAATCAAAGTGACACAGGATGACAAGAAAATTCTAGTGATGGGCATATATGCCCCACATCAACAACAAGGAAAATTCTACAAAAAGATACACAAGAAGTTAACACAATTTAACTACAGATCATGTATTATACTGGGAGATTGGAACGGGGTCATAGAGATTGCCTTAGACAAGAAGAAGACAAAACCTAAACCACAAAAGCAATCCAAGTTGCCTAAATCTTTCTACGACATGAAGGAAGACCTTGCACTGACAGACATCTGGAGGGAACGACACGGCAAAGAGCAAGAATTCACTTTTTTCTCCGACAGGCACCAGCTGTTGTCAAGAATTGATTTCATCCTGACATCTAGTGACTTGCTAACTCGCCTGAATCAATCAATCCTACCCAAAGTACTAACAGACCATAACCCAGTAAGGATAGAATTAAGACAAGATCGGAAATCGAGGAGATCCTGGAGGATCAATGAAAACCTGCTTAGACACGAGAAACAGGTGGCGGAATGCAAAAGTGCCATGAAGGAATTCTTCAGTATAAATATGAACAATGAAACACCCATTGAAATGATTTGGGACGCTAGCAAGGCATACATGCGCGGGATACTCATGAACATGAGCGCCAGGCACCATCGTACACAAGAACAAAAAGGAAAGGAGCTAGAGGAGGAGATAAAGAAACAGGAGCTATTATTAATAAAAAGACCAGAGGACAAAGCCGCAAAAGAAGGAATTAAGATACTAAGAAAACAATTTGACCTGCTGATGGCGGATCAAGTAGCAAGGAATTTACAATATGCAAAACATAAGACATTTTGCAGCGCCAACAAACTGGGGCGGTGGGTGGCTTATACCCTAAGAAAGAAACAGAAAGCCCGCATAATTGAAAAGATAGAGTACAAAGGCAAGGAGGAATTCAAACAAGAAATCATCAAGAAAGCCTTCACCGAGTTCTACTCAAAACTATACGCTGAGGAGAAGATACAGGACAAAGGGATAGAAAAGTTTCTACAAAACGAAAACTTAATAGTACTCACCGATACACAACGAGATGCCCTGAATGCCCCAATCACTAAGGAGGAAATACACTCAGCAATCAAACAACTGAAAGCAGGAAAGTCACCCGGGACGGATGGGATAACGGCTATCTATTACAAGTATCTCCAAGAGGAAATGATAGAACCCCTCAGAGAACTTTTTGTCAATATACAAGAAGGCGGCCAAGTCCCACCCTCCTGGAAAACAGCATACATCTCTCTAATTTCCAAAGAGGGAAAAGATAATGCGCAACCGGCGAACTATAGGCCCATCTCACTATTGAATACAGACTACAAAATCTTTACAAAGGTTCTGGCCAACAGACTAATGACTGTACTACAAAAAATAATTCACCCAGACCAAACGGGGTTTATACAAGGACGTCAGATGAAAACGAACGTGAGACAGCTGCTGAACATAATAGAATACTTGGAAAGGCACAACCAGATACCTGCAACCCTCATGTTTGTGGACGCAGAAAAAGCCTTTGACAGACTGAATTGGCCATTCCTGACGAACCTAGCCCGGGGGATGAAAATGGGAAAGCAGTTCCTCAACTCCATAACAGCAATCTACCAGAAACGAACGGGCCAAATCATAGTGAATGGCGAACTAACAGACCCATTCAATATAGAAAGAGGGACGAGACAGGGCTGCCCGCTGTCACCACTGCTATTTGTCTTAACGATGGAGATTCTGCTGAACAAGATTAGAGCAGCAGAGGACGTAAAGGGCATACAGATTGGAAAATAGGACTACAGACTGTGTGCCTTTGCAGACGACCTACTGGTGACAGTATCGCAACCAGTACAATCAACAAGGAGTCTGATGGAGATAATGAAAGACTATGGCAAGGTATCAGGTTTTAAAGTTAATATATCAAAAACGAAGATGCTAGTTAAAAATCTAGACAGCAAAGCAAAACAGGACTTGGAAAGAATAACGGGTTGTGAAATAGTCAAGAAAGTTAAATACCTGGGAGTGGAGATAGAAACAACGAATGCGAAATTATACAAAAATAACTACGAGGTGCTGTGGAGCAAGATACAAGAAGATCTGGAAAGGTGGAAAACACTACGACTATCCTTGCTGGGCAGAATAGCAGCAGTAAAGATGAACGTCCTGCCAAGATTTCTATTTCTCTTCCAAACGCTACCCATACTCAAAAAGGACGAGGACTTGGACAATTGGCAGAGGGGCATCACCAAATTTGTTTGGGATGACAAGAGACCGAGGGTGAAACTAAAAATTATCCAAGACATAAGGAAGAGAGGGGGACTAAAAATGCCTAATCTAAAGCTATACTATTATGCAGCGACGTTGGTGGCGGTGAGTGACTGGATCAATATGACAAATGATAGAATACTGAATGTTGAAGGGCAAGGTCTACTATTTGGCTGGCACGCATACTTAGTATACGACAAAAAGGCAGACAGGAACTTCAAGGAGAACCCATTACGGATCCCATTGTTATGGGTCTGGAAGAAATATAAACACCTCCTACAAGACAAGATTCCCATCAGGACGATCCCTGGACACGCAATAGGGGATACAAACACATCCCAGGGGCAAGAAGTGGTGCCCTACAGTAAACTTGTACTGGGAGAAGAAAATGGGTTCCTCTTGATACCCCAAGTAACGCTAGCAAACAGAGGAATAGGAGGTACCTGGCTATCATATGTACAACTGCAATCAAGGTGGCGTAAAGATAAAAAGAAGGGCTTCTCCCGAACCGACGAGAAACTAATTGAGCAGATTAGAGACCAGGGGATCATGCACATCAAACGAGTGTACAGCATTCTGATAGAAATGGATTCTGAAACCGAGCTAGTCAAGAACTGTATGGTGAGGTGGGCACAAGACTTTGGACACTCTATCGCCATGGACACATGGGAGAAAATCTGGGTGAGGAACGTAGAATTCACGAAATCGCAACAATTAAGGGAAAACTTCTACAAGATGTTCTATAGGTGGCACCTTGACCCGAAAAAACTATCGCTCATCTACCCAGACTCCCAGCCCAAATGCTGGAGGTGTGGAGACGGGGAAGCTACCTACTTTCATATATGGTGGACATGCAGAAAAATCAAAGCCTTCTGGAGGAAGATATGGTGGACACTCCAAATCATTTTCACAAAGCGTATAGAATTTCTACCTCAGGTTTTTTTGTTAGGGATTACAAAGGATATCACTACCTCAGAGACAAACTTATTTCTGAACTTGATTACAGCAGCGAGATTGTTGGCGGGACAATACTGGAAGAACCCAGAAATACCGCCTATGGAAGAATGGACTGTGAAAGTAACAAACCTGGCGGAAATGGCGAAAATATCAGCATACTTGAAGGGTCGTTCCAATGAACAATATTTGACAGACTGGAAACAATGGATAGACTATATCCAAGAGAAACACCAATCAAACAAAATGCATCTGGCATTTAGCTAAGGCTCGACGTGAGGAGGGAAGAATGTATAACAAACCAAATGTTTACAAAAACTAACACCTAATGCTGAATGTATATGTTCTAATATTTACCAAACCAGACGTTTACAAAGATTAATACTTAGTGTTATATGTGGTGTTCTATGATGACTGCTTAATAATATGATCTTATGGTTAAAGTTGAACATTTTAACATTGAAAAAGCAGACTGAATTTCTACCTCAGGTTATTGAATTACTACCTCAGGACCTATTGGTAGGGACCATACAGGTTTTAAAAAACATAACAGGAGTATAGTAGAAGCTTGAAGTGAAAAGTGAAGAATGTATACCTATTGTTGTATGTTATGTTCTACGATGATCGCTTCTTATTATGATTGCTTATTAATATGATCTTATGCTTAAGGTTAAACACTTTAATATTGAAAAAGCAGACTGAATTCCTACCCCAGGTTACTGAATCTCTACCTCAGGATCTTTTGCTAGGGATCATAAAAGATAAAATACAACGGACATATAGTTGAGGCTGGAAGTGAGGAGTAAAGAATATTTACCAAGTCAGAAGTCTACAAAGACTAATACCTAGTGTTATATGTTGTGTTCTATGATGATTGATTATTAATGTGATCTTATATTTAATGTTCAACTACTACCTCAGGACCTATTGCTAGGGATCGTAGAGAATAAAAAATGTAACAAGTGTATAATAGAGGATTGAAGTGAGGAGTGAAAAATGTTTATCAAACCAGACGTTTACAAAGAATAATACGTAGTGTTGTATATCAGATGCTATGATGCTTGATGCATACAAAGATTTTATGTACAATGTTGATGGTTTTAATAAAGGAATTTTTATATATATATATAAAAAAAGAAAGGCAGATATTCCTGCAAAGAATTATTAGAAAAAAGAGTGTATCAAAGAAAAAAATCCAATAATCAAAATAACAATGCATTATAAAGTAAAAGAAATAAGTATTTCTAAACATGAAAAGCTGGCTTATACTGAGTGGGTTTATGTGCTTTCTTGTGCCTTGACTAGCACAGATGCTCCTGAGATTCAAAACGGAGTCATTATGCACCCTAGGTAGTCATATGAAGAATTGGGCTCTTTCAGTGTATTTAAAAAAAAGATATTATTTGTGAATAAAGAATGAAGAAGAGGAGGAGAAGGAGGTTGTGGTGTTAATGTTCTTCCTACAAAACAAATGCTTTAGGGCTGTGCTAGAGAAATATTGAATACATTCACCCTGCTCAGAAATGGGGGTAGGTATAAAAACCCCTATAGACCAGTTAGAATTATGGGTCATGAAAAGTCAATCCTGGGATTAGCTAAGAGCATGCCACAGGAGAGCTGGTCTGTGATAGCAATTAAGGTGGTGAAATAGAAACAGAGATTCAGAGACTGTAGTCTGCATTCAGCTGTGGAAGCTCATTGAATAACATACTTAATCTACATATACTACCTTGCTAAATCTACATATACTACCTTGAGATTGTGACTGAAACCTAATGTAAACCTAATAGATTAACTAAATATGAATGTTTGTTTGGAATCGGGGAGAAATGTAACAGAGGTCTAATAAACTTTTAGATGCTTTTTTTGTGCCTTTCATCAAACAGCAATGATATTTTTCACTTAGTGCCGAAGCAGGATGGGTTGATGAATGGGCACTTTTTCTTCTCAGGAAGATTTGCTGTTGCTCAGTTTGGTGCCTCACCCCTTTAACCTCTAAAAAATCAAACATATCAACTGAGTTTTCCTGTCATCCCTAATACCCTAAAAACTTAAAGTGACTGATAATTTCTTTTTTTTTTTCATTTACTGCAGCGCTTTTATTTTCCTTTCACAATGAAGTGTTGGGCATTACAATTCTCAATTTCAGGATGACTTACAAATTTTGGTTTTCTACTGTCATGTGACAACATTAAGGCAACGTACAAAAATCTTACATAAATTAAACCTGATGATTAAATTTACAGGTGTCAATGCCAACATTGGAGCAACTCAAAGTTGAACAATGTTTTGCCCAGTGATGTCTTGCTGGGACATAGGTGGGCAAGGAAAGAAAAACAGGTTCATAAGGCTTGGATGTGGATCAGCAAGCAAGAATATGATGAGTCTGGCCCATCTATTTACGGTGGTAAATGCTTCTAAAAAGACTTTGGCAAATGTGCAGTTTTTACTGCATTAAGTTTTTTCACCAGTATAAATTTGCCTGGGCAAATATATACGCCTCATGTTAGCCTCATGAAACTGGAATAAGCCTTCTCTTCAAACATTTATCATTGGGAAGTCTGTCTCCAATAACCTTGTGAGGATAGCTTCCTGTTGCTGATAAGACCCTGAATGAACTAAAGTTCCCTTTGTACATAGCAGTTCTGTAGTAAGACAGTTCCACTGTTCAGAATATACAATTATGCTTTTTAAAAAAACAAAAACAAAAGCTCAGTAGTTGGAAATGTTATTTCTGATCTTACTTTCTCTTGCAAAGGAAAATAATTTCTGACCACCTTCCCTGTGGCCGCATAGTGATTTCTTGTCTCCCCCTCAGTATTCTTTTATCTAGACTGACTATCTCAAGTTCCTTCAATCTGTCCTCAACTCGTTTTATCAGCTTTCTTCTAAACACTCAATATCTTTCTGGAAATGTGGTGCCCAGAATTGTAAGTAGCTTTCTCTTTGTCATCTGTTAAGATTTTGTCATTTGGTATAAGCAGTGAGCCCAGTGCCTCATTTTGTGTTCCTTTTGTTGTTGATCTATTTAAAGAAATGGTTCTTGATGGATTTTGCTTCTCTTGCTAGCCTTAACTGATTTTCCACCTTTCTCTTTCTGACCTCATTCCAATATTTCTGAGAAGCTTTGTAGAGTTAGTTGACTTTTAGGCCTTCTTTCCATTTTTAATAAGCCAAACCATCCTGATCATCCACTGTGCTTAGTTTCATCTCCAGTCATCTTGACTGTTGTCCTGACACTGGATTCAGATGGGAATTGGGAAGAGTGAGGCCAAAGCTGCAGAACACTCTCACTTAATTCCAAGTCACATGCTAAACCAACATTATTGTCACTACCTTTACCCTGTTTTAGGAGTCCTTTGGTGATGGGAAGTGAAACAGCAGTAGATGGAGGTACACTGGGAGATGTAGTCATGGACCTGCACATAAGTGGCTCAAGTCCAATGGTCATTAATGCTCTTTCCCAAAGCCATGAAGTCACACTTGATATGCTGGAGCTTATGGCTTGTAGAGTCACTTGTGGTCACTTGAATAAGAAAGAATAATCTGAAATAACACATTCTCAGACTTTCCATCATTTGTTTTAGAAATTAGGTTTTAGAAATTGGGAAAGATCATGTTAATATGAAAGACACAAATGAAGCTTCTGAACCTCACAATCTCCTTTTCTTCCTGAGAATGAGAGATCACTTCCACTTGGATGAGGTGACAGAGCTTCAGATGTGGGGATTTTGGTAGCTTACTCACATTTGTAAAAGTTTCCTTAAGGATTAGAAATTGGAATTGGTTGCAAAAGTCTATAAGGACAGTCTGCTTTGTAGTGGTTTTTTATTTGTTTGTTTTGATGGTAACATCGTGCCAGGTGCCTTTATTCTCATCTTTTGGAGAAGTTGTAAACTTGTAAATTGTTCTCCTGCTTGTGGCAAGCACTCCATATTACTGTTTAAGAAGTGTTCAGATTGATGAATAAAATATAGACATGATACTCCAGCCTTCATTTCAGCAGTTTTTGTGTTCCAGAAAAAAGTCAAACATGGCATAACTGGAGATTATCAGAACTGTGGCCTATATTTTATGACAGGAAAGAGAAAGAAAGAAAGAAAGAAAGAAAGAAAGAAAGAAAGAAAGAAAGAAAGAAAGAAAGAAAGAAAGAAAGAAAGAAAGAAAGAAAGAAAGAAAACTTACAGGTTACTGGAGAGCATTTTTCAGTCAAATTTCATCCTTCTCCTATCCCTAGACGGTATTCTTCTCTTCCTAGAATATACCAAAAATATAAAATACTCCCTTAATGCATCAGCTTGAATCAAACCAATTGCCCATAATCACAAATCAAATTAATTATCTTTAAATATCAAAACTTAATAAAATCTGTGCTGTTTTTCATAACTGTGTATTTGCTTTGAAGTTTTTTTTAATAATATACATGATGGAACTGTGCAAATACTTGAAAGAGGTGTTTTGCAATGAACGGAAACATAGAAAAGCATTTTTCTTCAATTGTATCTTCTTCCTTTTTTGAAGATGGGAACTACATCAGCTCTTTTCCAGTTTTCCGGTAGTTCCCCTGTGCTCCAGGATCTTTGAAAAATATAGTTCAGTGGCTCTGAGATCACATCTGCCAGTTCCTTGAGAACCTTGCAGTGTAATCCATCTGGTCCTGGTGATTTGAACTCGTCTAGGCTGGACAGATGTTCATTTACCATTTTCTTGCCTATCTTAACTTATATTTCTATTTTGTTTTTTATGGCACTATTTTTGATAGGTTGCTCTGTTTTTTCCCTTTGTGTAAAGACAGATTCTTTAACTTAGGGTAGAGCTGGCCTTGGATTTTCAAAGAAGGTCAAACCCATATTTGAAACTCAGCAACAATCTTACTGTATGTAAGTGGAAATAGGGTCAGATTTTAGTTGCTCTTCATGTTAGTGTCTGCATTGGAGAGCTGTCTCTATGCAGGGTAATTTTTCATGAGATTCTCATGAGTTTCTAAAGCCCTGGCTCCCTCCCTATGGAATATTTCTTCACCCCCCTCCAGTGATAAGATGTCCTCTCCTACTTTTCAGAAGTTCATGAAGACATGGTTGCCTGTCAGTGGGTTTGAAGACCTCAGATTGACATGGAACTGATCAAGTGACTGGTTTGATTGTCTTTGTTGGATGTGTGCATGTGTGTTATGGATTTCTATATTGTCGATTTTTAATTTTGTAAGTCTTCTAGAATCATCCTGTGTGAGTTGGGTGGCTATATAAATTTGTTTAATGAACAAAATAAATAATAAATAGTGAGGCTTCATGGATAGAATCCATATGTTTCAGACACTACATGTGATGAACAATAGAAGAACATTCATCCCTGATTTATGTGATTTAACTATTGCTGAATTTTATAATGATTGGAGTTACAGAAAAAAGTTTAATATGTGATGATTTAGTCATCAAATCAAATCAACCAAATCATCCTTTGATACAATGCCTGTCAAATTTGTACATAAATGTGTAACGAACTCTCGTGCCTTTCAAGTGGACTTGAGTGAAACAAGCATTAGCTGAACTTGGTGTTTTAGAATATGGAAAAATGTTCAGTGTATTTTAAGGTGCACCTTGTTACAATTTTAAATGACAGAGATGAAAATGTCTTGCTATTTTAAAAAAGAATGGCAGTCCTTTACTATGGAGAAGAGAGAAGAAAAGCTGTCATTGCTAGACATATTCATGCTACTTCTTCCAATGAATTATTTTCACTCAGGTTAATATTGACAAGCAAAATGAACATTAAAGAGACACAAGTTCATTTTTGTAAACAATTGTAAATATCAGGCCATAATTATAGTTTTCTTTTTTCTATGCATGTTATTTTGCCATGTACCAAAGTTATTTTGCCAATGTCTATATCATTTATCTATCAAAGGTATAAAATTAAACTTGGTCAGCTGAAAACTGTAAATATATACTTTTATTACAAGCCTTGGGAGGGATCATAGCTTGACATGTTGACAAGTTTACTTGCCTACAAGTGGCTAAAAATATTGCTCACAATACTTTTTCCTTGTTTCTAGTGCCTTTACATGTCTTCATCTTGTTAAAATGTTGCTGATCTTGTATTAAGTTGAAGTGATGGATTGGGAAAGCAACCAAAAGAGATGCATCAGCAATTAATCTGGCATCTGCTGTAGTGGCACAAGGGAATGTGAAATAATGAACCACACAATGTCGTCATAACACTGAGCAAATTGTTGGGTTTAAACAGCAAATCGTGATATGAAATGGTCATCGGTGCTGAGAATTTAAAAGGATTTTCTGACTTTAAAAAATCAAGGTATATCAGCTGAAAGGGAATTTGAGGGGTCCTTGGTGCTCTCTGAGCTTTCTTGTTTTCTTGCAGACATTTCATTACCCATACTAAGTAACATGCTAACACTGATGATGTTATCTAGTTTGGGTTATGAAATGTCTGCAAAAAAGCAAGCAAGCTCAGAAAGCACCAAGGAGCTATAAACATTCTCCTTTATTAGAAAGGGAATTTGCTGGTTAGACATTTCTTTTCTTGGCTCTAATCATGTAAAACTTTGCTTTCAAAAAGACTGCATGTTCTATTCTTCTAGCTGTATTTATTATTTGATTTTGCCCCCTTTTCTGTAAAGTTTTTTACCAACAGAATGCCCTTCCATTATCCATAATGAAGGAAACCATTCAAAGAATTTGGGGAAAGCCAATTTAACCACACAGGCAAATTGCCTGTCAGCACGTATGTTTTTAAATTTTAAATTCATTTAATTTATTTTCAATAACCTTCCTTCTGGTATAAGTTGAAGCACATAGAGGAATGGATGTTGAAGAATATGACTTCTCTCAGGTACAGTTAAATGCTACACACACACACACACACACACACACACCAAACACATCATTCATTTGAGAAAGCACAACTGGATATAAAATTCATATTCCTTTCATGTTTGGGAAAAGAAAATAATCCTAATTCTGTTTATATAAAAGGGGTAAGGGACATCTGTGCTTTTCACAACTGCAGTAGCTTCTGAATTTTTAAAATCTTGAAAACTGTTTTTCTTGTATTCTATACAATGTATTGATGTAAGAGTCCCACATTTCATATGCTTTCATCCCCTATGCTTTCTTTCCCTTTACACACTGGCATAGTTTAGATATAAAGATAAAATATAAAGATATAATTAAATATCCATTTTAAAAAAAAATATACATCACAAAAATTAATCCTTACAAACAGAGAAGAAGTGATAGAGTAGTAATGGGAGACTTCAACTATCCAGATATCAACTGGGAGACAAACTCTGCAGCAAGTGGGATATCAAACAGATTCATAAACAACCTAGCCAACAACTTTGTCACCCAAAAGGTGGAGGAAAGAACTAGATGTAAAGCTATACTAGATTTAATCCTTACAAATAGAGAAGAAGTGATAGAGGGAATTGAAATTGCTGGAAAGTGACCATGTCATACTGGAATTTAACACAATGCAAACACTAGCAATAGAAAATAATCCAACCAATGTCTTAAACTTCAAAATAGCTGAGTTTAACGAACTCAGAGAGAATCTAGGAAAGATCCCATGGATGAAAATCCTAACGGGGAAAACAGCCCAAGAAGCATGGGAAACCCTGAAAAATGCAATCACAAAAGCCCAGACCAGCACAATACCACTGAGAAAGAAAAACAAGAAATCCAAGAAGAAACCAGCATGGCTGCACAAAGATCTCTCTAACAAACTAAAAGACAAAAAGGACAAATACAAAAAATGGAAAGAGGAGTACATAACCAAGGGCATTATCAGCAGATAGCCAGAACATGCAAAGAAGAAGTCAGGAAAGCAAAGGCTCAGAACAAACAAAGACACAACAAAAATCAAGGATAATAAAAAAAGTTTCTTCCAACATATTAACAAGAAAAAAAGTCAAGGAAACTGTAGGCCCTCTAAAGAGTGAAGATGGCAAGGAAATTACAGGCAACAGGAACAAAGCAGAGCTGCTTAACTCATACTTTGTGTCAGTCTTCACACAAAAAGAAATTATAGCCCAACATACAAAAAAAAAAAACCATTGCAAAAGACATACTAGAAACAAAAATTAAAATAAAGAAGAAAATGTTAAGAGAACTCCTATCTGACTTTGACAAATATAAATCACTGGGACCCAACAGATTACATCCCAGACTTCTGAAAGAGCTGGCAGATGTTATTTCAGAACCATTGCACCACATCTTTCATAAATCCTGTAGCACCGGGTAATTACCTGAGGACTGGAAAAGGGTTGATATGGTCCCCATCTTCAAGAAAGGGAAAAAATGGACCCAGGAAACTATAGATCAATCAGTTTAACATCAATACCTGGGAAGATCCTAGAAAAGATGATCAAAAAACAGATCTGTGAACAACTAGAAGCAAACAAAGTCATAACTAGTAGCCAGCACGGGTTTGTTAAAAACAGATCATGCCAAACCAATCTTATCCCATTTTTAAATAAAGTGACCAAACTAGTAGACCAGCAAAATGCTATGGATGTAGTATACTTAGATTTCAGTAAGGCATTTGATAAAGTAGATCACAACCTACTCCTTGGTAAGCTAAAAAAAGGTGGAATAGACAACATCATCACCAGATGGATCTGTAGCTGATTGACAAACCATACTCAACAAGTAGTCCTCAACGACACTACATCCACGTGGAGAGAAGTTAGCAGTGCGGTATCACAAGGTTCCGTCTTAGGCCCAATACTCTTCAATATCTTCATCAACAACTTAAATGAGGGAATTGAAGGGGAACTTATCAAATTTGCAGATGACACCAAACTGTCAGGAGTAGCCAACACCCCATAAGACAAATCAGGATCCAAAAAGATCTTGACAAACTCGAACAATGGGCCCTATCCAACAAAATGATTTTCAATATGGAGAATATCAAAGTCTTACACTTAGGCAGGAAAAAACAAAGGCACAAATACAGATTGGGTGAGACCTGGCTTAAAAACAATAAATGTGAAAAGGATCTTGGAGTCCTAGTGGATGATCACTTGACTATGAGCCAGCAGTGTGCAGCAGCAACCAAAAAAAGCTAATGCAATCCTAGGCTGTATAAACAGAGGCCTAGAATCAAGATCATGTGAAGTATTAGTACCACTTTATAAAGCCCTAGTAAGACCACACCTGGAATGCTGCAGCTAGTTTTGGTCACCATATTACAAAAAAGTTGCTGAGAGTTTGGAAAAAATTCAGAGAAAAGCTGAAGATGATCAAAATCCTGGAGGCTAAAACATATGAAGAATGGCTGCGGACTTGGGTTTGGCTAGTCTAGAAGAAATAGGGGCGACATTATAGCAGTGTTCCAGTATCTGAGGGCTTCCACAAGGCAGAGAGGGGTCAGGTTGCTCACCAGAGCACCAAAGGGCAGGACGAGAAACAATGGTTGGAAACTGGTCAAGGAGAGAAGCAACCTGGAATTAAGGAGAAACTTCCTGACAGTGAGGACAATCAACCAGTGGAACAGCTTACCCCCAGAAATGGTGGGCACTCCATCACTGGAAATTTTTAAGAAGAGACTAGACAGTCACCTGTCTGAGATGGTATAGTTCTCCTGCTTGAGCAGGGGACTGGACTAGAAGACTTCCAAGATCCCTTCCAGCTTCTATTCTATTCTATTCTATTCTATTCTATTCTATTCTATTCTATTCTATTCTATTCTATTCTATTCTATTCTATTCTATTCTATTCTATTCTATTCCATTCCATTCTAAAATGTTTGAGTTATAGCAAAAAGCCACACATTTCATATCCTCAGTTTAGCTGAAATTTGAGCCAAGCAGACTCTAATATATATTGCATCAAAATCCACCCAAACATTTTATCTTCCCCCAAAAGTTATTGCATTTATATGTCATTCTCTCTGCTCACTTGATAGGAACAGTTACTTCCTGAACCTGTGAACTACACAACCAGCAACCCTTTTTTAGTTATACTGTATGTTCTAGAATTCCACCTGGAAATAGGAGTAAAAGAATACAATTAAATAAGTCATGATCCCCTCAATATTTTGCATTTCATGTAGCCCTTGTAGATGAGGCAGAGGTATGGAATCGCAGATTGGATCTAGATATCTAATCTAACTCTTCTGCGCTGGGGCATCATTTGCTTGGCTATACCTGATCCATTGGTGCTTTTTTAGGAAGACACATGGGATCAACAGGCAGTGTCCCAATATATAACTATGATTAATTAACATCTCAGTCTGTCAGTGATATGATCCATGACTGTGATTTACTAACTGATCCCTACTTCTTTACTACCTGATCCCCTTGGAGCAGAGTATGATACTCTTCAAATTTCAACCAGTCAGCCTTGCTGAGATAAGTATATGAAACCCAAGACTTAAGATCTGATAATTTCCAGTCTATTAGTGGATGCATTGCCAGCAGCACGTTTTGGGATGGGCTCTGACCAATTCCATGGTTCGGGGAAGGAGCTTCCCTGACAGGAGCTGAGTTTGCAAGCCTCTTTGGGAAGCCGAGAAAACTGAAGGTCCGGAGGGTTCTCTCCTGCTTTCAGGGTTTTTCTCGCCTGCCCACCCGGGTGGAGAGCCTGCACCTCCCCTTCTCCTGCAGCCGGGGAAAGAGAGCCAGCCCCAAGCCTGTCCTGGAGGACTTTTTAAGCCCCAGATACCCCTCACCCTCTCCCCCATCAGCCCAGGACCAGGCACTGCAGCTCCGCATCAGGAGGGAACCCTCCGGACTTTTGGTTTTCCTGGCTTGCCAACAAGGCTTGCAAACTTGGCTCCTGACAGGAAAGCTCCTTCCCCTCAGAGCCCATCCCAAAAGGTACTGCTTCCCTGGCAGGAGCCAGGTTTGCAAGCCTCTATTGAGGCAGAATTCAAATCACAGGCATTGAGGAGTTTTAAATATTCACACCAAGAAATCAGACTCACGAAATCAACGAGACTTCCCCCACGTGGTATGCATAACGTTGCCCCTCAACCCTTACTGGAGCCACTGAGCATATGAAGGATTCCATCATTGGCAATATTACAAGCCGATGCTGGGGCTTCAAGTCAGTTGCACACGTTTAACCCACACATAACTGCCGCCCAGGATCAGCTCCTTAAGAAGCTGAAAATTCCCCTAAAAGTTGGTTAAATTTAAAACATTTAAAACCGTTAATGAATCCCCCTAAGCATTCTACGGATGGGAAGATCCCTCGCACTTGGCTGTTAACCGGGTCTTTTGTAGGAGGGGTCACGCAGGGACCATTGATTGGGTGAAGCGAGTGGGGACGATTCCATGGGAGAGAAGAGGTGGGGCATTATCTCCATGGTTATGGAGCTTTCATAAGTGAAAGCGGCGAAACCCAAAGTGAAGTGGCGAAACCCCGCTTGGCCTCATCCTGCAGTAAGTCTTCCCTGGGTGGGCCTTTATCCGTGTTCTGCACTGGCAATACCCGTGAAAATGATTTCATCGAAATCATTTGTGCCGCCCCTCACGTCTTAGTCAAGATTGTCAAGAGGGGATGAAATACCACTCTGTGATCATTGGGGAGGGAAGTATCATTCATTTACCATATTTTTACCTCACTTTTTGGTCAGTGCACTCAATTCAGAATCAAGGCTCATTACATGTGTGCGCATGCGCATGCGCATGCACACATTTTGCGGCTCCCAGTTTTTTTTTGTGAGGGAAATGGGTCCAAGTGGCCTTTCACCATTTTAGGTTGCCGACCCCTGAGCTATTGTTTGTGGATTGTTTGGCTGTTTCGTAACATCCTGAGTAGTTGAGGTGCTGACTGTGTGCCCATTAGTCTTTTGTGTTGTAATGACCTGGGTAATGGGTTGTGTGATGAGATCCTGAGATCTAGTGTAGTGATATCCTGAGTTCTGTGTTGCACCATCCTGGGTGGTTGGCTATGCTGTAACATCCTGAGCTTTGGCATTGTAGCCTCCTGAGTTCTGTGATGTGATGTCTAGGGGTGAAGGCTGTGAAGTAACATACCGGGCTTTGGTTTGGCTCCGAGTTTCTGGTCTAGCTCTGTGTTCATGGCGTATGTCCGTTTGCTTTGTGTTGGGGTCGGAGGGAGGTGCAGCAGCTGGTGATGTCATCATGGTTTGACTTCTGGATGGTGGCTGCATTTGGTCTGAGGGATGGGTTTGGGCTTGGGTTTGGGTTTGGGTCTGGTGAAGGTGAATGGTGGTGGCGTACTGTGTTGTTCTGGGTCCAGTGTCATTTTTTGTGGCTAGGACTCATTTATTGGTTAGGGCTAGTTTCCAGATGTCTGGTAGGCGGAAGGTATCGTCACATTTATTCATGTTGTGGGGGTGTTTTTTTATTTCAATGGCTTCCATAATTATTCTTTTGTTGTGGTGTTCAGTTTTGGAGATTAGTTTTGTTCCTTCAAAATCAATTTCATGTCCTATAGAGGGAGGAAGTTTTTTCTTCTTTTTTGACTGCGTTCTTGTGTTCTGCGATGGGTGCATTTATTCTCCTATTAGTTTGTTCCATGTATGTGGCTGAGCAGATTTTGCATGGTATTTCATAGACCAACCACCCAGGATGGTGCAACACAGAACTCAGGATATCACTACACTAGATCTCAGGATGTCATCACACAACCCATTACCCAAGTCGTTACAACACAAAAGACTAATGGGCACATAGCCAGCACCTCAACTACTCAGGATGTTACAAAACAGCCGAACAATCCACAAACAATAGCTCCTACACAGCCAAACAATCCACCTACAGCAACTAAGCCAGCACTCCACACACCCCCACCAATATATAGAGAGAGACGGCAGCTCCGATCACACTTTGCTTGCACAAGCACAAAGCCAAAGACCCCAGCCTGAAGATGACGAGTGGGACCTCATCGAAATGTCGCCAAGATACTCTCAATCTTACATGGGAAAAGACCCGAATACACCAAGACCTTATATATATATATAAAATCTCACATTGCTCCTAGAAGCAGAAGCCGAAAACACCAGCCTGAAGATGACGAATGAGACTTCATCAAAATGTCGTCAAGACACTTCAAATTCTACGTGGGAGAAAACCCAAAGAACCAAAGACCTACATATATATATATATATATATATATATATATATATATATATATATATATATATATATATATATATATATATATATATAGCATAGGAGCTCAAGATAAGAGTACGCAATTCTCCCATTTATTCATTTATTTATTTATTTATTTAAATGTTTACTTATTTACTTACTTACTTACTAGTTACTTACTTACATCTCAACTTTATTATTTTTATAAATAACTGAAGGTGGCAATCATACCTAATACTTCATCCTCCTCTATTTTCTGCACAAAAACAATTCTGTGAAGTGGGTTGGCCTGAGAGAATATGATTGGCCCAAAGTCATCCACTCAACTTTCATGCCCAAACTGGGAGTAGAACTTAGTTTTCCCTTCAACAGCAACTCTGTGAGATAGGTTGAGCTGAGACAGTGATTGTCCCAAAGTCAATAAATGAGCTCATGTGTCTGAGAGTGAACTACATTCTTGCTCTTATTTTATATTGTATATTTTTGCAGCTCAGGGTTGAACTGTAGGGTTCTTGATGCTTTCTGGCTTTTTGGGAGATATTTCATTACCAGACTAGGTAACATCGTGCAGATATAAGATTCTTTATATTGTTAGAAAGCGTTCCATTGAATGTAACTACACAGTGTTTCTTTAAAGAGGGGATGGGTCAATTTCACTTTTAATTTATTGTATAGGTTGGAGATTATCAGTTCAAAGAAGGCTCACTGTGAAATATGTATGTAAAATGTAAAACATACTTATTGTGTCTACTTTCATTATTACTAGAAGAGAATAAAAAAAATAAAAAATAGGTTTTGACACTGAATCTAGGTGGCATCTGGCATGGATTGTTTGGACAGTGCAGAATTATGGTTTGGAGGCCATTGCTGACTTCATGCCATAGGTTACCCAACTCTGCTTTAAACTTAAACTTTTTTCATTCCTGACCTGCATATATTAAATCTGTTTATAAAATAAAATAACAATATTTAGATTCCTGTTCAAGCACATTCTTTATTTTATAGCATGCATGCTATTCCAACACTTCCAGAAGTAGCTGGCATTTGTGGTGTGTAGTTCCTTCCTTCTGGTATATTTTTGGATTAAAGGGTAACAGGAAATTACTGTATATTCTGAATAAAAAGTAAAAGGGAAAAAGGTTGCTATATCTCTCTTTCCTATATCTATCCAAATAAGATAAATATCTGTTCTTTTTCAAACCGTTCTTAAGCTGTCATCTGTATGCTTATTATGAAAGACAGTTCCTTCAAAGTATTCTTTTTATCTCCAGACCTTTTCCTGACCAGACAGAAAAATCTCTAGAAGTTGAAGTGCTGTTTATTTTACAGAAGATTGTTCTGGTTCTCATATAACAAATTCATTTGTGCAGTAAGCAAAGAAGGACTGTCTGTCCACATTGAATATATTAGTATTATGAAGATTTACTCATATGTGTAATAGAGGAAGGACCAACATTTGTTTATTTCAGATTGGGGAAGCAAATGGTTCATATTAATGTAATTGCTATTTCTCCTATCTGGACTTCAGCTTTTTAAAAATGTTTTTGATTAAATTGAATAAAGTGGCATGTGGGAAAGCTTGTCTGATCTTTCTAAGCTGGTGACAGGTCAGACACCGGTAGGTGACCAGAAATGCGTCAAATGGCTAAGGAGTTGAAAAGTCTAGAATACAAACAGGGTGATGAAAAGTGCTAGGGAGATTAGAATTTCAAGATGCCAAAGGGAACATTTACTTTCTGTTTCAGGGTCATGGGTAAAAAACTCAGAAAAAAAAACAGTGATGGAAATTAAGAAATGAGTGGAAAAATAATTTTGTCTTTTCTTTCTAGGGTAAGCATGAAAAAAAGCCCTACAAGGTTGCTCTTCCCTTGGTGAAAGACTGACTTTCCTGCTTTATTTTGGTTGATGGAACAATGTTATTCCATTGAGAGCCTATCAGCTCTGCTCTGTCTTTTGACAGAGTGTGTGTTTAAATTGAGTTTCTTTATTCTGTGCAGAAATCAGAAGAGACCAGACAGATCAACTTGAATCCTTAGCAATGGAGGGATTGTATGACCCAGAACCCTTTGTTCCTGATTTAAATCCAACTATTTGTAAGGCACTTTTTAAAATTAATGCAGTAATATGACTCAGTCATCAATGTGTATATTACACATAACAAAATATGATCAAGGCATGAGCCTTGGGTTTGTATGTTTCAACATTTCCTTTGTGGTTGGAGGAGACCCACATCAAAATCAGTAAATGATGGCTCATTAATAAGCTAGGATCTGTCTGCTAGCATTCTGTAAAATATTATTTTTATGTCTTGCTCTATCAAGATGTGCCTCATCAGCTTCTTTTCTGATTCAGTTCTGTACTGTAGGAAATTGACTTTATGGCTTTTACTCAAAGATTTGTGTTATTAAATAGCTGTTATTGATATAGCCACGCTGTGGCCTTCACTTCATGATATTTAATACATCCTAATCTCTCCACCTCCTGTGCAGCAGACCTATTGGACCTCTTCTAAGTTACACCCACTTATCCAATGCCCACTACCTGTTTTACAGGTTACAGAACAAGGTACTTTATATTTTCTCATTTAGGAACAGATTCCTCCATTAAAACTCACTGAATATCTTCTCAGCTTGAGAGGACAGGAGTGAAAGAAGAAATGAGGGAGGCAGAAAAAGGGATGTCTATTAACCTTTTGCAAGTTAGATGCAGTTTGTCTCAACAAAATCCTTTATGTAGTAAAGATGACATCTTGCTGTCTAGTAGCTGGTAAAGTTTGTTGGGTACAATGCTTTCCCAAAAAAGACAGTTGCAGCAAAGTTATAAATGGATGAACTTTACAAGCAGATAATACCCAGAAAGAGTTTGAGACAGAAATGCAAATGAAAGTAGGTGATACAATAGGGCCAAGAAGATGAAGAAGGAAGAAAGAAATGGCAAACTGGGGATAAAGTCAGCCAGAGATGAAAAAAGAAAAAGGAATCTTGGTCATATCTAGATAACTAGTCTCTCATTTTTTTAAACTACATCAATCCATTTTAAAAGCAGTTTGTCTTTGTGATTTTATGTTCTTTTCCAACTGGCTGAGTAAGAAAGAAGATTATGCATAAAACAAGAAGTTGAGAAACCAAAGTGAAAGGATGCATCTTTTTAAATAGAAGGATATGCTGTTGTTCTTTTCCTCACTGCCATAAGAGAATTAAATAATGCCAGGGCAGAAGTAAAATATGCCCTTTCTTCTTTTTGTCTCTGTCTCCACGCCATGACCATCCTGGGTGTATCGGACTCCATTTTGCACTATGGTATATGCCTGAAAAGAAGGGGAAGAAGAAGACATGAAATATTAGATTTTTGCCTATCACCATTTGAAACTCAGTGTCTGCTATTATGTATCCTCCTGTTAATCTCTAGTTCAGCGGTTCTCAACCTGTGAGTCACGACCCCATTTGGGGTCGAACGACCATTTCACGGGGGTCGCCAAAGAACGCAATCCGCCAATTTTTCCCCTTTTCCTTAGCTATGCTACTCCCTCTTATTCTATTGGCTTTTGAAAGCCAATAGAATAGACTCTCTTGAATAGAGTCTAATTCTATTGGCTTTCAAAAGCCAATAGGAATTGTCCAGGCTGTCTCCGCCCTGCTGAGCCTGCCAAAAGTCCCAGTCTGCAAATGGTGCTGCAAGTTGTTTGCAGCAAAGGTGAGCTTTCTTGAAGTTTTCACCCCTCCCTGCTGAGAAACTACTAAATGTAAGTAAAAGAGGGCCAGGGGTGGAAGGTGGGAGGCCGGTGGGGCAGGGAGGGTTGCTGGCATGCGTGGGGCCCGGCGGGTGGCTTACCTCCCTTGGGCTGGGCCAGCTGGTGGCCCAGCCGGTGGTTGGCCTGCACCATAGCTGCGGCTTGCCATGGCCGTCCATGAGTGCCTGGACCTGCCTGCCACCGCCCCGAATGGGCGGTGGCCAAGGTAAGGCTAGCGGGGAAGCAGCGGGCACTGGGAGGGCAGCTTGCGTGCGTGGGGCCGACTCTCAGCTGGCTGTTGGGAGCCAGGCTGAGTGTAGCAGCCCCACCGGTTCCCCACCGATGTCCGGACTCTGACCCAACTCCCAGCTGACTGTCGGAAGTTGGGCTGTGCTCCTGGGGGCCATGCAGACGTTGGCTAGTTGCTGGCTGCGTCCTCCCCATCTCCCAGCTCATGGCAAGCCTTGGGGCTTGAAACGCACCCCCAACGCCGCCCCGGGCTGACTCAGCCGCGTGGGCAGCCAGTCTGAGCCGAGCCAGGTCTGTGCCGCTGCCTCCATGCCGCGCCAGAGTTTCCCCCGCACTGCCCGGCCGCCTTGGCCCTCTGGCACCCGGCATGGCCCTGGGGCTGGTGGGCAGGAGCGGCTCCTTCCCAGCTTGCCAGGCTCTGGGCCTCGGAAGCAGCCAGGTGGCGGGGAAGAGGGTGATGCCCGCATGTGTATTGGAGGCCAGCCGGACAGGCCGGGAGGGGAGAAGCGATTCCTTCTGAGCGGGAGCTGGCACTCCGGCCGTGCCCCTCTCATGTGTGACAAGTTGGGGAAGGGTTTGGCGGTGAACGGCTGTGCAGGGTGGAAAGGGGCTCCCACGATCCTGCCTCTGCGATGGCGCTTGGGAGGCTGGAGGGGCAGGCAGGTCCCAGGGCGGCTGGGAGAGCGCAAGAGGTGCCGGGATGAGGATGGGGGGCTCCAGACTACCATCCCCATCAGCTGTAAAAAGCACTGTGGAAGAGTGGGGAATGCTGGGACCTGCAGTTCATCACTATTTGGGAAAAAATCCTTCCTTCCTTCCTTCCTTCCTTCCTTCCTTCCTTCCTTCCTTCCTTCCTTCCTTCCATCCATCCATCCATCCATCTCCTTCCCTTCCCCTTCAATCTCTCCTTCCTTCCTTCCTTCCTTCCTTCCTTCCTTCCTTCCTTCCTTCCTAGCTCAGCTGGGACGCCGAGCCAATCCCCACGCCTTCTGGTTACCCGGCTGTGCTCCGCCCCCAGCAGCCCTAAAAAGCACTGTGGGAGAGTGGGGAATGATGGGAGTTGCAGTTCATCACCATCTGGAAAAAAATCCTTCCTTCCTTCCTTCCTTTTTTCCTTCCTTCCTTCCTTCCTTCCTTCCTTCCTTCCTTCCTTCCTTCCTTCCTTCCTTCCTTCTCCAAAGTGGGAGGTGAAGGGGGCGGGTGGGTGGGAGGGAGTCGACCAGAAGGGAACCGAGTCTGATAAGGGTGAAAGTTGAGGGAGGTTTTCCCCCTCACCCCTCTCTTTGCCTCCCTTTGTGCAGTGGCGTCTCTGGATGCTGCCTTCCCAGTCGCCGAGAAAGGGGAAAAAAGCCGTGAGCGAGTTCCCCTTTCTGCCTCGTTGCTGAAAGCTTTTTTTAAAAAAACGACTGCTCGTTCAGAACTCCTTGGGGCTTGTTTGCAAGAGCTTGTGGCACTTGAGTAAAGGGGTGGGGGAGCCAAACCGTCCAAGGCATTTGCACCCTGAACATGTGGATGCTGCTTTCATGACTTGCCACCACCACCCCCTCTCTTCCTGCCCTGCTTGGGCAATGAGCTGCTGCTGCTGCTGGCTGAGCTGAGCTGGGATGCCGAGCCAATCGCCACGCCTTCAGGTTGCCTGGCCGTGCTCGGCCCCAGCAGCCCTAAAAAGCACTGTGGGAAAGTGGGGAATGCTGGGAGTTGCAGTTCATCATAATCTGGAAAAAATCCATCCATCCATCCTTCCTTCCTTCCTTCCTTCTTTCCATCCATCCATCCATCCATCCATCTCCTTCCCTTCCCCTTCCATCTCTCCTTCCTTCCTTCCTTCCTTCCATTCCCCTTCAATCTTCCTTCTCCATCTCCTTCCTTTCCCCTTCAATCTCTCTCTCCTTCCTTCCTTCCCCCTTCAATCTCCTTCCTTCTCCATCTCCTTCCTTTCCCCTTCAGTCTTCCTTCCTTCCATCTCCAACTCCATCCATTCCCCTTCAATCTCCCTCTCCTTCCTTCCTTCCTTCCTTCCCCCTTCAATCTCCTTCCTTCTTCATGTCTTTCCTTTCCCCTTTAACCTTCCTTCCTTCCTTCCATCTCCTCTCCATCTCCATCTCCATCTCCATCTCCATCTCCATCTCCATCTCCATCTCCATCTCCATCTCCATCTCCATCTCCATCTCCATCCCTTCCCCTTCAATCTCCTTCCTTCCTTCCTTCCTTCCTTCCTTCCTTCCCCCTTCAATCTCCTTCCTTCTCCATCTCCTTCCTTTCCCCTTCAATCTTCCTTCCTTCCTTCCTTTCCCCTTCAATCTCCTTCCTTCTCCATCTCCTTCCTTTCCCCTTCAATCTTCCTTCCTTCCTTCCATTTCCATCTCCATCCCTTCCCCTTCAATCTCTTTCTCCTTCCTTCCTTTTTTCCCCTTCAATCTCCTTCCTTCTCCATCTCCTTCCTTTCCCCTTCAATCTTCCTTCCTTCCTTCCATCTCCATCCCTTCCCCTTCAATCTCTTTCTCCTTCCTTCCTTTTTTCCCCTTCAATCTCCTTCCTTCTCCATCTCCTTCCTTTCCCCTTCAATCTTCCTTCCTTCCTTCCTTCCTTCCTTCCTTCCTTCCTTCCTTCCTTCCTTCCTTCCTTCCATCTCCATCACATCCACTTCAATCTCTTTCTCCTTCCTTCCTTCCTTCCTTTCCCCTTCAATCTCCTTCCTTCTCTATCTCCTTCCTTTCCCCTTCAATCTTCCTTCCTTCCTTCCCCTTCCCTCCCTCCCAACATTTTTGAGCAAGGAAGAGTAAGCTTCTCCAGTGAGCACTGCTATATTGTTTTTGTAATTCATCACTATGCTTTAAAATTATGTTCAATTCGTAACAATGAAAATACACCCTGCATATCAGATATTTACATTGCAATTCCAAACAGTAGCAAAATTACAGTTATGAAGTAGCAACGAAAATAATTTTATGGTTGGGGGTCACCACAACATGTGGAACTGTATTAAGGGGTCGCGACATTAGAAAGTTTGAGAACCACTGCTCTAGTTGATGTTCCATGTCATCTATCATGATTTGATCTTTTTGTAGCCCAAAATAAGAAGGAACCATGCTAAAAGACCATTAGATGTTATCTTAGAATCCTTGCCTTTTCATACAGGAACCTTGCCATTTATTACATTTCCAGTGATATACCTATTAACTTATGGCTGTGAAAAAGAAGTACAGGTAGTCCAAGGTCATTGTTAAGTGAGTCACATGTCATTTTACAACATTTTTTGCCATAGCTGTTAAGTGAATCACTGCAGTTAAGTAAATCACACAATTGTTAAGGAAAACCAGCTTGCTCCATTGAGTTTGCTTGTTAGAAGCTGGCTAGGAAGGTTACAAATGGTGATCACTAGGAAGCTGCAATGGTTGATTGCATGTTGATTGCCAAATGCTCGAATTTTGATCACATGACCACAACAATGATGCGATAATATGAGGACCAGTCATCAGTCATATTACTTTGATTACAGTGCCATTACTTTGAACAGTTGTTAAACAAAAGGTTATAAGTTGAGGGATATCTGTATAAGTGCCCCTTCTTAAAGATTTCCAAGGAACAACTTTTGCAGTTTCCTAAGACATCTTATTCAAAGTTTTACAGGATTAAAGATTGTGCCCCTAAGTCAAAAGACTGAAAAAAAAGTTAATGTCTGTACATCTATGTACATCTATATCCATACATCTCTATATCTCTATTTCTCTATATCATTTATATATTTATATCTACATACATACTTACATAAATACATACAAACCTTCCAAATAAGATTTTTATGCTGAATTCTGCCTTATTTGTGGAATATTATTTTAGGGAAGAAAGTGTTATTTTTATATCTCTCTATTTTCCCACATTTCTTCTATCATTTTTCTTTTTGTGAAACTAGGAGTGGTCATCCTGGAAGTCAGACTCTTTTTTTTCTCATCTAAATAGATGAATAAGCTAAATTCTTTTAAATGGGTTGTTTTATTCAGAGACTACTGTTGGATCAGCTTAAAAAATCAGCACTTCTTGTTGACTCTTCCCTAGGATGACTGTTGAACAGTAAGGACATTTTTCTCTCTTGCTGATGATCTGCCAGTTTTGTTGCCACAGATGATTCTTTGGCAGTGCTGCTCCCTGGATTTGAATGGGAGCACTTAGGAATATCCAAGATGACTTTTGGGCAGCTGGGGAACCACCTGGGAAGGGAAGTCTTGAAGATTCCAGCTCCCTTTAGGAGTGGTTGGAAAGCCACTGGGCATACATTTTCCTCTCACCAGTTGGTTTTCTTAAGCATGCCTTCAGAATGCTTCACTTTTTGAATCCTCTGTTTTACTTTCCTTTTTATCTTTTAAAGTTGACCAGTTGGCTGAATGCTAATTTAGTCCCCCTGATGGACAGGGTTTTTTTCCCCTTTGACTTATGTTGTTTTTCTGAATAACTTTCACTTTTCTATAAAGAAACATGGCATATTCTTGGATACTGAAAGTGCTTTTACTTGAGTTACATTTTATGGGCATTCACTATAGGGATTTAGTATTTTATCACTTTGAAAAAAGTTTATTTTTTCTCATTCTTTCTTTTAATTTTGGATCAAAATATCCAGGAAATATCTTCTCTGCTCCTTTGTCTTTTTTCTTATTCTCCTTTGAAGAGCTGTCTTAACTACTATATAGAGCAAGAACATGTCAGATTATAGACAAGGGAAAGAGGCTGTCACTTGAAAAAAGACTGTTTGGGAGTATGCAATTCTTATCTGAAAACTTTTTTAAACAGTTTGATGAACTGGTAAAGGCTGTGGAAAACATTCAGAGGCAGGTGAGTGTAAATAAATTAAATCCACAAAAGGAATGTAATTGCAAAGCAGTAGATTTGCTGGAAAAAAAATACGGACCCAGACTTAGAAATAATAACTCCATATGCCTCCCTGAAATTCAAGCCTGTGTTCTTATACAACAGCAGAAAACTGTCGAGTGGATAAGTGATAAATTCGACTTTTTAAGAAGACTGAATAAGATTGGGGAATGGATTTATTACATTTAACTGGGAAACAATTTCATATGGACTTTTTGAGAAGACAGACTGCTTTGGAGATTGGATTTATTGTATTTAACCAGGCAACAATTGATAAGAGGGCATTAAGAAACAAATGTGGATATTTGATCCAGGACCAATCAGTATTAATTCTTGGGACAATTTGGGATAGTTAAGAAGCTGTAACAAATTTTCTACTGTTGATTACAATAACAGTTTGTTAACTGAAGGATTTAGAATTTTAATCTTGTTTTTCTAATTATCATTGTTCTGTTAATTAATTTGTTATTAATATAGTATATAAATGGCAGGTTAAAAACTTGCAAATAGAATTAATAGTTTAGTAGTTTAATATGCTTTGGGCCTTTTGCAAGGGGTAGGAAACTAATATTGTAATATATTAATCAGCATTCAACTAGGAGGGACTAATACGTGTATATGTGTTAGTCTTTTTTAACACACCTTTTCTTTTTTTCACTTTTTTATTTCTTTAAAAAATTGGGTGTTTTGTATTTTAATATTTTTGAGTAAAATAAAAATAGCTTTAAAAAAGGAAAATCAGCACTTGTTGCATATGTGATTAACTTCCAGTGAGCAGAACATGTATTAAAAAACACTCATATTTACAAATTAACACCATCCCACATTCTAATACTGTAATTCAACATTGATTTGCAACTGATCTCCTAGATTAGTGGCCCTGGTTTACAGTTTTGGTTACATTTGTAGGATAATGGCCAAAATATTCCAAAAATGTCTTACTGTCTTACCACTATCAAAGAATGGTGCATCTAGTACTGTATCAATATACTTAGGCTTAATACCCACTAAGTGTTTTCCATGTCATCAACAAATGCTAGCTGAAAGCCTCAATTGGCCAAAGATAAAAATATACAAAATTACTATTTATGGGCCATCTGCAGATTATCATAATTCTTGCGAACGTAGCCACAATGCAGTCTTATACATATACAATACATATCACCACATAATTAACATCCCATGAATGAGATATGGTTATTGGTCATGTAGAATCAGATTATTTCAGCCATTCCCTCTGCTAAATATATCTGATTAGGTGTGTGTCTGTTGGGAGTGTGTCTGCCTTCAAACAAGTACTGACTCCTGGGTACTACCTGAAAACATCCCTGCAGTTTTCTTGGCAAGATTTCAGAAGTGATTTGCCATTTCCTGTTTCCCAAGTCTGAGAAAAAGTGATGGGCCTAAGGTCAGGTAGATGGCTTTATGTCTAAGACAGGATTAGAACTCACAGTCTCCTCAGTTTTAGACTGATGCCTTAATTACTATAGCAATATCTTTCTCTCCTTCCCTCTCCCTCTCTCTCTCCCTCCCTCCCTTCCTTTAAAACAAGTGAACTTGAGAAAAATATGTGGAGCGAGGTTGGGTTAAAGCAGGGTTTTCTATCTCCCCAGCAGCTTCTGATCTAATAGGTTGTTCTAGGAAACAGAAGGAATACCATGTAAGTGAGGCAGAGAAAATAAGTAAAATGTCTAGCCATGAATTTGCTGGAAGTTTTTTGTTTCTGTGTTCTGTGTTGAGGTTAAGTTTCATTATTTTTATGTCTATCTTTTGAAACCTGAGACATATCTCAGGTTATGTGTATGAAGCTATAAATTTCCCTGTAAATCTTGTCATCTCTACTTTCTTTCAATATTGTTCTGAAGGCTTTGGCAGGAAAAAAACTTTATTTGTAGCAGACCAGCACCACCTTGTGGTTGTCCCAAGTATTTTATTTTCTTTGGAATTTTTTTTAATAGTTTTACCAGTTGTTTTCCTGTGATCAGGACAAATTTGCAATTTATCATCTTCTTTGCATTTTAAAATTTAAAATGAAAAAGTAGGTCTTATACGCAATCATTTTCTTTCTTTCTCTCCCTTTCTCCTTTAAGTGCATTTTTCTTCCAGGAATGTGAATTATTTCTCAAAAGAGGGGAAAGAGAGGCTGAATCATCTAACCACACATTTCTATGGTACATGTTCAGGAGATGACAGTATCAATTTTTGAATTTTTAGCAAAAATCACTGGAAGTGAAGCATAGAATGCAAGTATCTTATCTGTTACACAAACTTGGACTAGGGAAAGCTGCGAGGCCCTAGAAGGTACGATTGGCAACAAGAATGAAAACTCAGATCTCTGGAAAACAGTCTAATTCTGGGAAAGGTGGAAGGAAAAATGAAAAGATGATGACCAGCAGCAAACTCAGTTATAGTGGCAGAAAATACACTATTGGAAAAATTGAAAGACCAAGTTAAAGGCAGACTATCATGGAAGAAATCTATCTGTGTGTTCAATAAGAGTTGATAGCATCTTGATGGCACATAGTCAATAAAATGGGTGTAAGTTAGATATAGTTTTATTTGCTTTCCCCATCTAATGCTTTTAATTTTGTTCACCTTACTAATTACTCCCTCTCATTATAACTGATATTACATTTTTATTTACAATATGATTTGTAACACAAACAACCCTTGTGTAATGTAAGATTTGCTGCACTCAAATAATGGCCCTTTTAAATAATGATAATACAAACTGACATTCTTTGTATGTTTGTAAGAATGCAGAAATCCAAATATGGATCAGTAGGTTTTATCCAGCATGCTCAAGAGAAAAATGTGCTTTACACAGATTGTTTAGATGACATTCCACAAACCTTTGAGTGTGTTGCGCGTGCGCACGCACACACACACATATATTTATTATATTTATTAAGTATATAAATACAAGTATGCTATGGAAAGTGATTGGAGGGTGGTATAAAGAGCTATAGTCTAGAAGACCAAGTGATAGAAATCTTTAAGAGATCCATTTTTAAAAATCACTTTTCTGATTTGGCAGTTTGCCTTTCTTGATGCATTAAAGTATAGAAATAAATCCTTTGAGCTCAAAAAGTATTTTGGCAGGGAATGGGAAAGGGTACAGCAGCTAGATTGTAAAGGAAACAAAAATAGTAGGTGGTTTTTTAATTTATTAATAAGATACAAAACTACAAGTAATAATAAAAAAACAGGGGAGGGAAAAGGAAAAGGAAAAGTGTAAGAAAAAGGCATTAATTTCTAGCTCCCTTTGGTGCAGTAGAATAAGATAATAACATCAAGCCTCAACTTTTTACTTTTACATAATAATATAAACTAGCTATTTCTATAACAACAAATCTATCTAATCGGTATAACCCAAAGTCAAAGTTTCATTTTTTTCCCAACTTGAGCACAAAGTCTAGAAGCGGTTTCCAAGTAGAAACAAAAGTATTTGTCTTTTGTCTTTAATCAAAGCAGTCAGTTTAGCCATCTCTGCTAACTCCATCAACTTCGGCAGCCATTCATCCATTGTGGGAATCAAAATGTCCTTCCATTTTTGTGCATAAAGTAATCTTGCTACCATCAACATATATAGCATCTAAGATCCAAAACATTTCCCAAGTCTTTTTCCATTAAACCCAAAAGAAAAGTTTCTGGTTTTATCTTTATATTCACTTTGAGAATCTTCTGTATTAAGATGTGAATCCTTCCCCAATATTTCTTTGCTTTGTCAAATGTCCACCATATGTGATAAAAAGTCCCTTCTTTATTTTGTATTTCCAGCATTCATTTTAAATACCTTGACAACTTATGTTGTATTAAATACAACAATACATCACAGAAATTTTCTTTTAAGTTTTAGTTTAATGTAAATTTTAAACATTTTGCCCACATATTCTCCCATTGTTCAAGCATTATATTGTATCCAAAATTCCTTGCCCACTGAATCATGCAATGCTTTACATATTCATTCTCCAAATTCAAATTCAATAACAATTTATAGACATTGGCAATAATATATTCATCACTACTGCACAGTAGGATTTCCAATTCATTTTTTCACAAAATCAAACCCATAAATCTTTTTATCTGATTTAAATCTTTCTTTCAATTATAAATATGTAAAAACACCAGATGTGATTACAAAAGTATGTACATGTTGCATGTGGAAATCCAATTTTTACAGACATTGATCCATTCACTTATATACATTACATAGGCTGGGCGGGATTACAGACATGACTGAGCTAAGCCTTTCGACTAAAAATATTTATTAGGGCATCTAATAATAAATATTAACATTATCTTATTATTTATTTTATTATTTAATTTATCTGCCATCCACCTCACTCTCCAGAGTCACACTGGGCATCTTACAATAAAAACACAAATACAACAACATTAAAATTAATGAGATTAAGTACAAAACTAGAAGACCAAGAGCAAGAACAGTGCGATGATGTTCTATTCCAGCGGTTCTCAACCTTTTTCAGGCTGCAACCCCGACCTGCGCCACGCATGCATGGCGCGACGACCTGCACTGTGGATGCACGGCGCAATGACCTGCATTGCGCATGCACAGCGCATGACCTGCAACGCGCATGCGTGGCACAACGACCTGTGTTGTGCATGCGCAGCGCGACAACCTGCATCGCACATGTGCGGCGCAATGACCTGCATTGTGCATGCGCGGCACGACGACCTGCATCGCACATGCGCGGTGCTGCTCTCTGTGCCGGCCGAGGCGTAGGCCGCCACCCATTCGGGGCGGCAGCAGGCAGGCCCAGGTGCTCAGGTGCTCCTGGGCAGCCGCGGCGGCGATGGTGCAGGGCGACCATGGGCTGGCCCAGCCCAAGGGAAGTAAGACACCCGCCTGGCCCCACGCGCGCCAAAAACCCTCCCTGGGCCCGCTGCTGACCCGCTAGCCTTGCCTTCACTGCCGCCCATTTGGGGTGGCGGCAGGCAGGCCCAGGCGCTCCTGGGTGGCCGCATCAGCGACGGCGCAGGATGACCACAGGCTGGGCCACCAACAGGCCAAGCCCAAGGGAGGTAAGTCACCCGCTGGGCCCCACGCATGCCAAAAACCCTCCCTGTGCCTGCCGGCCTCCCACCTCCTACCCCTAGCCCTCTTTTACTTACAGTTTTAGTAGTTCTCAGCAGGGAGGGGTGGAAACTTCCGGAGAGCTCGCCTTCGCTGCAGACAACTTGCAGTACCGTTTGCAGACTGGGACTTTTGGCGGGCTCAGCAGGGCGGAGACAGCCTGGACAATTCCTATTGGCTTTTGAAAGCCAATAGAATTAGACTCTATTCAAGAGAGTCTATTCTATTGGCTTTCAAAAGTCAATAGAATAAGAGGGAGTAGCACAGCTAAGGAAAAGGGGGAAAATGGCATAGCACAGCTAAGGAAAAGGGGGAAAATGGCAGATTGCGTTGTTTGGCAACCCCCGGGAAATGGTCGTTTGACCCCAAATGGGGTCACGAGGCTGAGAACCGCTGTTCTATTCCCTATTAGTCCACCAGCCACCTCTAATGTAGAGCCCAAACCAACCAGCAGAGCTAGATTTTAATGCCCTTTCAGAAGGTCAGAAGGGCGAGGACAGACCTCACCCTCTAGCAAGATGTTCCAAAGAGCTGGGGTTACATTAACAAGGTAAAAGCACATCAGCACAAAATTAGTAGCATCATCTATCAGAATAAAAACAACCTTAACAACTAGTCTGTTCATACACATTTTTAATGTCATTTCTTTCTGATAGGATGATCACAGTCATGAGTTAGTGTGGTGTATCTTTCCATGTAGTTCCAAGTATTAACAATATTGACAAAGGTTTTTTGGTAACTATGCTTGCAACATCACTATGAAAAGCAGAAGGTCTGTTGGTGATTCCTATGGAGAATGCTGTGCTGCCCTGCAAAACATACACATACACATGTACAGCAAGAGTCTATAAACCTCCCAAATGTGTCTTCTGAAAGCGCCCCCATTTCACAGATCCAGATTCAGCATGGCAAGAGCTCAGCACGACAAGAGTCATTGGGTAATCGAGTCCAAAGGGCACACACAAAGTCCAGGAAAGCAGTCCACAAGTTGAATGGGTCAGGATACACTGCATGAGCACACAAGGCACAGAACTGGGCATGTTGCTCCAGCAATGCTCAAGTCCTCAGGGTGGGATTCACACATTCTGAGTCCTAGGCCTAGGTACATAGGTTTTTAAAGCTTTGCAAAAAGCTAACAAGCTTAAGCCATTGTAATATTTCAGGGGAGAATATTCCATAAGGCATGGACAAACAAAGCCTTTCTTCTAGTTCCCACAACTAGAAAGCCACTCTTTGGCTAATGAGATCTGTGGCATGCTAAATCTGTTGGATCTGATTGGACAGGTAAAAATTCTTGGAAACAGACAGTCCTACAGGTAATCTTATCCCAAGCCATGTAGGGTTTTAAAGGTGCAACCAGCTGAATGCTCAGAAAGCTGAAAAGGGAAAACTACCAGCAGCAAAGACCAGGTTTGTTATGAGTTAATACCAACTTGATGGCATATAATCAACCAGTTAAAAGAAGTATGTACATTTTTAATAATTAGAGAGTTTTAAGGAGCCAGATAAACCAATTCTTTACTTAACAAGGAAGTTTATCCCCATGGCTTTCAGTTAACTTGTATAAACAGAATTTTCTTTATTACAGCTTGAACACCTACCCTAAGAGAAATGTAATTTCAGGATAGTTAACTAGGCATGATTAACTCAAATTGAATCCAGTCATCATTTTTTTCATACATTGAATGCCAAAGCTTTTTAAAAAGTGAGGTAAATGAAATAAGTATTTTTGATTTTCTTTTTAATGGTGGGTTTATTTTTTCATATTTAAATAAGCAATATTAAAAGATTGGAGTAGAAATAGGCAGTTTTTCATTTATGAGCCTTTCCAATGGTGCTCAGAAGAATGGCTTAAAATCACTCCTCAGTGGCTTAATAGCTCTGCGTTTTTGTACAGATATATCTGGGTTAATTCATATTTAAGTACTTATTTTATAAATTACATTTGAGGGGCAGAAGAAGAATTATCCCATATCTTTACTATATTTTTTAAAAATAAAATCCATGCCAGCTTGTATCTGGAGTCCAATAGGGTTGTCTCTGTCTTCATTATTCTTACATGTAGACTTACATGAACACTGGAAGGAATTATAATCATCTAATTATAAATTCATTGTTAATATAGCCTCCGAGCCGTGAACATTTCACTCCAGTAGTTAATTTAGTCTGTGGTAAATTCTCACTGTTATTTAATGTCATTTATCACCTGCTGTTTTGTCTTTCTGTGAACATCCTGCCTGCCCTATAATGCTTACTGTACGCGGACCTTCTGTGACTTTAATGTACTCTGAACAAAGCCTCCTAAGTGCCTGTGTCAGGAGAATGTTGGCAAGTTGCCTCAGATATATTCAAGCCATTTTGCTGCCTGTCACTCAGTGCTTTACAAATTGAACATGGAGAAAAGGTAAAAAAAAAAAAAAGCTTTATAAAGTTTTTTTTTTTCTGGGAAGAATATGCTAATAAAGCACCATCAGCAGGAAGAAGCAGGTTGTGTCTGAAAGAGTTTTGTCAACTCTGAATTAATTTGGTGTGCTAAGAAACATGGGGCTGCGTCTAGAGCTAGGTTGCTGTAATTAATCCTTCCGGTCCCTGGAGGAACAGGACATTAGAAAAGAGAGGTCAATGCCTGTATATTGTACAATGTCTGCTTTATGAGATAAACACCACAAGAACTACAGAACAACAACAGAAAAAAAACGAACAAGAAATTAAATCATTTTGGAAGCACTTCCATGATGAATCTCTTCGGCTTACGTAAACACTTTCATTTCTTTTGACAATTAGGGAGTCACACAGAGAGAAACATGGTTTGGAAAACATCTGTCTGTGTGGTGAGATGCTGTAAAGAGAACTGAAAGACCCAGATGTGACTTTTGCCTGCTATTTCAGAAGTCAATGGCTGAGATTGTGCATACAGTCGACTTGAAAGGGATCAGCATTTGTTTGGAGGAAATAGGTATTGAAAGCTGGGTGACAACTGGTTCTACTCTTCCATTTAACAAGCTCCTTTTCAAGAGCTGCTAATAACATGCTTTTGTTTTTCTGAGAGTTTTCAGTTTGGTTTGTATTCTTCTAAATCTTTGTCATGCTCAAGCAAACATACCTGAATTATCTGTATTAAGTTTCCCATCAAATTACACTGTTTACTTGATAGCATGTGAAACATGCCAACTCTGTCCAATTATACAGATCCAAATAGCCATGAAATTTAACACATGCTCATTTCCCCAAAAGATCAAGATAGGAGAACATTTTTTTGTTTTCTAAGAAAGTCATATTGGTAATCTACAGAGCAAGAATCCTCTTGACCCACTGCTCTGTTTTCTCTCTTCTACTGAGTCAGCTATGACTTCTAGGTACATACAAAATAACTTCATCAGAAGAACATGAAACTGATAATTCTGTTTTGCTCACTTTTAGCTTTTTAATCAATTAATGAGGATTGATCTATTTTTCCTTTACCCTTAGAAGTTAATTTTATTATAATTGACATAATCCATTAATCCACTCCTAAAACACATATTTTAAAAAAATAAATTGGAAAACCAACAAGATCTTCCTTGATTTATACAAAGCATTGTACAATTGATATGAAATCTCATTCGTCATCTTCTGGCTGGTGCAATGTGAGATTTTAGCTGTTTCTTCCTTTTAACTGCCAGTGGGAGTTTTAACTGATTGGCTGGGAGCTCAGCTGTGTTCTGATTGGGTGGAGGTGTGTTCTGATTGGTTAGGGGCTTGGCTGTGCTCTGATTGGATGGGGGGTTGGCTGTGCTCTGATTGGATGGGGGAGTGTTCTGTTTGGGTGGGGGCTTTGTTGTGCTCAGGTTAGTCAGTGTTACAAGGGGATTAGAGATGGTGAGCTGTGTTGCTGTTGTTTAGCTTTGCGTTTGTGGTCGTGCTTCATCTTCATGGTGGGTGTCAGTTTGCTTCATGTATGGATTGGAGGGTTTAAAGTGGCTAATGATGCAGCTGTGGTCTGGCTTCTGGTTTGTGGTCGTGCCTCCTCATCGGTGTGGGTTTGGGTTTGCTTTTTGCCTGGATGTGTGGTGGTGACATCCTGTGTGGTTTTTGTGAGTGTAGGTCTGGTGTCATTCCCTGTGCTATGGACTCGTCTGTCAATAAGGGCGGGTTTCCAAATGGCTGGTAGGCAGGAGGTATCATCTAGTTTGTTCATGCTATGTGGGCGTTTTTCTATCTCGATGGCTTCTCTGATTATTCTGTTATTAAAGTGTTCAGTTTTGGCGATAGTTCTGGTCTTTTTGAAATCAATTTCATGTCCTGTGGCTTTGAGGTGTTGGACCAGGGAAGAAGTTGGTTCCTCTCTTTTGACTGAGTTTTTGTGTTCTTCAATGCGTGCACTTATCCTTCTGTTGGATTGTCCAATGTATGTAGTGGGGCAAGCAGTACATGGGATTTCATATACTCCTTGATTTTCTAACTCAATTTTGTCTTTAGGGTTTCTTAGGATGGTGGATATTTTTCTGTTTGTGCAGAATGCTGTCTTGACATTATATTTGTGCAGGATTTTGCTGATCTTGTCTGTGGTGCCTTTTATGTATGGGAGGAAGGCTTTGCCATTTTCTTGTTCTCTAAATAAACGAGATGATACCTCCCGCCTACCAGCCATTTGGAAACCCGCCCTTATTGACAGATGAGTCCCTAACACAAAGAATGACACCAGACCCACACTCACGAAAACCACACAGAATGTCACCACCACACATCAATGGAAAAAGCAAACCCAAACTCACACTGATGATGAGGCACAACCACAAACCAAAAGCCAGACCACAGCTGCATCATTAGCCACTTTAAATCCCTCCAATCCATACATGAAGCAAACTGACACCCACCATGAAGATGAGGCATGACCACAAACGTGAAGCCAAACAACAGCAACGCAGCTCACCATCTCCAATCCCCCTGCAACTCAGACTAACCTGAGCACAACAAAGCCCCCACCCAAACAGAACACTACCCCAGCCAATCAGAGCACAGGCAATCCCCCACCCAATTCAGAGCACAGCCAAGCCCCTAACCAATCAGAACACACCTCCACCCAGTCAGAGCACAGCCAAGCTCCCAGCCAATCAGTTCATACCCCCACTGGCAGTTAAAAGGAAGAAACAGCTACGATCACATATTGCTCCTAGAAGCACGAAGCCGAAGACACCAGCCTGAAGATGATGAATGGGACTTCGTCAAAACATCGCCAAGACACTTCCAATTTTACGCAGGAGAAAACCCAAATAACCAAAGTCCTACATACAAACACCCGCGAAAACCTCAGAAAACATTATGTGTGTGTGTGTGTGTGTGTGTGTCTCTGTGTGTGTGTGTGTGTTTATTTAAAGTCAATCAGATAAAAATAAAGAGCTCTGAGATGTAAGGTAAAAGGCTTTTTTATTAATTGCTGATCTTTCGTTAACAACCTGATAATATCATCAGAGCAAAGGGCTAAATGAGAAGGGTGGACTATGTGCATAAATTTACATAACAGTTAAACAACGGTTGCAATGAGGCATGTGCACAAAGCATGCTTAAGAAGCTCTTAAAGGCATAAAGCAGTCAGTCTCAAGACCATTTTCAAAAGTTGCGCTTGTCAGCTGTTTGGCACGTAGATCCAGCGCGCCTATCAGCTGTTCAGCATGAGGTTCTTAGGGCTTCATGCTCAGTCTTGTGCCAGCTGGATTCCTTCTGTGAGGTGAAACTTGGAGGTTCGTTTTGCTCTATCACCTGCAGGAGCTACAGGATTGGATCTGCAGATGCCCTCATGGGGCATGTGAATGATTTGCCTGCCCTCGCTCCCCCTTTTTAGGAAGCTGTGAAATCGTCTCTGTTAAAGAAGCCAGCCTCTTGGATTGTATAGTTTCTTTGGTGTAGGGTTGCTGTGTGTGTGTTTCATTGGGTATGGTTGTTTGGAATGTTTGTGTGTAGTCGTTTGTTATGCTTATTAGTTGTGGGTGTTTGGGAATTGGGCTGTAATATTTTGTCCCATTGAATGTGATAAGTCATATTTCATTGCAGGGGGAGTTTTGGTCTTGGTCTTAATATTCTGTTGTTACTTAGGTGTTTTGTGTGTGTATGTTTTGTTGTGTGTGAGTGTCTTGTGAGGTTGCAGGATTTGTGTTTTGGATGTTTGTGTCCTGGATGTTGTGATCAGGGGGGCTGTTGTTTCTGTGTGTGAAAATATCAGAACGTGGTATGTTGGTTGTGTGAGTTGTCATGGTTGTGTTAGAGTTATATTCTTTATTTAGGTTTGATGAAAAGGATTGTGTTGTAGAAAGGATATCTATTGTGTTGGTTTGGGGTTTGATAAGTGGGTGTGGTGGTGTTTTTGTGTTATTATTGGTTGGATTGAAGTGTTTAGGTATTTTATGTTTTTGTAAATGTCTTTTTAGGGTTTGGTAAGGAGGTAGTAGGTCTATGTGTCTATTAATAGAATGACAGTCTGAAAACCAGGCTTCTTTTAAAAGACGGCCTCCTTTGATGGAATCATGAGCAATGACTTCTGCTCCTTTAAAGTTGAAAGTGCGGCCATGTTCAGCTATATCAGTCCAGACTTGGGAGCGTTGTTCTTGTCTTCTTACTGCCAAAATATGCTCATGTATTCTGGTTTTAAGTCTTTTTGATGTTTCTCCAATGTAGTTATATTGGCATGTGTTGCAGTTGATCTTGTATACAATGGAGGACAAATCACTGGTTGGTAATGGTTCTTTGGGTCGCATCAACTGGGAACGTAACATTTGGTTGGATTTGTGTGCTATGTTGATATTGTATTGGGCAAGGATCCTGGTGGTTGCTTCTGAGACTCCATTGATGTATGGGATTGTTGCCCAAGTTGTATTAGTTGGAGCATTGTAGTTTGAGTGTGGTGTCTTATCTTTGCAGCAACATTTAATGAAATTTGGTGGGTAATTATTTTGTTTGCATATGCTGAGAAGATATGCTTTCTCTTTAGATTTTGCTGTTTCTGTGCTGCAGTGGGTCTTGATTCTTTTGAATAAAGTTCTTAAACAGCTGATTTTATGCGATACAGGATGATTGCTTTGGTAGTGGAGAATTCTATCAGTGTGAGTGGTTTTGCGATAGATGGTAGTTGCCATCTGGAAGGCGATGGACCAAGACATCCAGGAAGGGTAAGGTGTTGTTGTCCTCCTCTTCTGCTGTAAATTGGATGTCTGGATGTCCATGTCTACTGACTGCTTTATGCCTTTAAGAGCTTCTTAAGCACACTATGTGCACATGCTCACTGCAACCGTTGTTTAACTGTTATGTAAATTTGTGTGCATACTCCCCCCTTCTCATTTAGCCCTTTGCTCTGATGATGTTAACAGGTTGTTAATGAAAGCTCAGCAATTAATAAAAAAGGCCTTTTACCTTACATCCCAGAGTTCTTTATTTTTATCTGATTGACTTTAAATGTCCATATACTGTGAACACTATAAATTAAAAATTTTGTGGCTGACAAAGAGTTAGTGGGAGACTTGTTAGCTATGTCGGGCTCATTTGCCCTCATCAGCTAGTCACACCCTTCAGGGATTCGAACCTGAGCAGCTTCCATGTTAGGCAGCTGTATTACCCTTTTGTAAGGGGGAACCTGTGGCTCAAAAGGGTAATACAGTTCCCTAACATGCAAGCTGCCCAGATTCGAATCCCTGAAGGGTGTGACTAGCTGATGAGGGCAAATGAGCCTGAAATAGCTACACTAGTCTCCCACTAACTCTTTATCAGCCACAACATTTTGAATATATATGTCTAGCGAATCAATTATCCAGCTGAAAATCTTGTGGCTAGAATAGACATAAAGTATAAGTTTATATTACCCAAAGAGCATATGAGATTATGCTCTTACATTCATATGTTCATATTTGAAGAAACGTCTTTGTTGAATATGGTGCCACATTGAATCCTTATGTAAATGTTAATGTTTTCCTCTGATTAAAGAATCAGTACAAAGTTCACATGAAGAATTAATACATAAACATCTGTTTTGATGATACACAAATGAAGCATTAAGTCGCTTAAAATGCATTTTAAGATGATAAGCCTCATCTGTAATGAAATATTTAAAATGTAAGTCGTCTTTAAATTAAACTCAATTCTGAGTGATTTCAAGGATGTTATTTTCTTGGCAACATGATAGAAGCAGGCTTTTACCTTTTCCAGGTTTTTCCCCCCAACTTTCTAAAGTTCTGGGTTTTTTTTTTTCTTCAATGGTTTCCCATCAATGGTACAAACTGGATCTAGTTCTACTTAGCTTTTTCATATTGGTGAAGGTCAGTTAGTATGAGCAGTTAACTATTGATATTGCAGGTATTACGCTAATTAATCATATCATAATTTCACTTTTTAAATTAATTATAGAAAATGAAAGCTTACTGTCATGAGAGAAATGTATTTGATTTAAATATTCTAATTATAAGAAATCTAAATATAAATTTTGGATTTGTATCTCCTGCATTAAAAAAATGCAATTTTATTCCCAGCTGTGTATATCCTATATGTACTTTAGGTAAACTGTTACAAAAAGAATGCATGTTTTGTTAAAAGTAGCAGTAAAATGGAACTTCCTGATATTTTGAAGCTCCCAAATAAATAGAGTTTGCTTGTTTCCTTATTAGTTTACCATTTAAAGAAATTGAATACTCTAAGGATTTATGACAGTCTGTTTTGTATACAGAAGGTTTAAAGAGGGTGGGGGGGGAGAAAAGAAAGGATTCTTCACACACCTGCCTTTCCAAGAACAATGGGGGGGGGAATCTATGGTAAACTGGGGAGATAAGGATGTGTAAATTCTAAAGGAAAAGTCAAAGACAATTTAGTAATGCCATCTAGTTCAGCAGGTTGTGGTAAAGCCTGGTCACTTATGAATGAAATGCAAATTGCAAGAATATAAATAGATTATTATAAGAACACAAAAGTGTGACCTTGGAGGCTGTTTTTAAAATAAAAATTGACATAGCAGTTTTGGACAAATTAAATAGATGTGGGAGTACACACTATTAAAGGTTCTGATGGAGGCATAGAATTATACAGACTCTGTTTTATGTAAGAAGCCATCTAGACAAACTCTGGGATCTTATGTCAATTTGAAACTGAAATCTATAAGAAATCCTCCAAGAGAAACAGGAGTCTAGGAATAGACTATTCCATCATAGACCTCTGGCCAACTTGCCTTGTTTGACCTCATTCTGTCTTCTCTGGACCAAACCTCCTGGTGGCAATTATTTCAATATTGTCTGTATTGCTAATTAGATTTTTGTGGTGTGGATGTGGTTCAATGCATAAACTGCTTTGCTTCTAGTTTATATCGTTTGGTAACAAGCTGCCTTAACCTTAACCTGTTTTAATAGAAGTACATATCATGTGGTATATAACTTCAAAAGCTAAGTTACCTTGAAATCAAGTGATATAAGATTCAGGTTGCTCAAGAAACCTCAGGGAATTTTCATACAATACAGTTAGAATATTACAAAACTTAAGAGCTACCTTAGAGAGCTATTGATCACAACTGCCTGATGTTTTAGAGTTTCTAAAGTTTGATTCTACTCAGTCACAAGGTTAATCATTATGAAGTGTTGATGGCTGACTTGAGGGGAAAAGAAATCATGTATCTGATTTACTGATGTCAGAAGTCTATGGGCAAATTTTCAGAACAATGCAAGATCATGATTGTATAAATATGCCATGTAAAGTTTAGTTTTCTTTTAACTCATCTATCCTCAGCATATTATCAAAACCACTGGAAATTTCTGACAGTTGTTTTCAATGTAGCTGAGATGTGATGGGCAAGGTTAATCAGCAATGTGATTTAATTTTAAGAAAATTAAACCAAGAGTTATAGAGCAATTGTTTAGGTTAAGTCTGGATTCTCTGAACAGACTAACACTGATCTATATGGGACAATAAGTCATGTCATTTTTTTTCATATACAAAGTCTGTAGACATGAAACATAATGAGAGTAGAAGTGAATTAAATCTAGATGACAGAATTAAATGGAATGTAGAAAATGCAGAATGAACACCAAGGATTCTTTCTAATAATGGAAACTGAACAGGAAATTTTTAATAACAAGGAGAACTGTGCCTGCAATCTCTACCTGAATCTTGATTGGAATGAATCTAGATAATTTGCTTTATCTAGCATTACTCTATAGCTGAAATTGGAGACTAAGTGCACATTTTAAAATACTTTTGTATTTGAGATCGATGAGGTGCATGGTGGAAGGACCTGCTAAATCCCTCAGAATGTCTGGTGCTTTCAAGAAACCACCATGATCCATCAAACATCAGGGGTTAATCATCCAAGCTTGTCCACTCCAGCAGACATTATGGTAAAGCTTAACAAAACAGTGATCTGACCTTGGCAAATGACTGACAGTAGTATCCTCCATCTTCAGAGCACACACCCTGCACTTCAAGGCAAACAGTAAGTCCATGAGTTGGGACTGAATTGACCTGTGCAAGCCTGCGATTGCTATAATTCCTGAACACAGATGGACTCAATCTCCAGAGCAGGGAAGATAAAATCTTCCAGCACTAATAGTTTTGGAGATTTTACCATCATCCCCATTATGAGATCAGGAACATCAGCCCTAACTTGTCCCTACAAACCCTGATTTATATTTAGACATTCAAAGTCTGGAATCTGAAGAGCAGTCAATTTCAGGATGATTGTACAGTCCCTCTAAAAACTATTTCCCAATTCTGTGCCTACTCCTTATGCCTATTGTTGGAGAGCCTCAAATCTGGGTGGACATATTTCTTATACATCCTCTTCCCCTTTTTTCCCAACTAGGTTTCAGTGATACATAACAAGCTCATCCACTCATTCACCATCATACTGTGTATAGATGTTGTCTTATTACAGATGGACCTGACATTAACAAACAAATCAACCATCCGAACTCTAGGCATAGGGCAGATGAATACTTACTGTAGGAGATCTGCATGAGATTGCTCTGGCTCCTATATAGCCAACTCATCAACTTCCAACATACCGTTCCCCCCACCCCTGATGCATATATTATCCCTTACTAGTTTTCCCAATCTCTCTTTCTATAGAATCACCCAAACTATATATAATCACCTCTTCCAAACATCCAGGACAAAAGTATTTCATGCATTCTAGCTAGCTTTCACACAGAGAGGCAACAGACTGAAACCTCATTTTAACTGTCTCACAATTTCTATGCTTACATAATACTATCAAGAGGCAGGTTTTAAATGACATCAATGAATAACAGCAATTAAACTCCCATCTGACCCCTCCTGGATCTACTCCTAGATTTGCTCCTTCAACTGAACCCAATCTCCATCTTGGAATTAAGACATAGCATTTGATGAACCAACTGTTTATATTGTCCATTGATATGAATAGTCTTTCACCTTAACGATTAAAAAAACTTGCCTAATCTCATAGCAGAATTGTTGGATACTTCATCTCCATCCACCAAATTCCTTCCATTATGGTGCACAATAATGGAGGGTTGCATTGGCCTGTGAAAATAACCTTGGCAGAGAGAAAAAAGAACTGCAGCCTAGTCAACAATCTGATAAGATACAGTATACCTCAGTCCACAAAAGTTATGGGGATGGAGAAAGCATCTCAAAAAGACCCTCCTTACTCTGAAAAGTAAAGGCAGAGGAGGTTTTTTTTTATAATGTACAGATAATGTTAATTCTTGTTTAGTCTGCTCTCTCCCTCCCTCCCCACCTTCTTCTCCCTGCTGTTATCCTGTTCTGCCAGTTAATTTAGCTGATGTTTCATAAATAAGCACTAACTTTTATTTTGCTGGATCAGCTAAAAGACATATGTGCTAGCTCTAATCTAGATATAAGGATTGCCTTGGAGTTGATTGGGAGTAAACAAAACTGGAAATTACCCCCACTACTTTTACAACAAGTACAAGACAGGTAAGGAGAAGTTCATATGCATAAGGATATGTGTGTAGGAACTGTAAGAAGGGAATTGCCTCAGGCCTCACTTCCATATTAGAAAAAGCAAGACAATATTGCAAAACAAGGCTTACTGGTCAAGTAACAAGAAAACCATATAGTCACAAGATGAATCATTTAAAGGAACAGGCTACTGTCCTCTCCATCCCCATGCAAAAGCAGCAATGGCTATAAAGCATGCCAATTATGGTTGTGGCACTAAGTATAATGTTTGAAAAGCACATCTTTCAGGCTCTTATCCAAAATTAGTCATTATTATTATTTCAGATTAGATCTAAGTGAGATGCTGGCTAAGCTTTGATACAAGTGTCTCAGTGCATGGCCCCTATTACTGAAAGTTTGAGTGTGCAGTGGCTGCCATGGCAGAGAGTATTGTCAAAGTGGATTGTTGGTGAATAACTTGTGTTATAGTACAGTACAAGGAAGTAAATGGTTTTTCTAATTGTCATATGTCTACTTTTATTTTTTTTAAAAAATGGTTTTAGTTTCAAGCACATATAAATAGGGTAAACTTGCTTTTTTTTTTAACCACATCTGGCCTCCATACCGAAACAACAGCATAGCTTGAGCAATAATCTCATGTAATTTCTGCTGAATAGTACAGTATATTTAAACAGTTCCAAGGGGGGGTGAATAATACTATTTTTAAAGGAGCTTTGATCATTACTTATCTTTCAGCTGATTATAGGAATCTTGTTGGAAGCTTTCAAAGGATTTTTAATTTTGATTCTCTTTATGTCTTCAGCCTAGTGCTGACATTAATTTCCCCAATTCCCTGTGAAAAGAAGCATAGTTTTGTCTCAGATGCTTTTTGTTCCTTATGTCATGCCTTTTGTGCATGCAGATGGGATTGATTAATTCCAAGACCTTAACTTGCATTGCCACCTCCCCCTCCACCATCACAGGCTTCTTAATCCATCCATCCATCCATAGACAGATAAATGGGAGCACTGATTTTTTTGCTAGACAAATTGCATATAACATTGTTTGGTTGGTTATATTAAGTACTAAGGCTATTTAAAACTCACTATTGCCCTGAAATAATTGTGAAGTGAAGTGCATCCCTCTAAAGATGATTGGTGAGAGGGCTGGGCAACTTTCAAGGACCCCTGGTAAGCATTCAAAACATGGATTAAGTGGAACCTAATTGTCACAGAAACCTCTGATAGCCTAAGGGGTCAACGCTAGCTTGTCTCAATTGTGAGTCTGCTGCTTTACACCTGCTGAAATTGGGTGAACCTTGCAATCAGAAATTTTCTAAGCAGGAAATGAGGTGGATTAAAAGTTTGTAGATTCTATGTATACTGTAAATATTTTTTTAAAAAAAGTAGGAGGACCATAACAACAACATAAAGATGTTGGTGGGAATAGTTGACAGAGTAAAAATATTAATCATACAAACTGAAAAAAAAATATAAAGATACACATGTGTGTATGGAATGGAAATTCCAAAATTAATTGATTCTGTTTAAACTTGAGTCAGAATGACAGCATCAGGAAAACTATCATTAGGTTAGCCTAAATTCTATCTCAAAAATGTTAAAACTTCCCAAGAACTTTTACACATGTTGCATACTTACTGAAAAATAAGTCCATTAATTTCCTCTGAACCATAGCTCCAGTTTATGTTTGGGATGACAACTCAATATTTTATAAATGGATAAAACAAACTCTAATATTTAGAATTTAGGTGTACACATTTCTTGTACCAATTCATCTCTAATAAAGAAAGTAGATATTCATCAGAATACTAATTCCAAAGAGATACGTAAAGTTGCTTTGGGATGGTGAACATGCTATCAGGAAGGAGTTGTAATTCAAAGCATAAGAATTGCAAGTCATAAATGAAAGCACCCTTCCTTTCAAAGTCAGTATGTCCAATAGCGGCTATTGCAAAATGAAAGGCTATTTTAACACTCAGAAGGCAATGGCAATTTTCCAATCCTTGTAGTTTACACTTTGTTGATTATTGCTTGTCCAGGCAGCCCCTATGTTAAGACTACTTTACACACTACTTTGTATTGCTTATAAAAACATTGTGCAGCTTCAGCAGTTCTCCTGCTCAAGGAAAGACACCGTCTGTCATTTTAAGTCAGATCCATTGCCATTAACACTGTATATTTATTTATTTATTTATTTTATTATATTTATATGCCGCCCTTCTCCTAAGACTCAGGGCGGCTCACAAACAACACAATAAAATTACAACAATAAAATTAATCACATTCATACAACATACAAGCCCAGTCAACTCTCATTTGCTGATGGAGGGACAGTCCTAGGCCTGGGGCAGAGCACAGCTCATACGCCCCAAGCCTGTCGGCATAAATAGGTCTTTAACAGTTTGCGGAAAGCTAGGAGGGAGGAAGCAGTACAAACCTCTGAGGGAAGCTGGTTCCAGAGGGCTGGGGCAGAAACGGAGAAGGCCCTAGCCCTAGGCCCTGCCAGATGACATTGCTTAACAGACGGGACCCATAGGAGGCCAACCCTATGTGCCCTAACCAGTCGCTGGGATTCATGAGGCAGAAGACGGTCCCGCAAGTATCCTGGTCCGTTGCCATAAAGGGCTTTATAGGTCATAACCAACAGTTTGAATTGTGTTCGGAGACCAATTGGTAGCCAGTGCAGCTCACGGAGGGCTGGAGTGATATGAGCATGTCTTGGGAGACCCAAGACGGCTCGCACGGCCGCATTCTGGACTACTTGCAGTCTCCGGACATTCTTCAAAGGTTGCCCCATGTAGAGAGCATTACAGTAGTCGAGTCTCGAGGTGACAAGGGCATGGGTGACTGTGAGGAGTGACTCCCAGTCCAAATAGGGCCGCACCTGGCGCACCAGGCGAACCTGGGCGAATGCCCCCCTTGCCACAGCCAAAAAGTGATGTTTTAGATTTAGCTGTGGATTGAGGAGGACACCCAAGTTGCAAACCCTCTCCAAGGGGGACAAAACCTCTCCCCCAAGGGTAATGGACGGACAGTTGGAATTGTCCTTGGGACAATATACGCTGTGTTGAGTGTATAACTATATACTTAGCTTAATTTTTTTCTCTTCTATATTCTTGTAACTATGCCTCCAAAGTGTAAATACAATGTAAGTGTAAAGGAAAAGAATTACAACTGATAATAAAAGAATTACAATTAGAAATAATAAAATCGTCAGAAAGAGGTGAAACACAACTGCTCATTGAAAAAGTGTTAAGACTATAGTTAGTCAATGATTAGAGCAGGGGTCTTCAAACTTGACCCTTTTATGACTTGTGGACTTCAACTCCCAGAATTCCTCAGTCAGTGTGCATGAATTAGATTAGATTAGATTAGATTAGATTAGATTAGATTAGATTAGATTAGAGCAATTTAAAAGGATAAGCATGTGAATAGCCCTGTCCTGATTATTGGATGATGATGATGATGATGATGATGATGATGATGATGATGATGATGATGATGTACTGTATTATTATGTTTTAGTCTATTTGGAAATGTTTTTTAAATGTAATATATATACATAGAAAAGTAAAATATATGTATACTATATACTAAGGCAAACATTTCACTAACTGATACTAAATAACAGTTCCGATATACCTACAAATTCAACTCAAAAGTTTAGGAGTGGATCTTGAAAACTGCTTGTGAATGTAAATCTCTTCTAAAATATGAATATTGTTAAGTACCAAACTGTGATTTTTTTTTTTTTAATTTTGTATAATGGTCTGCCCACTGCTTGCTTTGGACAGAGGAGATAAGAAATTCTGCTTAGTTAAAAGTCTATTTCTGAAGTTGTAATTGCTATTTTGCATGACAAAAGGCAACAATTGGTGCTTAATTTATTTTGAAATTGTGAAATGTATTGTTAAAAACTCTACAACTGAGTGAAGGAAAAGGAGAACATCACTGGAGCAGTAGGTATGCATGACAAGTGTTCCTATGGTGAGATGACAACTGTCAAGAGCTACAAACAAATGTGATATGGACACTGTGAGTTATTCATAATGGTCAGCTTAGAATACAATGGAAATGAAGGAGCCAGACACAAACACAACCACAAAAGTTTTCTCACCCTTTCTTCTTTCTCCTGGCATCAGTCATGACACATACTAGTGTAAAAGATGCAATCCATCTTCAGCATATAGTGCTTCGTGATCAGCATGAAAAGGGAAGGAGAGACCAAAACATAAAATGATATGTTTTTATATTTCAACATTTCCCCACTTCTTAGTCAGTGGAGACAGCTGCTGGATCTAATGACCAAATCAGGCAAGAAACATGAGAATGGTGCCACAAAATATTTATAAAAGTATCTCCATGTCTTCTGGTTGGGGGAAATGTCCATGAAGAAATCATTTTTAACACTGATATTATTTGACATAGAAATTTCAGAGTCCAGCAGGATAAAAAAATAAAATAAAATAAAATAAAACTCAAACCACCATAAAAGGAAAAGGGGAAAGGGAATAATTATTCCATACAGACACAAATATTATTTTACATCTTGATAAATATGTTGAGTTGAGAATTTGACACATAATATAACAGTGAGAATGCTGAATCAATGACTAACTAACAATGATCTGGTCTGAAAGAAGATTAACAAAGTAAAAATTAGTTCAAAGTAGAAAAAGGCAGCATTAATGAAGGATTCTTCAAACCAGAGGGAAATTCAGCTGTTCTGGAAAAGGTTGTACCAGGTTTAAGGTTGTGACTAAAGATTTGAATAGTTTCAGTGGCAGAGAACATTTTTTTATTATTAATACATGTACTTCCAGTCAGGTTTCTCTATGAAGAAATATAATCTGACGTTCTAATCCGCATTTTGGTAACCTCCTATTTAGATCACTGTAATGCATTGTGCACAGAGATATTTCTTTGATAACGATCCAGAAATTTAAGCTAGTGCAAAATAGTACAATACGAGTTTTAAATTGGACTAGGCATTAAACATTATGTTGATCTAACATCTTTATTAACTTCCTTTTATTTCGGGGATTAAATCTCCTTCATTAACTTATGTTTTACTTCTGAGGTAAAATCTGAATCTAATAAATGAAGTTCTACAACATTTAGTAATTTTTCATTTGTTTTCTACTACTGGAATAGAGCAGCCAATAAATTTAAATACAATAAAATATAACAATGTCCGTTTTTAGAACTTTTCTTTTCTTTTCATGTTCATGTGAAACAAAGCTTTGGAAAATGACTGATTTATTTAATTAACTTTCACGCAGCTAATTTTTTTGTGTGTATGTGTGTGTGTGTAGATAGATAGATAGATAGATAGATAGATAGATAGATAGATAGATAGATAGATAGATAGATAGATACCACAACCTGATCTGTATTAGAATGTCAACAGATAAAGAAAGATAAAATCAATACTTCCTAAACTTGTTTTGTGCATGTATTTTATTCTGCTTATGCAAGAGTTTAAAAAAGTCTGGCAGAAGCCTCTGTGACACTGATCCATTCAGGATATAACCAAAGAAGGTCCATTACTTATGTGTAATTAATTAACATAAGGGATGTCTTACGACTGTCTTTCACTGATACCATGATCTCCCAATTCTTCCATGCACTTACTTATTTAGTTCTGTGAGGATTTAAGAGAAGATCTGTAGTGATACCAAAAATGATATTGAACTAGGGCTCTAAACCAAAGACAGGGATTGTTTGGTTTCATGTGTCCTATGCATTGGCTATAGTTCTTAAGGACTTATAGTTTTTATATGTACACTTTCACTCAATTATGGCACCTGTAGTAATTGAGTGGACAATGGCACTACTTCAGAGAGCTGTTGACTTTCCAAGCTGTATAGCATGAAAAGAGATGTTTATCTGCCACCAAACCCAAAAAGCATGCAGTTTGATTTAGCAAGTTATACAATCACATTTCTAGCTGGTCGAAGCAAAATACAAGTCCACTTCCTCAGGAGTTCTTAAGTGTCCTTGAAAAAATATTTCAATCTGACTTTTAATGTCAGAGGGAAAAAAATCTTTGCTTGTACTGAATCCCATTTTGTTCTTAACTCTTTTGTCCAATAGATAAATTATACACTAATGTTTTTCTATTGATTTCTATTGAAATGCATCTTTTCGCATCTCTTTTCTTCTTTTTGATGCCATAATCTCTTCAGGGAGAAGAACTGAGGCCTTTAAAAAGTGATAGAAAATTTACTGCTATATCTCATTGATTGTTTTCATCCCTTGACACTTTCCAGTTGGACTAATCATTGCCCTGCTTTTTTTTCCTTGAGCAGCAAAAGCACATATCCCAAGAACAATTAATAAAAGAAATGAATTTGTGAAACTGACTCCACAAAAATGGGACCATTTATAAAACTTTGTATACATATTTGTATACGTGTGTATGTACATGTATATATGTGCATATGTATGTGTATGTGTGTGTGTGTGTGTGTATGTATGTATATATGTATGTGTGCAGGACTTGGCGTATTCGGGTCTTTTCCTGTGTAAGATTGAGAGTATCTTGGCGATGTTTCGATGAGCTCCCACTCGTCATCTTCAGGCTGGGGTCTTTGACCACACAGCAAAGAGAAACTGGACAACTTCCTCACACAGCTCAACAGACTACACCCCAAAATACAATTCACGATGGAAATGGAAGATAACAACCAACTCACCTTTCTGGACGTCTTAATCTACAAAAAACCCAATGGCTCCCTACAATACACCATCTACTGGAAAAAAACACACACCAACCACTACTTAAACGCACAATCCCATCACCACCCTGCACAGATCAACTTCGTAGTCAAGACCCTCACCTCCAGAACCAAATGCCTAGCTGACAAAGACCACCTGAAAACTGAATTACACACTCTCACAAATATATTAATCTCCAACGGATTCCAAAGAAATACAATTATCAACCTAATCCAAAGGGACCACCCCCCAAGGACCGAGACATAGAACAGTACAATGACATTGCCCTCCTCCCCTACAGCAAAGGCACCACAGATAAAATCAGCAAAATTCTCCACAAACACAATATCAAGACAGCCTTTGGCACCGACCAAAAAATAGCCAACATCTTAAGAAACCCCAAAGACACAATCCAGCTAGAAAACCAAGGAGTCCATGAAATACCATGCAAAATCTGTCCAGCCACATACATTGGACAAACTAATAGGAAAATAAATGCATGCATCGCAGAACACAAGAACGCAGTCAGAAAAGAAGAAAAAACTTCCTCCCTCTTCCAGCACCTTAAAGCTACAGGACATGAAATTGATTTTGAAGGAACCAAACTAATCTCCAAAACTGAACACCACAACAAGAGAATAATTATAGAAGCCATCGAAATAGAAAAACAC